>JAODKF010000126.1:27827695-27838721 GCA_026779585.1 Mormyrus proboscirostris
ATATAAAACCAGAGTACACACTCTTTTAATCTGAAAAGTGAGACGGATGTAGTACCCATATACTATTGAGTCCAGGTGTGCTTTTCATGAGTAACCAGGACAAGAAATGGGATATATTTCATTTATATGCCTAAGTGGATCATTCATCAGCCAGTATTACAGAAGATGTGGTAGATCCAATCTGCTCATTAGATTTAAAACACGACAGTGGAAGCACCACAAAACAGCAGATATGGTTCCATTTTTGTGAAAAACAAAGAGGATCTGTTCAGCTGCACCCTGCCAAATACTGGAACTACAGCTGTCAACAGTCTGAACAAAAATTTAATAAACAGTAATATGACAACTAAAAGTGACCTCTAAGTAAAAAAAACCCTTATTATTATTCAAAAATTTGTGCCCATTTTTATAGATATTATATGTTTTTTTGCTTTTTTAAAGAAACACAAAAATCAACCCTTTAAATTTAAATATAATGAATTCCTGAGTTGCCTTTTCCAGCAATCACAGTCATTTGTCTTCTCTTCCCAACATTCTGCTGACTAAGGTTTCACGCCTGCGAAAGAATGTACTCTTCATACAATCCCTACTGTGGTGAAACCGTATGGAAATGATACTTTCCCCTGGGAAAAAGGATTATTTTGACATGCACAGGAAGTCTTATTTAAAGCTTTTGTAACACATGTTGAATGCAACACATAACAGTAAATTATTTAGATTTTCAGGCACTGTCTGAGAAAACGACTCTCTCTCGTGAAGAATGGTGCTATAATTGCAGGCTTTTCATGACAGGTGCTGATGTTTAACATATATAGACTTTAAATGAATACTTTCCTCAGACCATGTGACATTAATGGCCCACTCAACAACATTGATTCTTAGTTTAAGAATTGCATGTATTTAAATAATAACATTACAACAATTTTAAATAGAGTGTAATTTAGGGCACATTGACCAGTTTTCTATTTATAATGAAAACCAGAGGTGGAGATTTGAGGTCCAGAGAGTACAAATCCTGACCAAGATTTTGTTTCAACCAACCATTTGAGTACTCTCTGACTGTGACTCTATACTCAACTGGTTGGTTGAAACAAAGTCTTGGTCTGGATTCATACTCTCTGCATCTGAAACCTCCACCTCTGATGAAAAATGTTTTAAATAACTTTATTCATGGGAAGAATTTGTCATTATTTGAATTATATTTTAAGTAAGCGGACTGTGGTCTATTTTATTTAGCTGATGTTTAAGCTTCTTGATGTAGTAGTTTTGTGATGGTGGAACCTGAATTCAGTTTGAAGTTTGAGTAGTAACTGTAACTCCTTTGGTACTGTGTCTCTCTGGTGAATCCTTGAGTACCGCTGCATGCTTTGACTTTCTGTTGAATGACCGGTTCAGCTCAGGGAGTCCAGAATGAGGCACATGCTGATGCACCCGCATTGTGAGGGAGGGAGTGTCAGTTATCAAGTACGGCCATGTGGAGCGTTTTCCTGAGGGCGATCCGGCTCGCAGGATCCTCGGTTTTCCTGAGGGCGATCTGGCTCGCGGGATCCTCATTACCGAGGACCTGAGCGACCTGGACAGGACTAGTCCAATGGGACGCCCACATAACACCTGGCTGCGGCAGATAGACAGCCATTTCCGGGGGTTGGGACTGGACCGCGTGTCGGTCTGGGGGGGTGCACCAACTGGGATCCCGAGGTGTTTTGTCATGTGTACCAGTGCACAACCTGACCTGACCTAACTGTTTGTAGCTCCTAAGAATCAAACTGAAACATCTGCCAAAGGAGGCTTTCAGTGAAACTAGCTTTGAACTTGACCACACACACAGGACACCAGGCTGAAACTGCTTGTCTTTTATACTCTCAAAAAAAAAGGGTAAAAATGTGTATGTTTGCTTGTCACTGGGGCTGTACCCTTGTGCAGAAAGGGACTTTGAGGAACTCCCCAAAGGTTCAAATGGTACAGAAATGTTTCTCAGAGTCCATTTCTGTACCTTAAAATGTACAAGGATACCAATTTTTACCCTAGTCTATTGCAGTCTTTTTGAACTGTGGGAGTACACAAAAGTCGGTAACACTTTCTATTAATGGCATGTCTATAAGAATCTATGAATGCATTCATAAAGCATTATAAACATGGCTATAAATATTTATAAAAAGGCATATCAACCTAACCATATTTATTATGCATTATGAATACTTTATGATGCTTTCATCAGTAATGCACTATATAATGTACTTTATAATGCATCATAAAGCATCCTTAATTCTTGTACCAACCATTATAATATATTATGAAGTAGTGCATTATAGATGACAGCTTCATTGGAGCTTATGAAGTATTATAATCACTATAATGTTTATTGACTGTCAAAAGAAGATGATGTAATACTTTATCAATTCATATATTGACCCTTATAATGCATTATGACGGTATCTATAATGCATTACTCACTCATCCTATACCGGGTCATGGGGGGGTCTTTGAGCTTACGGACAGGGAATAACCCAGGATAAGGGGCCACACACCATTCAAGATTTTGGCAACTCCAGTGCACCTCGGTATGTTTCTGAACCAGGGAGAACATGCAAACTCCACACACGTAGAACTGGACCAGGAAATCAGACCCTGCTTTCGAGAAGCGTGAGGCGACTGTGCTGACCGCAGTGCCACCATGCTGCAGCTACGCTGCCAAACACAAAATAAAAGAAACACATGATAAAAATGTGAGAAGGATTTGCCTTTTTGTTGTCTTAAACCAGTTGTATGGCCTCTGTTGTACGGTGCTGTTCTTCACTGCTCTATTCTTGGAGCTGAAGCCTTTTCGTTCGCGTCCAGAAACATAGCTGTGCTTTGCCCTTCAGTGTTGACCTGATCTGTTCCTGCATTTTTCTTATGTTTTTAATGTCTTTGGCTTACAAATGTACCTGAAGCTTTTTGTGCCCTGCTGGTCTGCTACCAGAAAGGTTACCTTATAACCCATAATAGGCTTTTCCTGTTTAATTACTAAGAGTTGTTATACCTATAAGCCAGTGGTATCATCCGGCAGGTACTGATAGCCTTTTTCTGTATACTGTGTAGCCTGGGAAAGTAAGAAGAGTGGAATCCACTGCTCATCTTTTCTTTAAACAAGGTTTCGTTCCAGCTCCCATGAAATGCAATGTTCCCGGGCATCTGGGTGGTCTGGGAACGTGTCCTTTCCTTTCCGTGTCCGTGGATGTTCTCTGCGCTTATGCGGCACTTGTGAAGGCTGCGGCTTGACCACACTTCAGATTCTCAGCCACTGTGATCAGGACCGGCTGAATGGGCTCAAATGAGCGTTACCTTATTTATGGAGAAATTGGAAAATTATAGGATGGATGATTCATGGACAATTTAACTTGACAGTTGGTGCAGTATTGTTATCTCCAGTAATGGGAACTATACTGTTTCTCTTATCACATTGTTATGCCGTTTTCCTATCATGACCCAAATGATAAACATGTGTAACAAGCTTTATGTTTAGAAATAACATTGTTTTTGGCTGTGGCAGAAGTGAGGTATAAATATCGACTCTCACCATTGACTAGGCAAAGTCAACAGTAGACTGATGTTCAAGGCCACGACAGGAACTCTTCAAGCCTCCATATGCTAAAACCCCATGCTAATCAGATTTAATTAGATGTAACCATGCTTGAATTTTTTTATTGTAAAAATTAGTGTCTCATACCTAACATTAGCAACATGCTATTGTATAGGCAGTATGAACACGAATGTCTTTATTTGCCAAACACTGAGGGGAATAGGAGGAGGTCACCTCTATCTAGCTCTGTCAAGAAGCACATTCAAACCTGAAGCTGTGCTGCACACATTGACACAATGGGCTGCTTGTGCACTTATTCCTTCAGAGGTGGCCGGCAAGGGGCTCTGCTGGGAGGCCATGCAAAAACATCCTCTTCCTCGACTCTCCTGCTTCACCGAAGGCTGCCTCCTGGCTTATTTTCTTAGCCTAGAGTGATGTGTTGCGTCTGCTGAAACTCTGTGTCTAATGTGTTTAGAGAAACTTGGCAATTCATCCAAACAGGGTAAAGATAATACCAGTATGGGGGTATGATGTTGTTTCGTTGTGTGTGTAAGTCAAAGGCCTGTAGCCAGAGGAAGAAGATTTAATTTTGAACCTCAAGAGGCATAGTTTAAACGAATCTCTGACCATTTTATGGTAAGGATATAGATGCATAACCTAGTTCTGCATCCAAAGAGCCTAAAGCTCTTAACGCTAAGCTTCAGAGTAACAGGATAATTGTTTACTGGTGAGCGCGAAATGAACTAGGAGAGTGGCGATTCAATCTGGGCCCACGATAACACGGGGTGTGACGTTTTCCATGGGGAAGGCGCCAGTTACGAACTGGAAAAGCACGCTGGTCAAAATGAGCTGAGGGCAGGTACATTTCAGCGGCGACGATTCTGAACTTTGACATTTCACGCATCTGGCAGAAAATCTTTGCCAGTTTTTGAAGGGTTGTGCTGGTGCGATTACATCGTCAGTGACATTTCATGGCGTCAAAACTACCTGATGAATATCACCTGGAATATTGTGCGTACTGGGCCTTTGATTCATCACATATCCCAGTTTCATGCTCTTACACTGGATGTACAGTTTTGATTAGAGGGATAGTCACTGGCGAAGTGCTCAGTGTCCAAACGCATGGAGAGACGGTATCTTTTCATAATTTATAATTTATCTGACATTGCTTAAGATGCACGGGAAGCTGCTGATTCTCTTCCATTTTCCTGCTCAACCAGAAACCGTTACCTGCTGAAGAAACAGTGGCCCCTGGGATCTTGTTAAAGGTGACCCCCCCCCCCCCCTTTCTGCATCCCTGCAGCTTGGATCAAGGCACGGGGAAGCAGTCGCATGTGGGTCGCATTATCGCACAACGGAGGTGACGCAGGCACCCGGGGAGAGGGGGGCACGAGGGGTTTAGGGGTGGGCCAATGGTACAGGGGGGTCTTGGCTGGGGTGAAATGGCAGCATTTACTGCAGGCAGTAGGAACACAGAACAACCACTTAACTTCACTCCGTTCTCTAGTCTCTGGCTAACCTGTTTTTATTTTTTGAATCGTTCTGTTTTAATCCCTCCAGGGTGGGACGTTGTGGGGGAGAGCAATGAAAAAGAGGACCCATGTTAATTTAAATTGTTTCATTAATTTAGCTAATTGCATTCATTTCCACTTTGTAGTGAGACTTCAGATCAGTGAAGCCCTTCACGTTTTGTCATTTGTCAATAAAGCTACTCTTTTGTCATTAATAAAGTTATTGTGCCACAAAATAAATACATGAAGTCACTCAGTGCCAGCCTAAATGTGCAACCGTCATCGCTAAGAAGTGCCAAGGTGGAGAATTAAAGACAGAAAGTAAGAAAGAACGAGACAGCTTAAAGCCAAGTTTACTTTGTCAGCCGGGATGCTTTTGCAGGATCGGTGACCATTTATAGCATTTCAAATAGTAAGGAATGGCGACTTGTAGTGTAACTGCAGACAAGGCAGAATACAAAAAAACTGAATTAAGATGAGTTGCTACAGAGAAACTCGCAGATAAAAACCAAGAGGCTAAGAACTAAAAAATAAAAAACAATGTATATTTGACTCATCAGATAGGATTAGATAAATATATACAGTATGACAGGACATGTGTGTTTTATACACACACACACACACACACTCAGTGTACTCAAAGGCAGCCAAAGTACAACGCCTGGTAGTCTATTATAGAAAGTGATGAATGACAGAAAATGTAAACATAGGCCATGATGTTAGGTGGCTATAATAATGATAATAACAGTATTAAATAAAAATAAACAATAATAACAGTACTACCAATAATACTAATACTGGGTTCGTGGACGGGCGAGCAGGCAAGGAGGCGAGCAAAGCCGGACGGTCAGGGTAACGGGGTTTATTAGGGCGAACAAGCAGACGGTCGGGGATTGACGCGAGGAAATGAGGTGGGCGTGGCACACGGGAGGATCGTACGGAGCGGATCATGACAAATACTAATGCTAATACTAATAATAATATCCACTTTTCCTCATATCACGTATTTCATACATTTTTTGTCATATTTATAGCAAAATAGATGCTAGATACATATACACCACAGAAGGAACAAAGTGCCAAAATCCATAAATAAAAAAAAAAATGACTAAACAGAGTAGGCATCTTCCGAGAAATCACACCCAGTCGGGCTTTGAGGGAAAACAGGGGTAAGATAAACGCTCTTGCTTTGTCATCGTACCACGCAGCCCCTCTGCCGCTGCCATGGGTTTGTGCCAGTGTGGCTGCTTTGCCAAACCAAGCCAGCGGGGGCGTGTGGCGTTGTGTGCTTGCATTGCTTAAAAGCTGTGCTTGTTCAGTTTTCTACTTTGGCATGTGTACCATGACTCCTGGCCCCACTGCTACCAAGATGTTGCGCGTTTCCGTAAAACATTGGAGAGACATGGCATTCAGCGTCACAGTTTGTCCTGCATAGTCCACCCCAGCAAACTGAGGGGGCGGATGTGTCACCGGGACTGTTTATCCATTGGTGTGGTGAGACGAGATTAAAAAGGAAGGACGGTCAAAGTAAAATGATTGTTATTTATCTTCTGGTGCTCCATGAAAGCCCTTCTGTGACCACAGAAGGAGACCAAAGAATGAGGCGAGCCTTATGGCTTCACATTTAAGCAATTTTTTGTATTTATTGCAGGGAATAGTCCAGTGAGCTCGAAGCATAACCTCAATTATGGGGAATGTGGCAGTGAGCTAGAGAATATAAACAAAATATATACCAAATGACAAAAAAAATTACCAGGACTATTAAGGAAATGACACAATCCACAAGAATGGCTTATGGACCATAATTATAATTATACGCCTGCATAAAGATTTTTTGTCATATTTGACAACAATTAGCAGAGAATGAATTCTGAATTTGATATAATTCATTGAGGAAGTCTTACTTAACAAATCATTATTGAACAAATGTAAACCCTTATATTACTCACAATTAATGGTATATACACAGAAAGCTACAGTATTTTATATTTATGAAGGAGTTTAAGGGCTATTTGTTTTGGTGTTTTGGGTGTTACTTGCACGCACACATACACAAACACTGAGATTCATTAAATATTGACTACAACAATTCCACTAACTGCCATATTCATACCCCGACCCTCTCATGATGTAATTCACCCTTTAAAAGCTTCAGTGACTTTTGCAAGTAGTTGAAACAGAACTCTCCCTCACTGGAAACTAAAAGTGATTGTAAAATGGCTGGAAGTCGAAATATCTGGTTTCAATGACCTAAAGCAAGGAATAAACCCTCGGATAACTATAAATCATTTCTGTCTTATTTTTGTTATTGCCAGGTTATCACCATAAACTCCAGTGACATATGGGCAAAATAAAAATTTCAACAGGATCATCTAGTTATGGGCTATTTAAACCTTAATTTTTTTATCTTTACTTAAGCTTAAGACAAGAATTTAAATTGAGAATTTGTATTTTTTTAAAGAAAAACTGCAATAGTTGGATAACAGATGTTGCCGGTAAATAGTACTGAGTATTTCACCCACGACCTTTGAATACCAAAAGTCACATTTAAATTTTAAATGCTGTGCTGGATCTGTTGTTTTAAGACATTTAAATGGGGTGTGTTAGGCTGGGGAGAGTGCATACGTTTCAGGGACAAGCATCTCACACATGTAATCGATTATTCATGGGTAATAATATAAAATGGTACTTTTTTTCAAGACAGCCAGGAACCTTTGCTCAGATGCTCGTAATTAGCCTGCATGCTGGTCCTCACTTATAACCCAAACGACTGTCTTCCATTCGTGCTCTGCTGTCCCCTTCTGCTCTTCACCCCCCCCCCCCTCGTCCTGTCCGTTAGTCCCGGCGCATGTCGATTTGTTCACTGTCCCAACTGCGGCAACTCATACAGACATTCGTCACGTTGAGGTCAAGTCTAAGCCAGCGAGGATAAAGAGCGACTCATTGACATCCACATTGCCTCTTCAGTTCTTTCTTCATTCTCAGTGTCACCTAGTCGGGAGTTTTATCCGAAATCACTTTGATTTAATGGCAACACTTCAAGTTAAATGGTGTCCTGCACTCTCAATGCCAGAATCTCTAGCTGCATTGCTGCTTGATTAACACTAGCAGTTAGTGTTAAGTGGCTAGATTAAATCTGCATTTGACATTAACTGGCACACGCACAAAACAGACCCAGCACTTCCATATATTTTCCCTCACGTGTTGTACAGAAAGGTTACATAAGCAGGGATCATTTTCCGTATGATTCCCCACTCCAGAAACACGACCCTCCAAATGGGGAGGGGGGTGAGGCTGTTGCACTGAGACGTCATTTAGATGTCAGTAGTGTGTTACACCCCAGAATTGTAAGGCTCCCTTCCACGATTTGAGTCATGTCTGAACGTCACTGAAAACACTGCAGCTTTGTTTTAGCGCTGGACCAGTCAGCGAGCCAATGTGGCGCACATACAAAATAATTAAAATAACACAACGAATCACTGTTGGTTTGAAAGCAGTGGGAGTCACTGGTGAGCATGAGATGGTTAGCCAAATCAATGACCTGCTGTATAACAGCTCATAAACACTACACTGCTAGCGTAGATACTGATATTTAACTATCATGCAACAGAGAATGAGACTGATTTTTCACCACTGCTTTTATCCATTGCTGTCATAAACGCTAGATGCATATCACATGTTTAATGCATATCAGTTGTTTATTCTCATAACAGCCATAGTCAGCACTTGGAGATGTAGGTGCGTAATTCCGGAAGCTTGCCTTCTTCAGTAATCTTGTCTTCTTAGAAGTCATTAAAAGGGTTTTAATTAAATTACTGGAGAAATGAAAAAATGCTATTGAGAAATGTAGCCAGATTTTGAAGGAAACAGTTTATGAAAAACTTTATCTCAGTAAATCATCGATTGCAATGTCTCAAAAAATGCAGATGTTACCGTTACTGCTGAATATGTATGGTCAGTGATACATTTATTAATTTTCTCACAATAGAGAGAAGCAAGGAGCATGAGCTGATATGGTGCATCGCCACATGACAAACCACCTCAGGAATGAGAACCTGAGTGCGGCCATATGGCACCAATGGACCATTGTGAGCTTTTTTTTCCAGTGGCCAAAGTGCCAGTCCTGCCACCAACCCCTTCCCCTGTAAGTTGGAGGACCTCCTTATAGGGCTGGATGTAGATTACCATCATACCCAAGACGAAGCAATTGCAAGTTAAGGACCTCTGGGCATTCATGGGATTTGAACCACCAACCTTCCAGCTGCTGTCATAGATCCCTAGCCTCAGAGCCATCACTCCACCTTCCTCACAATACAGCACATAAAATTCTCGAATAATTAAAAACAAGAAATGTTTTGGTACCATTAACCGGCTGTGTAATACGTACTTTGTTCCAAGACAAAAGTATCTGATTTTCTATCATTTTCCCTGGAACTAGAACCCACAAGTAAATCTTTAAATGGTAGCTGCCGATAATTAGATCTGTAATTAAGTATGCTGTCACAGCCTCCTTTGATCACATGAAACCATATGCAGTAAGAGTTTTTTGTAACATGATGTTTTTTTATTTCTAAAAGATAAGTATCTGGACAGACTGGCGTGTATTTTGACATTACTTACATACCTAACTGAAAGTCTTGAAACAGTACCTGGCGAAGGCTGCCCAGCTGAGCAGCCCCTCTTCCCTCCTTTATGGAGCCCGATTGGCCTGGAAAGTGTTAAAAGGTCTCTTCGTCATGATTTCCTGCTAGCTAATCGTACCTCTTGTTCTGTACTGTAATAATGACCTGCGAAACTACAGCCCAATGTGGGAACGATTAGTGGGAAAGCTGTCTCAAGGAGAGCTGCAGAAGTTGCCTGAGGTCTTCCTGTTTTTTTTTCAAAATTACATGCTTTTACGCACTACAGCCCTTGTGAGGGTCTCTCTTTAACAGGGTAACTTTCTTTTCGGGCAGAGAGACGCTTGTCTACATGGCCCATCCCAGAGGACCAGTGTTCACAGGTGTCGCAGGATTGTTTGACCTTTGACCTCTGTCCCCCAGATTGATGCTACATATTTTGTCCTAAAGCCCCCCCGACCCAGAGGTTTTCACAAACACAAACTTTCCTTTGCTTTATTATTATTATTATTATTATTATAGTTTTTCACATTTTCAGAGCCACTGGTTCTCTTGCTTAATAGCTTAGACTGTCCCCTGCTGTCCAGGGTCATGATTTATCGCCCCCCCACTGGCTGGCATCTCTCTCATAAACATGTAGCCGTAGGTATTGCACAGGGGAGCATTAAGCTGTCTGTTTGTGTCTGATTTAGCAGAAAACATTTGCACTGCAAAAGAATAATTTTGTGTGTGAAATCAATTTTTTGCTTGAAGTGGACAAAGAAAGGTAGAGATTTTCCAAACCATTAATTCATATCAATTATCACACTCTATTAAAATTATCATCAACAGAAGGCCCTTTATGTTCCATATATACTAAAGAGTATGATTCACATATATGCTTTAATGGCTTACATAAAAACCCTGGTTTTGTGCTATGTTCCCAGACCTCACTATTTAAACAGTACAGGCTGTATTTCCATATATTACAATAGATGTTCCTATATTGTTTTTCCAATCCCCCCCACCCCCCTCCAATCTTTTGCTTCCAGGCGAAACTGGGAACAAAAGCCGACTCACCAGCAGTTTTACTGATCGGTGACCAAGAACATTATTCCATAATTGTCAGGCTGCCATCTTTAAACTTGCGTGAAACTGAAATCTCTGTAGGGCTGGAAACAAAGCTGTATTGAGGCTTTCCAGCTACGGTGGGGTCCTTTTCGTCATACGCCCCCCCTGTAGTACCTAACAGCAGGGAAACCACAGGAGTACCTGCACAATTCAGTCCTAGAAACAGGGAAACCACAGGAGTACCTGCATCATTCAGTCCTAAAAACAGGGAAACCACCAGAATA
>JAODKF010000126.1:27838821-27873531 GCA_026779585.1 Mormyrus proboscirostris
GTCCTAGAAACAGGGAAACCACAGGAGTACCTGCATCATTCAGTCCTAAAAACAGGGAAACCACCAGAATACCTGTATCATTCACTACTAAAACAGGGAAACCACAGAACTACCTGCATCATTCAGTCCTAGAAACAGGGAAACCACAGGAATACCTGCATAATTCAGTCCTAGAAACAGGGAAACCACAGGAGTACCTGCATCATTCAGTCCTAGAAACATAAAAGCCAATGATTTAGTTACGTAACAATCTTCATTTTGATCATCTTTGAAAATAACGATGGTCCAGAAAGAATGTGTTATTCTTTGATAATAAAACTGTGGACAATTTCATTTCTGCATTGCTTTTCATATTTTGATGTCATTTTTCATGAGTTCTACTTGACAACCTAGTTTAAGAGGGATTTGTGCATAATTCCCAGTTATTCACAGATTGTTTTTTCCCCAGTTTTTAAATTCCCTCTAAAATCATGATTGAATTCAGGCCAAAGTGAGCTGATCCTGCCAGCTGTGATTAGTAGGATGTTTACTATACAGTTTAGAATGTGTTTTATGCCGGGATGGTGGGAAAGAAAAGTCTAAACGAAATAGACAGAGAATCCATTCACAGAAATGGACTGTCGCATCTCCCACATTTAGTTTATGATGAAAACATTCTGCATTCTCCTGGCACAAACGGATACTTTGGACTTTCCCATGGAACCAGTGACTGTATATGTATGAATGTATATGAAACTGATTGTGTCTCTTTACTTAAAAAGTTATACCCAGATTACAAGTTTATACACAACTTTCATGACTGATTATTTCTTGCTTGTTGATCAGAATTTACTCTTTTCATTATCCTGAAAATGAAAAAGTGAATGTGCATGAGCAGTTAGCCATATGGACAACAGCATTTTAAAATAAAGTTTAAAAAGAATGATCCTTTTCAATCTCACCACCAAATAAAGCCATAAGTAAACAAACTAAAACAAAGAGCATTCATAAAAATTTGGACTGCTCTCTTACTTGTCCAGGCAACTCAGATACAGCAATAAATACATAGTACAGGCTTAGATGAGACAGAGCCAAGCCCCAAGCCCCATGCTGACTCGGTCAGGAGCCCCGCCAGCTACTGTGATGGTTTAAGCCCCCGATATCTGTCAGGCCACACTGGGCTCAGTGCTCTGCTGACTTACTCTAGTACCGTGGGAAATGTAGACAGCTTTGACAGTCATGGGCACTTCTGAATATCAGGAGAGGGGAAAATTCCTGTGTGGAAATGGACGGTAGTTGTTGAAATGCTCTATGGGATTACAAACCCAAAAAATACAGAATATTTAAATGCCTGCAAGCCTTGTCCTAAAATGTACACCATCCATCCATCCATCCATTCATCCATCCGTCCATCCATCCATCCCTCTTGCATGACCTGCTTATCCTGTACAAGGTGACAGTCTGGACCCCATCCTAGGAAGCACAGAACACAAAGCAGGGCACACTGGACTCAATGCCAGTCCATCACTCATGTATTGGCCTAACTGCAGTTTTAGACTGTGGGACAAAGTAACCCAGATACTGTAAAATCCAAAGAAACATAGACGGAACTCGCAACACTCATAGCCAGAGGTAGCATTTAAGTCATGTGTCATCATATAATATACAGTAGTTTTCATTAAATTTAGAAATAAATTACAAAATGAAGGTGTATCTTAGATTTATGTGTCAATTCAGCTAAAATAACACCAAATAAATACATTGTATAACACAAAGGACACAACCACTAAAGTGCAGCAGAATAAAATCTGGGGCAGGGTTTACCACAATAAGCTTGCTGATTGGTTGACCACAAGCACCAGCAGTAACTTGGAAATTACGTAGAAGTAGTGGAGCAAAAATGGAACAGATGCATTTATTTTTGTATTTCAATTACATTAAATGCATTAATGATTTTTTGCTTCTGTCTCCCTATTTCTGTCTTAAAAAATTCAATCTCTGCATTTCAACATAAAATCGCTCTGACTTTCCTGTAGTTTTTATAGTGGTGCACCAACACAAAAATGTTGATGGATATCGAAATATTTTTGCCTAATATTGCTGATGCCAAGAGAGAGGGGAGTGAGGGTTTCCAGTGGTGACCCTTGTCAACGCTGATTAGCAGTATAGTGTTGCACCCTTTTTTTATTCTGCGGGAAACGTAAGTTAAATCTGCTGCCCAGATTTAATAATGAATTATAAAGAGGTTGAGGGCCATATAATATTATATTGCACGGTTGGCATTAGTCTCGTATTTTATGTGATCGTCTTGTATCGTAAAAATGCTGTGACCTATTATGAACCAAGACAGGATGCGATAATCCCATTTTTTCGAAACACACACACACACACACACACACACACACACACACACACTGGTCAGAGTGCCCATGCTGACCCCTGTCTACTACTGGTAGCACCTACGACGGGCATGTGAACGTCAGAACTGGACCATGGAGCAATGAAAGAAGGTGGCTTGGTCTGATAATGTAATGTTCTCTGTTACATCACGTGGATGGCGTGTGCGTCACTTACTTAGGGAAGAGATGGTACCAGAGTGCACTATGGGTAAAAGGCAAGACGGTGAAGACAGTGTGAGGCTCTGTGAGAAGTTCTGCTGGGAAACCTTGGGTCTTGGCATTCATGTGGATGTTACTTTGACACGTACCACCTACCTACACATTGTTGCAGACCATATACGCCCCTCCATGGCAATGGTATTCCTCAATGGTATTCCTCAATGGTATTCCGCAGTAGTATCTTTCAGCAGGATAATGCGTCCTGCCACACTGCACAAATTGTTCAGGAATTGTTTGAGGAGCATGAAAAAGAGTTCAGATCTCAATCCGATCGAGCATCTGTGGGATCTGCTGGGCAAACAAGTCTGATCCACGGAGGCTCTACCTTGCTTATAGGACTTAAAACATCTGCTGCTAATGTCTTGGTGCCAGATGCTTCAGGGCACCTTCAGGGAGTCCATGCCCCGATGAGTCATACATTAGGCAGGAAGTTTTTATATTATGTCTGATAGGTGTGTGCTTATATATATGTCCTGTGTGCATGTTTTGGGAAAGGTTTGGATTAGAGTCTGTAACCACCCCACATATTACATGATCAGCCAATACTGGGGAAAAAATGCTGCTTTGAACGAAAACGAATGTGACTTGTCTCATATTTTCGGACCTACACGATTTAATAAGGACTTTTGCTAATATTACATCTTTGTCCTTCTTCGCTAGTGTTAAGTTTTCACAAGGTTGGGATCTGGTACATTACACTGGCCTGTGGAGCGTTTTTTTTTGCCAGCTAGCTAGAGCTTGTGTCTGTACCATCTAGCAGTAACAAATCTCAGAAGAAAGTCAAGTGGGGTCTACATGTGTCCGTATGACATCACACAGTAGTTAGTTATATCTACGGAGACCTGGTGGGGGGGGGGGGGGCGGGGACAGTGTTTTTAATTTCAAGTAAGACCAAGTTGGAATGGTACACACATTATCCAATATTATAAAGATCTGAGCAAATACATTTATTACCATAAAACCCATAGCATTCATGCATAGTCTTTTGTGTCTGGCTCCGCAGACAATTGTGCAATAAATGAATAGTTTTGGAGCTACATTTCAAGTCTAGAACTTCACTCCATTCCATTATACTCCTGTAATCTGTAAATACTGTACAGCACCCCCCAGCATTAATGACGCACACCCCCCATCCACCCCAACCTCCCTGACTATGCAGTAGCATAGTCACAGGACTAAGACAACTAACAGACAGAACACAAATAAATTATCCAGTTTAAAAGTGCCCCCCTGCTTCTGACACACAAGGTCCCTCATGGGTGTCTGGAAGGTTAGGGAACTTTCCAGCCAGGTGAGATGCTGTAGTAAGTCCAAGCCCAAGGTTATTGGATCCAGCCCTAACTACACCACCTATGCATACTCAGTTGACAATTAAACAGCAATTAATGAGTTCCTCCCAGATCCATCACATTAACATAAAGGTCACAGTTCCTGTTCTGTGGTGGAAAGCGGCACACAAAAGTGTCCAGGAACTTCAAAAGTTGCCGGTCAAGATAACATAGTTACATGGAACCAGGAACCAGGTGGGAAAGCACCTTAAATGCAGCTAGCCGACTGCCAGAGGCAATGACAGACAGTCCATATAACCAATAGACAATCACAAATTGAAAAGAGCACTGAAAAGAGTAAAAGTCCCCGTTAAGATTTAAAGTGTCAGAATTAACTTTGTAAACATGGGCTGCTGTGTGAGAGGGGCGTGGCAAAACGACGAAGGGATGATCTGCACAGCGGCTCAAACAAACATGGGACTGTAACTCAAAAAACAAGAAACAAAAGGAAGCACCAGAGGTCAAAAACAAAGCAGGTAAATGGAAAAAACCGTGTTATTTCATTTATAATATTGCTAATACAAAAAAATCTTCAGAAGAAATAAAAACAGGATTTGTGCGTAAAGCAATTTAAAGTCAAATATAAAGTCTATAAAATTTGATTGTATTCAGTCAAAAGTTGTTTGACAGCTAATCTACATTTAACTGCCTGTGCAGCAAAATCTTTTGTGAAAGAGGCCCATACACTAAACCATGAAAAGAATGACTTAAAGTGCTTAAAGTCCAGTGAACAAAATGTGGAGTGTTCATTAAATAAGTTCCAGATTTCATATGCTGCAACAATTTACTGTCAAAACAGACAAGGAAAAAGTCTTGAAGTACTCTGAGCCTGCATTTTTTTTTAAAAAAAGGTTTGATTTTTATACTTTAGTAGATACAGATGTTTGGATCTTGGTAGAGTCTGTATTACTGTATATGATAGAAATGAGAGAGTTTTTAGAGTCTGCATTATAAAAAGCATTGTGTTCCCCATACGCAAGCAAATACACAACTGTAAAGCTCACTAAGCACATGCATAACTTTGCATTGATCTATTCAATTGTGGTAGAGAAAAAAAGTCATTAAAAGAATGTTTCTCCCTCAAATGCTATGCCATCTTTTGATATTTTCAGTGATGATCACAAACTAAATTTCACATAAAAGGATCATTAAAATAATTTGTTGAAATTTAATTTGGCAGTAATTTGGGGCTGAATATGCAATATTCTCAAGTACAATATATGAAAATTCTTATCCCAAACATACACTGTTGTGCTGATGACGCTATTTGTTTTATAAGGCCGGAGCACTTTAATGCAGGTCAGGTCAGATGGGGCAGCATG
This sequence comes from Mormyrus proboscirostris, assembly GCA_026779585.1. Taxonomy (NCBI): domain Eukaryota; kingdom Metazoa; phylum Chordata; class Actinopteri; order Osteoglossiformes; family Mormyridae; genus Mormyrus; species Mormyrus proboscirostris. The sequence goes on from JAODKF010000126.1 coordinate 27,844,069, forward strand.
TACTGATACAGCGGCTGCCATGCCCACCACACAATGAAGCACCTTTGGATCCTGGTTGGCGACCCCCCAGGTCGGCTCGCAGTCCAGTCCCACCTGGAAGTGTCCATCTATCTGCCGCAGCCAGGTGTTACATAGGCGTCCCTTTCGCCTGGTCCAGCCGCGTGGCTTCCTTACAATGCAGGCAATGTGGCTCATTCCGGAGTCTCTGAGTAACCGCTCATTCTGCACAAAGTCAAACCAGCAGTATCCAAGGATTCTCTGTAGAAACACGGTACTGAAGGAGTCCAGTCTTCCTCTCAGCTCCCTGGAGAGCATCCATGTCTCGCAGCCATACAGCAAGACAAGTAGCAACAAGAATCTAAAGACTTGGACTTTCATCCTCTTTCAAAGATATCGGGAGTGCCACATACCCCTTTCCAGCCACCTCATGACTCCCCGTGCTCTCCCAATCCATCTACTGACTTCATAGGAAGAGTCACCAGAGACATGAATGTTGACACTCACTCCACAGACGGACACCGCTGATGGCTGTACCCAAGAGGCCTGTAAAGGCCTGGATCTTGGTTTTGATCCAGGACACTCACAAACCCAGACACTCAGACTCCTCGCTCAGTCTCTCGAGAATCCCAATCAGAGCCTCCATTGACTCCGCGGAGATCACAGTATCCTCAGCGAAGTCGACATCGGTACGTCTTTCCTCATCAACAGATGCTCCGCTGCCACTGGTCCCCGAAACCCGTACCGACAACCAGTCCACGCAAGCACAGAGCAGAGTGGGTCTATGTAGCACCGGGTTGGACCACCTTTTTTCTCCAGGACCAATTAAATGGTCGAACAGATCTGTGTTCCAAAAGCCTTTCTACATACCTAGAACACACCCCTGGCGAATACCAGAATGCACTGGGAAGAACACAGAGGTTCTACCTCCACTCTGCACTGCGCTCACAGTACCGGTGTTCCTGTCCATGTGCTTCAGTTGGACACACTACATAGCAGTGCCGGCACACAAATCTCTGGAACGTAGGATCACAGGCTAAGACTCATTAATATTCATGAAGAAAGCGATACTTCATTATCTTTGAGCCAAGATATTTTTGGGGAATGCATAGAGACATTCTTTTTGCAAGGCACGGTAGCAGTAGTCAAGACCCTGAGGAAAGTTACCTAGCTTGATAATTAAAAAGTAATGTTGGCCTTGGAGATGCATGCCATATTGGTTAACATATCAGTATCAGCTGATATTTGTTAGAAATATATCGATTGGCACCAGTTCAACGTGTTAATCTTGACCAATATTGCATGCTAATATGTAAATATATCAAGTTATTTCAATATTTCAGTACTACAGCTAGAGACACATCAATCTATTAGAATAGTAGAGATGATTGAGATGATTTCACTGGAGCCATTGGCCATAGTGGAGGACAAGGAATTTCTTTTACTGATTCATCAGTTAAAAAAGGTACCAAAGTAACAGCCTGCAACATGTAAATAATTTATAATAATAATAATAATAATAATAATTTGTTTTCTGCAAAATAAAAAAAAAACAATGTAATTTCATTCCCCAAATTGCCCCCCATCCGGTTGGTGTATTTCATATTTGTTCTATACAGTTCATTAGGGGAGGGGCCTTCTGCCAGTTTTACACCGGTACGTTCTTCCTGTTTAATAATATCAACTGAAATTGATGTGATACAATAAGAGCGTGTAGTTCTGTAGTGTATCAAGTTAAAAAAAAAGGTTCTAATTAAGGTCATCAAATTAATCGAATAATCAGTTCATGCAATCTAATCCTGCTAGACATTAAACATGATGCGTAGAATCAGTCCCTGCAATAATCGTCACCTGCAATGAGTATACTGTAAAATATATTTCTATTAAATTCCTTGAAATGTAAAGTTTGAACCAAAACGCTGTGGAATGGCAGTTTATCATCTTGATATTTGCATGCAAAACTACAGCCTCTAAAATTAGTGCTGTTTTGTATGCTAAAAATATTCATGTTCCCAAAATCATTATTCTTATCTTGGACATTTTTGGGCCAAATTGTTTGCAAGAAAGTTTTTACAGTAGCTTCAAACTGCTGTTTTTTTTATATCACCCTTAATAAATGAACATATCCTCTTTTAATTAGAGATTACAGTAAAACTCAAAATCTATTGAATAACAAATTAAGGTTTTAAAGGACTCATCGGGCAAAAATGTGCTTTTTCACAAAAACGATCAGAAATGAATCATAGAGATTATAAGTATATAGTCTTATTTGTCACACCCTGCCTGCTCCGCTTCTTTGATCCTCCCGCTTCCTCCTGGGCGTGGCCCTAAGTGTGCCACGTCTGCTGTTTGTCACTCGTCCCAGTCATTCCTGCCTGTGTCAATCACACACAGCTGACTTGTGTTTGCTCCACTTGTTACCTGTGTATTTAAGTCCTAGTCCTAGGTTCCCTAGTTAATTGTTGCTTGTTCTTGTTGCCTGTTTTTGCCTGCGGTCCCGCCATTGAGGTCCCCTGTGAGGGGTAGTCTACAAAACAGCCTGTGTCTGGGATCACGTTTCCTTAAACTAGGCATGACAAATTACAGTTGTGTGCAGTGACGCATCCCTTTGCACATTTTATTTTATTGTATCGAACTGAGTTTCAGTGAATGTAATGTATTATTATTCTCAGCATTGTGATCATGAGCCCTGACATCTTTTCTTCATTCTAATAGAAATGAAACTGAATTCATAAATGATATGATTTATGGAGATGTCTACAGTTAACAGTTCTGTCTGCATACAATACACGCATGCAGCCTGTCTGTAAGGTATCTGCGCACATTTTCGTCATTTCCTTTAAGGTTTTAAATGTTCAAGTTTCAGAGTTTTTTTTTTAATCATGTATAATGAAGTTCATGTACGCTACCTTTTTACTGTGGGGACAGATACAACACATTAAGAACAACGACAAGCATGCACGGAAAAGTATTCAGCGTGCACATGTAGGAAAAACACATTAGATGTAATATGTAGCAATGATATTTTACAGGAAAATTCTTCAAACACAAATGAATAAGGGACGTCCTTTGCTTTGTTTCTGGAGACATTCAGCACTATCATAAATTTTTCAGCATATACACCAGATAAATCTATATTTATAGCTACATTACACCTATGTTCCAGGAGAGAAACAGGTGGGAATTTGCCTGTAATGTTATGTTTGGTCGGATGGGTCACAGTTGTTAGATAAATTAAATTTAATATTGCAGAGATGCTTGGAAGAGAGATGACGAAAAAAGTAGCAGACCATTGATTTAGTTTTTACTCTACTGGATTGATTTAAAGCGTCTGGCTTACATTATATTAACACACATTACAGCCTCAGATATATTACTGTCAAGAAATTTTTTTATATGATGACAGGTATTCCAGCCAATTAATCATATTCATGTATATAACATTAGTGCTGATTTCTATGCTAATTTTAGTCATGAAACGTTCAGTATCTGTGCTCCACTGCACACTGGCTCTGTATTTTGACGTTTAAACACCAGCAGTGGGAAGACGGTGCATTTCATCAGCTAACTATACCCAAGAAGCCAGGCTGCTGCTCTAAATGCTGTTTTCCAGGTGGATGTGATGCCCTTCGGTAATAAACAATTAATAAAGAAATACAGGCTGTCCTGGGGTGAAATAATAGGTATCCTTGGTCTGGTGCAGGATGAACGGAAACGTGGTTCCACTGGATTTTTCCCAAAGTCCCCATGTGCAATACACAGCATGCACATAATCACACAGCCATACCACCAGAGGCTCAGACTAAGTTATCCATATGAAGCTAAGCAGGTTTGGGACTGGGCAGAACTTGGATGAGAGGCCAACTAGGAAAGCTGGGTTACTGTTGGAAGTGTTGGTGTGGCCAACAGGTTAGCCTGTCCCGTGGATCCCGATGTGCAGTGACGGGGACACACCTCTGGATAAATGGTGTCATCCTTTGGCTGAGATGCAAAACCGACTGACTCTCTGAGGACACGATCCCTGGGTATCTTTTGAAAGAGTGGGGATGATACTCTGATGTTCTGACTAAACTGACCACTGTGGCTCTAATCATCCCTTATATCGAATTGGTCAATTCTCTCCTTCCCCTTCACTACCTCAGCTACTGTGTGGTGAGCGTACTGGTGCAGAATAGCTGCTGTCGCATAATCCGGGTGGGGGCTACACAGTAGTTGGGGGTTGAAATGACTCCCCATTGGCTCTGAAAAGTGCTCTGAGTCTCTTGAACAGCGTTATATAAATGTAACATTCATTCATACACAGCATAATAGAGATACCAGCATACCAAACAACAGTCTTTTTACGTGCAGGAAACCCTCAGAAATATGGAAAGACCAGACAAAGTGCACACACAGAGTTGAGAGGTGTGAGGCTAGACCGCTACCCACTTCACCAGCATGCTCCTCTGTTATACTTTTATATATAATGTTAATATAGATTTTAATATGCACATTTCATATGTCATTACACTCACTGAGCATGTTATTAAGAACATCTGCACACGTGCTTTTTTCATTTAACCATCTGATCAAGCAATCATGTGGCAGCAGTGCAGTGAATAATTTCATGCATGTACAGGCCAGGGAGCTTAGGCTAATGTCAGGATTGGACTAGCTGCAGAAAGTAGCCTGGGAATTTGCCACTAACCCGGGGGTGTCCCCTCGGTGCATTTTGCCTCCAATAAGCCTGGGGGGTCCCCCTTAGTACATTTTGCTGACTGGCCCACCGGGAAATTTCCCAAAGTTTTGTGCCTAGTTTATGTTAACAAACAGCAGAATGGGCAAAAATGTCATCTTACTCATTTTGACTGTGGCACGATTGTTGGTACCAGACAAGCTGGTTTGAATATTTCTGTAATTGTTGATCTACTGGGATTTTCACAAACATCAATCTTTAGAGTTAACTTAGAATGGTGCAGAAAACAAAACAAAAAAAACATTCAGTGAGTGGCAGTTCTGGAGACAGAAACACATTGTGGATGACAGAGGTCAGAGGAGAATGACCAGACTGGTTCATGCTGACAGAAAGCCTACGGTAACTTAGAAAACCACTCTGTACTGCCGTGGTGAGCAGAAAAGCATCTCAGAGTACATAGCATGTTGAAGCTTGAAGCAGATGGGCTACGGTAGCAGAAGACCATGTCGGGTTCCAGTCCCGTCAGCAAGAAAACCCAAAATACTGGACAGTTGCAGACTGGAAAAACAAAGTCCGCTCAGATGAATCTCGATGTCTGCTGAGGCACACAGATGGTGGGGTCAGAATTTGGCGTCAACAGCATGAATCCATGGACCCAACCTGCCTTGTGTCAACAGTCCAGGTGGTGGTGATGTGATGTTTTCTTTGCACACTTTGGGTCTGTTAACACCAGCCACAGCCTATCTGAGTATTATTGCTGACCACATGCACCCCTTCATGGCCACAATTTACCTACTGTGTATTGGCTACCTCTAGCTTGATAACGTCAGATACGCAAAGGTCATCTTAAACCAGTTTCATGATGGCTTTCAGTGGCCTTCCTAGTCCATCCGTCCATTTTCTGAAACTGCTCAATCCCAATTGGGGTCGTGGGGGGGAGCAGGTCCTACCCTGGGAACAATAGGTGCAGGTGGGAACCAACCCTGGGCAGTCGCCAACACACCGCGGGGCGCACACACTCACACATACACAACTACAGGGCCAATTTAGACACACCAGTCAGCCCATCCTGCATGCTTCTGGACCATGGCAGGAAACCGGAGCCCCCGGCATAAGCCCACGTGAACACGGGGAGGGCGTGCAAACTCCGCACAGAAAGGACCCACGACTGAACCCAAGACCTTCTTGTTGCGAGGCAGCAGCGCCAACCACTGCACCACTGCGCTTCCCACCTTCCTGCTCACTGGATTTAAATCCAACAGCATTCCTTTGTGACGTGGCAGAAGAGGACATTCACAGCATATATTTGCAGTTGACAAATCTGCAGAAATTATGTGATACAGTGGTTTGTCGGAACATGAACTTAATTTGTTCCAGAAGGCTGATCGACTTGCAAATTGGTCAAGGTCCAAGTCGAATTTCCCCATAAGAAATAATGTAAATTAATTTAATCCATTCCAGACCCCCGAATGATGACCCCCTATTTAAACTAATCTACCTACGTAATGATAAAAAAGCATTAATAATCAACATACATGATAAAGCACACATTAAAAAAATGAACTAAAATGAACTAAATGACAATATCTTACCCTGAAGCAGACACACGTGCACCACCTTCAATTTCCTTTTTAAGTCCTACAGTTACTCTCACTGTAATTTCCTTTTTAAGTCCTACAGTTACTCTCACTGTAATTTCCTTTTTAAGTCCTACAGTTACTCTCACTGCTTTCCTCTTTGGTTTGCTGTTATAACTGCTCACTTTCTTAGGGGGCATGATTACTGTATCACTAAAAGTACTGTAGGTAAAGCACAAAAAATTCACACCGAACACAGGAATACAGCTTTCACACGTCAAACTTGGCCAAGAGGAACCACGTCAGAGGCGCATCTTGATCCGTACAGGTTTTAGCAGGTCTGTTTTCGGTCGAGTTGCAGTTAGATCTTTCTCGACTAACCCATTCAGTTTTTAGCATGAATGGCTGAGTTCCAAGATTTAGATCAAGGTGCAAGTAAAAAAAAAAAATTCAACGGACCACTTCAATGTCCGAGTTGGTCAAGTTAACAGGCATTCCAGGGTTCTGCTGTATAGTCATGTCAGCATGAACCTGAATCTCAAAGGAATGTTTGCAACATTTTGTAGGATCCATTCCACAAAATTGAGACTATTTTAAGAGCAAAGGGGAGGCCCTGTCCAGTATTAGCATAGAGATCCAAGTAAAATGCTCAGCGAGGGTATATTATCATTAATATTTTTCCGGTAATAAAAATTGAAATTTGTAGCAATATACAATACTTATTATATGTATATTACACAGTATTTTTACTCGTCTGGGCTTGATCAATGAACATGACCTGAAAATGCCTCATATTCAGATGAAACCTGCTTCATAATATTATTTGTTCCACAACCATCCCATCCCAGGATGTATCCCAGCCTATGTTGTCTGGGATAGGCTCCAGCACCCCCCCCCTCCCCAATCCTGCACCCCATCCCTGTGTCCCTGCCCAGAATAAGCAGTTAGAAGATGGATGGATGGATTTGTTCCACAAGCTTAAATATTCTTGTAGCCTTGGGAAATGGCACTTTTTTGAATTTTAGCTGTGCAAATGCTTTTAACCTCCTGACAAGATGGATTTTCTTATTAGGGGCACAAAGGAATGTATTAGCATAAGGATTTTACAGTGTATTAAGAAAACATCTGCCTGTCTCCCTCTGTGACCCCTACTAAGTACTTGCAATCAGATGATACTTAAATGACTGTGACCCTCAGCAGAGGACTTAAATTAGTTTTCGCTTAGCTGATAACTTAGATTTCCTTGTCTGGTGCTTCTTGCACAAAGTGATCCCCAGAGAGGGAATGACCAAGAACATTAAAGCAGTTCAGTGACCCACATCTCTTCTGAGGGAGAAGCACTTTGAAGTTTTTGGCCTGGAGTTTTATATCTCCCAGACCGTCCTGAGCCTATCAGTGCTGACTCTAGGTGCTGGCTGCACGCTGAGCTGAATGCTGCTTGATCTGATTAGCTGTGCCGTTCAGGGGAGCCATCTACCGCCCATACATTAGTTAGTCATTATGAATTATCGAGCGCTGAATAAGTATCTTCGGAACGCCTCCAAGCAGGTAGTCCGCGAGGAGAATTTTTCTATTGGATGGAGGAGAGTCTTTTAGTGACCTAGATAGTACAAAAATAGCACAAGTTATAAGTATGATGAAAAGTAATTACTTCATCTTTTAAGCGTTCAGAAAACTGAACATGTAACAAAACTATTTTTTTTTTGCATTCATTATACATACATGAAGAAATCTGTATTTATTTAGAAATACATATTACAATCTGAAATGCATGCAAATAATTACATAATCATATAAGAACTACTGTAACTAACACAATCGTATATAGAAATATATTAGTATATACACATATATTACCATTAGCCTAGATTTAAGTGACTGGTCAATTAAAAAAAATAATTGTTTTAATTAAAATGAATAAAAAACAGATTCAGAGGAAGCACTGTGCCCTTGCAAAGCCTAAGACATAGTGCATGTACATATGCTCAACTAGGAGAGTGTGACATACTGTCCCAATGCACTTCAAATGACAGGCAATGAACGCATCGCGTTTCGGCACGTGGATAGTGAAATGCTAATCTTTCTGTGTCGGCTCTGTTTTGAACCACTGTGCTGGACTGTTAAGCCCTGCGGAGGGTGGTAGGTTCAGCCGAATGCATCTTTAAGGCTGATCCGTCCTCCCTGCAGGGCATTTAACTCAGTCGATGCAGGAGCAGAGTTGGGATGATGGTATAAAGGATGCGAGGATTATCATGGAATAACAAATCCAGTTGCTCCAAGGAAGCTTTTACTGAGCATATTTGTAGCTTCTCTGTGAACATACACACTCGGATCTTAAAATCAGGGGCAGACACTTACTGACACACGTCAATCTCCAAGCAAATGTACAACAGCAGCTTAAAGATTCTTCAGAATAGGTTATAGGTTACAGGTATTTTGCATTCCTATCTTTTTCCATTGTAGAATTTATTACTCTATGGTAATTCACACATTTAATACAATTCACTGAACATGATCTCCACAGATATCTACATGAAGATCAGAGAATATGAGGAAAGCGACCAGAAAAGAACCAGATTTACAAAATGAAAGTCTTCAGCTGGGTCAACATGATGTCACATTTCAGATAGACAGCATGGTGACATCATGCCTGCAGCAGATTTGTCTGTGGGCTGACATTGTATAGGACTATTCAATCTCCTCGACTTTATGTCCTCCCTCCAAAAGAAACAGTGACCAGGAAAACGTCCACTTCTGGCCTCGACTAAAGAAATATGGCTGTACTTTTAGGCCGTTTGCATAATAAAATCTCACTCACAACCAAAGCCAAAGTACTTAAGAAACACTTGCTCCGTGAGCCCCAGCTGTGTAACTGTGTGAGAGTCTAGCCTATCTGTGACTGCGGATATTTTATTGGATTGTTTAAAATATATGCTTAGGAAAACAATTACTCACAGAATTACAGATAGCTGATTCTGTTTTATATTCCACAAAAGTGACCTTGATTGACCAGGATTGAGATATGACTTAAAATTAGGAAGACTGAAATTTTTGAGTGAGTACTGTGGTTAACGGGGAGAAAAGCTTTCAGAGGTTATGCAGTGTAAATACACTTTGGTTTAATAAGGTTTAAGACTGGTTAGCTGTGCAGTGGTGCCTACACACATCGTTAATTTATTTTCCTTATACAGCAACGGAAATGAGTAACAGTACTATGGTCGCACCCACAAAGCCAAACTCAGTCTAATTTCAGCTCATTACATGTTGGCATGGTGACATGTAAATCACACCGTGCCAGATTAAATATATTACTCAACCCGAGAAATAACGTATAAGAATAATGGTTATGACTGCGACCTCAAATCTCCAGGGACGAGTTTAGTTCCTGGCCTGACTGTATGCACATACAGTTGGGTGAATTAGTGTCTAAATTACCTGGTGTGACTTTTGCTGCATGATGAACCCTTATCCTGTTCATGGTGTGTCTCAGGGCCAGTCAGTGCTATAGATGACATAGGTGGCCGCCATCATCCGAGGGGGCACCGACTTGCCAGCCAATTTCACTCTACCTTGGTAGGGGGCGCCAGCAATGATACTCGCCGAGGGTTCGGACCGGTACCGGTGTCTCATGTTGTCCGCTACCTGACACCCAGACAGCTTACTGGATAAGCGGCTATAAAAACTGGAGGGATGGAAGGACGGATGAATAATGGAAACAATCTTTTTCCAAAAATATATTTTTCATTCAGTTTTGTATTGGATAGTGATAGGAGGCTTTTTATTGCAGCAACTCAGTGCGGTTAATAAAACATCCAGTCCATCCATCACATTTAAATAATAGAGCAAAGATTAACTGCATTTCTGGACATTGGTATAAGCAGACTATTACAAGACTTCCATAAGTGACAAGTTTTTTTATGTTCTCTAGGGCTAGATGTCACCCTTTTTCGATTCATTTAAAGAAAATTACACTGTATTGCATATTATATTGTAAATATTGTATATTTTCTTGAAGTTCCTTTGCGATTCTACAAATTAGTTCAATCTAACAGCAGTAAATTGGACAGACGTGAAATCTGTGAGCTATTATCATTTGTATATGACAATTCAGGCTCAAACCTCACTCAAGATTTCACACCTAACACTGTGTGGAGAAAGTCCAAGGTCAACTGTCAAAATGGTTGCATTTGTACATACAGAAATTCAAACTTATCCTGCGATTGTGCTTCAGCAAAAACCATCCTGAGGCATGTTTTTGTCTGCTTGATTGGGAAATGCCAGGTCTAGGAAAGGCATTTACTATCATACATATAACAATTACAAATTTGGCCTTGGTTTAAATAAACGATATATTGTATATTATCGAACCATTTGGTATGTCCCTAACGGTTCAACATGTACATGTGAACCAAGCTATTACAATATGCCTGTCTTTTTCCTATAAATGCTTGCGTGAAAATAACCAAGTATTTTCCCCCCAAAAAATGCATCTAAAAAAATCGGGGTCATCTTATTTCCGAGGGCTAGAATTTAAATGTCATTATACAACAGCAGACGATGCAAATTGACCACCTCCTAGCTAAAGGTTGCCGCATACTTCAGACATAATTGATGTTTCTTCAGCAAAACGAAACTGTATTAGCCTGCGGCTGATTTTTAACAGCAATATGCTTAACCTCGTGTATGTTCTTGTCAAATAAATCTTTTCTTTGTAACGATAACTTTTGGAATAACATCTTTTCTTAAAAGAATACATACTGCCTCTACAGGTACTGTACATATATGTACGCTGTAAATTTAAAATAGAATAGGCAAAGCACCTATAGGTCATCAAAACTGAACACTTTTGATCTCAGTGTTTTTCTCCTACTTGATTTCACACAGCACAGACGTATATTAGGCCTAGTTAGTCATGCTGCCATTTTCTGAGACCTGATATACGGAAAAATTAAAGGTCATTGTTGAATTAAAGGGCTATGTTTTTGCTTCTTAGAGAACCATACAGTTTCCATGGTCCAAAAACGGACACATGCTGAACCGTGGGAAAACTGTACCATCACACCCCTAGATTAAAGAGACGTGCATAGACACACACACACAGAATTCCAGTTTTATCAGAAAATCTACTTAAATGTCAGATTAATAAGCCTTAATGTTTTTACTTCACTTTTAGATATCCCTGTGTAAAAAAACCTATTTAAACTGCAGACCTTAAGGTTAACTACTTTCCTCTGTTCCCTTGGTCACAATTGCCAGAATAACACCATGGTAAAATAGTATATTATACAGATTTATAGGAGCATAGCTCTAGTATTTAATAGCCAAAATAACTGCCAAGGTAAGACTGTTCAGTTTATTAAATATTCAACTGCACAAATATTCTGGCTATCAAAAACAAACTGAAGGATTTCATCATTTACAGATTTATGAGATTGCATATATACATTTATGACCAAGAGAATACAAAAATTCAATCAGTTAATAGGAGGTTCATGAATGAAACAGTTTAATAGCATCAAAACATTTATCACCCACTGTGCAAATAGCAGTGTTATTTTTTTAATTCCACATTTTGGATTCAAAATGGCTTTGCACATTAAATACAAAATTCTATAAACAAGGAACTGCCGTTTCCAGCTGAAAAAGGTGAACATCATATAACTCAAAAACTGCTTACGTAATTTACCCAGCTATACTTGTAAAATGAATTACAGCATGACTGTAATACAAATAGCCCAGAAGCACAAAGGACCAAATCCAGTCCATTTTTAATCATTTTGGTTAAGGAAACATCAGATTACACTTTTCAATAAAGCTCGGATCAAGATCAACACATTGTAAATTGTGAGGTTTCCCAATGTTACCCAATGACAGCATTAATCAAGACAGTAAGCCATTATGAGCATCTGTCCAGATTCCACATAAATGGCCCACATTCACTCTGACATTCCTTGCTCAACAACAGGAATGAAGTTCTGAAATGTTTGCACTTGGAAATAATTAAGGGAAACAACACTAGAACGAACGTTTTCCTTTATGTACAAATTCCATTTTCCAAAAACAGACAATAAACCTAGATGTAATCAAGCTCTTGGTCAAACAATCCTTGTGTGGCACTTCTCATGTTTTTGGTGAAATTCGCTAGCCCAAGAATGTGATACGGTGATATCACACGACGGTATGAACCTGACAGTTTCACAAATTTTGCATTTAGGGGCTATATGTTCTTGACGATCGAGAGAGATTTCTGGCTGACCGTGAACCCCCCCGGGATCTTGGTATCCCAGTCGCGCAGCAGATGAAAACAAATGTATGAGGAAACACTGTAGGGGGGTAAAGGAATCTGACCTCCCCACGGCCAGAAAGGCTTAGGGGAACGGGAGTCGAATGACGTGACATTTGTGCCTCAGACTTCTTGGGCCGAATCAGAGTGCGTCAAAGCCAGAGAGGGCTCTGCGTGCCGATGCTGAGCAGCGGAGCAGCTAGAAAAGGGCGCCATCGCTGGGAATCTCCCCCCCCCCCCCCCCCGTGGTGCTGCCCTGCCGCTGTCGTCGGGAACCGGGCTGACCCCCTCTGCTGAAGGAGCTACTCTGACAACAGAATGGTGAAGGCCATGATGATGCAGCAGACTGCCACATAGGGGCTCTTCCGCTCACCTGAAACAGAGGACAGGCGACACCTGTGAGAGGCCGAGCCACTGGACCCCCCCATCAAAACACGGACACACAGAGAACCAAACAGGCCCGGCAAAGTGCCACCTGGATCTGAAAACCTACAGCCACTAGCTTATCTCCCAAAAGAATTAAACCATTCACTGAGGAAATAGAGGAAAGATACCTACTATTACTTTTAGAAGATTAAGTTCATAACAAGATATTCGGTTTACATTAACTGCACCTTCATATTGCTCTTTTATTGCATTCATAAAACTTTCATTGCACCTTCATAATGTATTCATTAAGTATTCATAAAACATTCTTAAACATCATTTATGTATACCTCAACATCATAACAACCCTTAACAGCTGTAATATACATTAATAACAAACATTATATAATAATAACAAACATTATAATTGTATAATCATGTAATGTTTGTTATTAAAGTACATTAAAGCTGTTAAGGGATGTTAGGATGTTAAGGTGTACTTGCATCCTGCTTACGAATGTTCTATGAATGCATTATGAAGGTGCACTGAATGTTCTATGAATGCATAATGAATGCAGTATGAAGCTGCATTAATGTAAAGCGTTACCAACCATTCTACTACAGCTATATGGCTGGGACTTTGCTTAATGACATTATCACATGGATAAGAGCTATAGGAGCAGAGCGACCGTAGATACTGTGCCCTTACTACAGACATATCAGTACACTGCTAGCTGCAATAAAGACACAACATAGCTGATCCCAAATAGTAAATATGATGAGCAACAGCATCCCCAGCACAGGATCACCTATCCACAGAAAGGAACAATTACTACTGCACAGCAAATTCCAGAATACACTAAACCAAAAGAAAGATTTCGCTCACTATAGTGTATGTATCTTTTGCACTATACACTGTTTAAGCCATAATGGATTTGCTTTACCCAACACACAAAGATTCTGCTCTTCTCTGAACTGGAGTTCTAACCACCTAAACATCCCAGAGTTCTAAAACATCTGACAATGCAATTATACTGCATGACCACTTGCGTAAGCAGGCAGGACGGACGAGGAGACCCCTCCACACTGCTTTGTCAAAGCGTGCAGAGCGATCGCTCAGCCTGGCAGGGGCGCAGCAGTGAAGCTGAACTCCTGGTTAGGAAGGTAAACCAGTGATGGCAGACCAGCCAAGCACTACGATACTAAACTGGAGCAGACCAGAATGAGGTAACACAGAGTAAAAGATGCATTTAGTCTGAATTCCTACAAATCATAAATAGGCACAGATGTGACAAGTCAGACTTGGCTCAGTAAAACATACCAGGCAAAATCTAATACAGAGCAAAGTTTGACATTCATAAAGCTTACCTATCCTTGCACATTTCCAGAATATGCCCAGAATTCTGAAAAGGAGCAGAAGAAATGTTATCACATGAGCAGCATATTTTCAAAGACACTCATGCAAAACAAACACACACGCAAGCATTCACTGGCCGTAACAGCTGCAGCGCATCACTCTTATTCTGATCTTATTCTGATGCACTGGGTTTATGAAAAATAGATAGATGGATGGATGGATGGGTAGAATTCCTGATTTCATGAATATTTTGCCACTACAATAAACTAGATTTGACTGTATAAGTTGTGTTTGTCACATAAAAAAAACCAGTAGATTAGTGTCCTTATTACTGCTTACTCTTAGTGACAGCCATACGCTAATTTAACATTCCAAAAATTTACCCGGGTCATTATTAGCATATTAAAAAGTAACCTCTCCTGGGAAAACACCCAAAAGAAACTTTTGCAGTGTCAAAGTACAAAAATGTAAAAGGGCTTTTGGCTGTAGAGACTGAATTTAAAAAATGAATGCCACTATACCCTGGTGCAGGCAAACTTGCAAACAGTAAGTATGCCACTGCTCAAATGTATAGTAAGCAGCAGGTAAAAACTAACGGTCTTACATAGCATGATTTTATGAAGGAAAACAAAATCTTAGCAGAGGCATCAGTCCAATTTACAATTTCAGGTCTTAACCATGTGTACACCTTTATAGTTCCAGAAGATATTTGGTTCCTATGCCTCAGTTTTTTTTTTTTTAACTTGTAAGATTTCAACAGTGGCCCAGAGAATGTGCACGTGATAAAGTCAAATTTAATTGCCCCAACATAATGTAAAACCATCACATTATTAGTGCAGCTACAAAAAACGGTGAGCCTACTCTCTGGAGGAGCATGAAGAATCATGGCCACTGGGGGGCAGTGTAGCAGGGCGGCTGATCCATTTTACAGAACTGACACTCTCCTTTCTACAGGCAGACAATGGACCAGCTGCAGCATCTGCCAGTACTGGGGCCTCACTGAGAAACGCCCCATTGATTAGTGCCCCAGCGAACATTAACTGGACACATCCGATAAAACACAAGAGCCTCTGTTCTCCAGCAGTGGGGAAACGATTCCTGATCCAGCAAGTTGGCAGTGAAGCACAAGAACAGGCAAACGGCACTCTCCTCTAACTTATGGAGGCTCTGGGAGGAGGACCAGAGGAGATTAAAGAGAACCTGACATTAATGCCATAAGAGAAATGCCCTTAACTCACAGTATCCCTCTGAACGTCCCCATTTGTATTTGGCTTTTAAGAGAGGAGATTTTAGCCAAAGAAAAAACCACAGCTAAAGACACCTCAGTCTTAACTATACACTCATACTACTATCCAAAACTCTAGCAGTGTTCTCAATAAAGCCATTATGGTCTCCATTTTTGCAGGAATAACAAGGTAGGGATATATACTTGCAGAACCCGTTAATTAAATTGTGCGAGTCATTCGATTAGCAAGAGAAGGACAGCGATGCTTATCATTTCACAAACCGAATCCTGGAAACAGAGTCAAGCAGTAAAGTTTTACAAACTGACAGCTGGAAAAGTGGCTGTTACCAATTAGGGACCATAAAAATGTCTGAATGATGTGCAGTACGTGATGAAGCCAGGAGGCAGGAGCTGTACATGCAAACAGACCAATGCATGGCAAGGGGGCGGAGCCTCACACCAGGAGCCTTAAATAATCTGAGCATTGATACATCCCGAGACCAGAGGAAAATGAGGACAGGGCTGTATAACACAATACCAGAGGATGGACTAGGAATCATTACAATGGAAGTGTCCTCTAATTAAGCTCATTTTCATAACTTTCACATTTCTAAACAAACATGCTAAAAGCAATTTAAACCCAACTTTTCCATGTAGTTGATTTACAAAAAAGAAAAAAATCCAAATAATTCTACCCCACTCTGCTCTAAATAAAAGACATAAACAACTAATAAATCTTTAAATGCTTTACAACATGCATGCCCGCTGGGAACGGGAAAACATTTCTGAGGGTTAATGTTACGGCAAGACTTTGGAAGCTATTAAAAACACAGCTTTCCTCTGTGATCTTTTCAGTCAGAGGGTGTTTGCACTCCATTTTACTAAATTAAACACAATTATATACACTAGCACTTAAGGCAACGGGTCTTAATATTGCCCACTAATGATCATTTAAGTGGCATACAGCAGATAAATCCTAAAGTTAATCAGTTGATTATTAAATAGCCTGAGTGTTTGATCTTTTCCTATCTTCCACGGACTCTCTGGGTAACTGTAAATTGCCTTCGGAGAATGACACAAAAATGTGTCCACGTGAAAATTCGTAGTACGAAGTACGGATGTTCCATTCGGTGTACGCCAGCCTTATTCTCTATGTTTCCCGAGAATGGCTGTAGATTTTTGTGGCATAAACTAAGATTATGGCTGGGAAACAGTGATGAATAAAGATTTAATAGCAATGTATTTCTTAGAAACACAGCAGAATGTTTACATATGGCTGAAACCCGTTCTGATAATTTACTGTTGTGCAATAAGCACTGTGTGTGTGTCTGTGTAATACATGTGTAAATTTATGTCACTTATTGGTGGATAATAGTGAGGGCAGACCCTCACTATTATCAGCAGTATATAATCTTGCAGTATTATAAGCAGTGATATTTTTTGACCATCAGTGTTAATTAACTGCTTCTCTGTTGGTGCCCGTGAACAGTTATTAATGGTTCATTAGGTTTGTGATATATTAGAGCATCACTCACAGTTCATATTACTGATGCGTAGCAGAAAATGGGGGACAGTTCTGTCTAGCAAAAAAAAGCACTTAAACAAACTTAACAAAGACCTCAAAGCTATGAGGTGCCAAATGTGTTAAAATCTGTGTCTGTTTTCAGGAGGAGGATAACTGGAGAACAAGTCATTTCTGTTCGTTTTCATGTCGTCCGGCTGGATGTCCAAACATGTGGCAACATCCTGTTACCTCAAAGGCCTTTAACAAAAGCTCTATTTTGAAAAGGGGAAAAAAAGTAATTACAACAGTGGCTTGCCAATACGCAAAGCTCTGTAGGAGAATGTCCCTTCTTAGCTTCAGAAAAGATGTCATCATCTGCTAATCGCTTAACACAGGTGCTTTACTAAAAAGTGAGACGTCAGACACTGATAAACTGAGGCTGTTCTCAGGTAAGTACCAGGAGCAGGTGTGGCTCATCAGAAGACAGGTAGGATAGAAAATCTCCTGGATAGCAGCCCTCCAGGACCGGAGTTGGAGACCCCTGATTTATAGAATGTATCCCATTATGTTAATCAGCTGATTAACAAAAAGTCTGGGTTCACTGTTTTTTTTTTTTTATTTCCTCCTGCTACAGACACAGTAATAAAGTGAAAATGATGACATCTCAGAAAAAAAAACTTGGAAAAAAATCTTCTGAGCTTCAAAAATTACATGAGTTACATTTAAATGTAAAGGAGTATTTTAGTATAGAAAGGCCTTGGCTGCAGTTGTGCCCTTAAACTCATCAGTTATAACCATACTTTGGCTCCCTGCTAAGCACTCATACTAGGGCTGCACGATATTGGGAAAAAATCACTTTGCAATATTTATTCTTTCTGCGATATTGGGATTTAAAAAAATCTAATTAGTTCAACAACTCTATTGCAGGGCTATTCAACTAAAATTTCAAGAGGTCCAGTTAGAGAAAATTTCTTGAAGCAAAGGTTCGGAAGATCATAATGTGATGTATATTTAAGTAGCCTATCAGTCGTATCAACAATGCATGTAATCAGTACCTGACTGTCAAATCAAATTAATTCAGTACAATTCAAATCGTGATGTCTGCACACATATCTAACACTGCTTTTGTATTTAACTGTGTAAATACACTTTTGACGTAGCTTATTTTAGGTTTATAATGGAATAATATAGATTTGCCGTAAAATGTCCTGTGCGAGTCTGAAATCGTGAGTGGCATGCCAAATGCTGAAAACGTACAATTTTTGTTTCACCCCAGTTGATTTATATAACCGATAACATTACTTTATACAGTTGTTAAAAAGCGGAAACTTCCACAAACATGAAATCACCAATAAACTATGTCTATTTATCCAACATGTTATATAATACATACTGTGTTTGAAAATTTTCAGCTGTATGATTTCAGGACCGATCAGCCACTCTGTTAGGAACATTATGGATTTTTGGTCACTTCGCTGCTGCTATTAACACTAACGGCACATTAGCGCAGACAAAGGGCTGATTAAACCGAACCACGCTTCACGGTTAAAGGCGTTTGACATCCATTGGTGTGGGAAGTGGCAATTCTAGTGCTAAATCACTACCGAAAAGACTACAAACGCTGTGCCGGTTAAAATAGAAGCGTCCTGTCAGGTTATAAATCATAACTTTCTGTTTTGGCTATCGGTCCGGGTCCGTAATGGACAACTTCTGGGTCCAGACCCTGATCGCGGTGCACCTGTTAGTGACCGCATCTCTATTGGAATAAATAATCATTCCAGAAACATTGAGCTGATTTTGCCCAAATATAATGGTAATGATTACTTAATCAGTACTAAACAGTGCATGAGCATTAAACTAAGGAAGCTTATCGCATATGGGGGTTAAGTGACAAAATAGCGCTGGGTTAAATGGTTAGCGCAGGGATCGAGAATGATTGTGATTGGTGGTTCGTTCTATGATCGATGTGTTTGTTAGCTGCCAGTATAAAACTGCGTGTCGGCCTTGTATCAAAAAACCTTTAAATTAACCTAAATGATATGACAGACTTTTGTGGATTGTTAAAGAACAACAACAGCGTGACATTTGTTAGTTTAGCAAAAACACCAAAAGCGTTGTCCACGCCGCTTAATTTAATTAGCGTTACTTAACATCGCACGTCCTGCGATGTGACTATTGCATGTGCGTACATCGCCATGACGATGCTGAAACGACATATCGTGCAGCCCTAACTCATACCCAGTTTTGTTTTTGTCCAGTAGGTTGGGAGCGAGGGCACGGATGTAAGCACATGTACAAATGAGGAGGAGGATGACCGTCAGCAGACTCTGGAAATTAAAGATGGCAGACTGGAAAAGAACAACAGCAAGAAATCAAGTCAGCACAGCTCGGTTTGTTTTAAACAAACGTTACACATTTCCTTGCCGAAGAATGAAAACCAAGACACACATTTGCTCAACTTTTAAGTTTAACAAGCACCTGACTCTTCAACACATCTGCTGTTTCAACACAAAACAAAGTGGAATGATCCATTAAAGCCAACCATGCAGGCACAAATGTTTCCCATCTCCCTTTTTAATATAATACTACAAATAGCAGAAAACCTGAAACAGTGGCTCATGTTCATAAGACACTAAATCATTATCATCAAAATACAGTGGTACCTCAGCTCACAAACTTAACTCCTTCGAAGACTCAGTTTGTGACCCAAATCAATTTTTCCCCATTTAAAATAACGTAAATACAAATTTATTCAAACCTCAGAAATTGATTTTTTTTTTTTTTTTTGCTAAATTAAAAAGTACAATTGAGCACACGAAAGCTGGTTGCTCTAAAGATGCCAAAACACAGAAAAGAACCAGAAAAACACCCCCCCCCCCCAAAAAAAAACAAAAGAAGTCACCGAGTAACAGTGAAAAACAAAACAACTTTTAAAAATGTGATTTTTTTTTTAAATCATGCTGTACATTATTTTCATATGCCAAAAATTTTTATGTACATTTCGTGATGCGACGCGTTGTATGGCGATGAACTTCTTTGTACTGTTAACAAACAATACACAGTTGCCACTATTTGTGAATGGAGAATATAACACTTAAATAGGAGTTAATAATTTATGTTATTAATGAAGTATTGTAATTTTATGTATAGATATGTGACTGTTAAAAACCATCACAAACATATTTATCAATCACTGAACGGTCTCACTATAATAGAACGTTCTCTCTCTCTAATTTTTGAGATATTCGACCTCTGAAGAGATGTAGTAAAGACATCCATCTACAACAAGTTTTTCTATGCTTTCCACAACCGTTCATGGGTATAATGCAGACTTCTTCACGGCTCGGGTGGTGCTTTTGGGGGATGCTTGTGTGTTCACAGCCTGAAACAGGGTTCACAAACGGGTACAAAAATTTTTCGAACACCTGGTTCGTAACCCTTTGAGGGTCGAGGTACCACTGTACTCAAATTAGTATCATGCAGTGCTGAAGCTTTCTTCACCCCCAAGCGCAGGTCCTCCTGCACAGCACAAATCTGACAGTCTCTGAACACTGAGATATCAAACATGCATCAGTTGCATATCAAAGATGGAACAATTTATGATTACTGATGCACAACATAGCTATTTAAAATCATTAATCAGCCAAACCACTATATGGTGATTTCTTCAACAGGCTACAGGGCTCTTTCCTGACAACTGGAGACAAATTCCCTGTGTTTGTGCATGTGTGTGGGTAAACTTATTTGACAAATATCATTACTCTGATATAAACGTAGCCAGAAGTATATGAATAGTAATTAAATTCAATGCAGGTACTGAAATAAATATAAGTCAACACTTTTGTGTTGTGCTCAGTGATCAGATGCACCAGTAATCTAGAGTTCATGGTTTATAACTGTATAAAAAAGACGTGTGGGGGGGAAATTTTAATTTTAGGTTTAAAAACAAAACAAAACATGGTTACTCTGAGTACGATCAGGCAGGCTACGTCTAACCTGCAATTAGAATGTAAAAATATGGTAGATTCCAAAAAAAATTAAAGGAATAAAAACTGTCAAAACATATTTGATAAGCAGTCTGTGTAACTGCCAGATTTTGTAGTCTTTATAATACCGCCATATAATGTATACATTTATAGAGACACTGGAAGTAAAATAACCGGCTAAAATGCAATAAAAATAACTAACATATTGCATCTGAAGAATTCGATCTAGATCTTAAATGGTGCTTCTGTGGTACTATGCGCAAAATTCCGTATCATAGTGGCAATGAAACCATAACATTAATTTTGATCGATTTAAATTTTTATTTTTTTTAAGTGCAATAACGAGTAACACTGGTGTTTATTACACCATAAGTAGAACGACAGTCCTTTAGTATAACTATGTACGCTGCATTTTAGCACAGCGTATACATTAGCCAAGTGACTGCATCTGCTGATATAGTTGATCATTCTGGTAGTATCTTGAACCTTACTGCAATGTTAACAAAGTAAGCTACAAATCAATTGTTACGCATTATTCTCGTGGTTATTACTGTCAGCTAATGCAGAGTTATGAACACCATTCACTTACCATTTTCACAATTTTCTTATAGCCACATCACCTTTCCGTTACGAGAAAGGAAATGACGTATGGGATGAGGTTTACGGAGCGGGCGTGATTGGACCATTCGGTTTGGTTACGGATGAATTTGATAGGACACGGCCCCATCTCGTAGTTGAGATTTCATTGGTTCATTTTGTCAGACAGTCCGTTTGTCTTTATGTACTTGCTGGAGCAACGCGGAAGCCGAATAGCTGAGGTAGGTTCCCTGTCCATTTAAACCCATGGTCTGGTGGCTGGTAACTTTTCGCTTATCCCATGTAAAATTTAACGCCCTGTAAGTTCCCACACTCTCTTACAATCAAGTAGCGGTGTTCAGCACATCGACAGTTAGGTAACTATCTGTTTTGGCAAGCGAAGTCCTATCTACAGCGAGTTATTAACGTGCATCTCCATCTGTTTATATAGTTATCAATATTAGTGTGTTTTCCCAAGTTCAACTAGTTTGCAGAATAAATATATTGTTGGCGTTTTATAACAAAATACATTAGCCAGTCGCACTCTATACGTCCATACCATTTCGACGCAGTGTATTCATAAAAGCACATACTTTTGTATGTATTTAACTCTTACCTAGGATATAATCCAGCTGCCTAAAAAAAATCCAAGCATGGCGGCAAAAAATAACTGAACTGTGCATCACTTAATATCTAAGCTGAGATAGTTCCCACAATCCTGCTGTGCGGCTAAGCGTCTTTGTCCTGCCGTTGTTGTAGTGTATGACATGACACTGATGGCCTGTATCCACAAATATCTTTATAATCGTAACAGGGTTGCCAACTCTGGTCAGATGGCTGTAGTGAGATTTTCAATTGGAGACAAGTCTGCACACACATGCACTCGCATTTACACGTATGCAACACTCTTATTACCGTGTAATCACTAAACAGTCTGTTGGGTTCGCAAACTACCCCAGTGCTTTTGATATAGCTAATTTTAGATTTCCAATGGAATAATACAGTCGCCTTAAATTCTTGTGTGAGACTGTGAAAGCATGAGTGTCTTGCCGGAGGCGTGAGAGTCGGCAAACCTGTCCTAATTCACCCTATGTTACAGATAAGCTACATTAAATAAATTTAAAGTATATCGCTCAGTAGTGAAAAAGTTGTATTTACTGGCTTTACATATGAGCTTATCGCTGCACAAACACTAAGTTAGGGCATACAGATATTACTACTATTAATATGCAATACCACCACTGTGTATTGTACTGTACATATTGAAATGTGGTGAATGGCCTAATTATTGCATCCCGAAGGACTGATGTACTGTCTTTATATCAGAAGAGATATGACATGGCATCTTGGCTGCAAAAGACCACATGAATGGTTAGGTTGACATGGAATCTTGCCAAGTTTTATGATTATATAACATTAATTAGTAAAACAGTTTAAATGTTATTCTTTTGTCATATAGTGTACACAGGGGTACCCTGTAGGGAGAGTAAAATCTTTGCCACATGCAGCAGTCCATTTACGGTAGGGAAGGCAGCATCACCATCAGGCAAAATTCTTAATTTGTCCACTCAGGAAAAAATAATTGGGGAGTTTTGGTTTAGAAAAGTTTAGAATTGTAGGCATTATTCTGTTTTTTTTTCAACTTAAAACAACCTTGACTGTTTGGTTCTATGGTAGCATGTTGACTCTCCAGGTACCATTGTGGCCTCACAACTCCAGGGTTGGGGGTTTGAATCTCACTTTGCTGCCTGTGTGGAATTTACGTCCCCCCCATTTTCTGGCCCAGGCTCCCCCCCCTCTTGACCCTGACCAGGATAAGTGGGAAGAAGATGGATGGATGCTTGGTTCTAAATTGAGCTGTCTCTCTGTTATCCATGGAAACAAAGGATTATGTGCACCTTAAAACCTTTTAGTGACATTTGTTCTCAGAACTGAAGATAATCATCTATGAATTTCATCCCAAGCCCGTCACCCTAAAGGGAAATTGTTCGGAGTGTCGTAAAGAGATAAACTGTCCACTGTGCCTGACTTGCTTCCATCCTGGTTAGCAATGGGAGGAAGCCAGGATTACACTAGTGTCTTGCCGAATGAGAATGTGGCTTCCTCTGATAGATGTGAAAAGGGAGTTTTTTTTTTTTGGGATCATGGCTTAAATGGGCCTTTTTTTCGCCAATGATTCTTCTAGTCATAGCAGTGTGAGAGCGGAATGTGTGCCATGTGGTTATATGAACAATGGGAAATTAGACAGCCCTTGTTTTAGTACAGAAGCTTGACAGAGAAGCATTATCAGTGATTGATGTAGACAAACGGAGTGTCATATGGACAGAAGGAAATCACAGCATTTCTCTAGCCAAATGTATTCAGCAGAGCGGTTTATCTGCCAAGAAAAATATCAGACAAACGTTACTAGAAGATGGTGTTGCTTTTCTGTGTTGTGTTTGGTATAAAATGAAAATCATTTCAAATTTTTTAGGCTGAGTTTCCAATGAATGCTTAGGTACAAATGTAAGCAGTATTGGAGCAACTTCTAACAATGTTAGAAGCTAATAAGACTATTCAGGGACGAAAAGGCTATCTTAAAAACAGCCAGGGAACATCAACAGGCATCAGGTTCAGGAATTCATGGAACAGATGGCTCTTCAAGGGGTTTCTTGCAGGTGGAGTCTGATGGCAGGATGCAGTTCTGCTGCTCATTCCACCAACGGGGAACCACACCAGAGACCCTTCTGGAGTGACGCTTCTCATGTGATGGACATAGGTCTTGATGAGCCTTTTGATCCACAGTATTACGGTTTCAAACTTAAATTATCATTAAAACAGTGGTTGATTATTGCTTTCTGGAAAAACACATGAAATACTCGAGCATCAACCAAAGTTAGCAACAGGTGTCTCCCAGGTGTGCAAGCACATTATTCAACATGGGCTTGTTTTGCGTCCGTAAACATGGCGGAAGGCAAAGACAGCACTCTGGAGATTTTCAATGTTAATGCATGTTTGATATGGTTTTTATATGTTATTTTAATGTTTTCAACATAAAATCTGGTGAAATGATTTCAGATTGTGCATCAATATTTTCTGAACACGTTCAGCACATGTTAATACTGTGATAATACTGATACCTGATAATTTTGGTCACTATAATCACGATATACAATTTTCATACCGTTACATCTCTTGATGTAACATAAGCCAGTTTAGGTTGGATAAATGTCAGATCTGCTGCCAACTTTTTTTTCTGGAGTGGTCTTGCAGCATAAGCTGATAGACCTGCTAGCTGAGAGTTGTACTAGTCTACGTTTATGGTATCAAGTGCCTCAACTAGAAGCTGAGTTGCATACCTGGACAGAAAAGGCCTTATTGATGTTATACAGGTATATGTTTTATTGCTTTGCCTTGGCTGTAGGCTAAATTGAGCTGTGATTATGTAATAAAATGATTTCTGCACCAGTCATCTGGTAACCAAAGAAGCATTCTTTTTTTTTTAATGACTTTGTAAGTGTTTTGACTGAGAAGGAACATAAAGGTTACTTTAAGCAATGTAAATGAAAGTGATTCTTTAAATGTAACACATCTCAACAGATGGCAGATGTTTAGCTCTCTCTCTCTCTCATCTGTCATAGTTTACAAATGATGAACATGTGCTAATTTTACTCGGCATTGTACTTCTATAGAACAGCGGCTAGATGTATTATTAGAGAAACCGCTAATTTCAGGGGGCACGTTGAGTTAGGGCTCGCCTGCGGTTTAAACTAGATGTACACATAAAAACTTTACCTTGCCCGCTAACCTCTCATTTATATGGCATATTACTAGCAAAGGGAAGCCTGAGTGGAATGAAGCCCTAAAATTACAGCAATAATCACGTTATAAATCCCATCATTTTCAGATATCCATCACCACAATAGCCCCTCTATTAAAGGCATCTTTTACGCAATGGCATTTGAGGGATGGCATGCCTTTAGCCAGTATAATTCATTGACTATTAGATTTTGTTTCCAAATCTCCTTTCTCTCTCTCTCCTCAACTTTTTTTTTATTTTTTTTTAAATCAGGTTGGTTTTTGTGTATTCAAGTATTGCGGTTTGAATTTGGCTGTATTTTTAAGAACCGATGCATGAAGGAAATTGCCTTATGAGAGTTGAAGTCGTCGTATGGGTTTGATGTTTTCTGTGTGAGCCTGAGCCGGGGTATGGGGGGGGCGTCAGCCTTAAGGCCACCAACTTATCGCTGCTCTGACTTCATCGTCCCGTTATAGAAGGTGACAAGATGTGCCCAGTGAGACAGGCTCCGTGCTTATTGGCCTTTTCCCTGTGGGTCTGCCTCCAGTCAGACGTGCACAGGGCTGAGGATAATCAATCCATCGATGGCAGTGCAGATCGCTAAGGGAGGTCCAGCCGATGGGTCCAAGCTGATAAGGAGCCCACTGTTCCCGGAGTGACAGGCAGCCCCCCAAGAGTGATACAAGAGTATGTGCCCCAGGTGGGCGGACTTGAGGCTCAGGATGGTGTCTAGTTGTGTGGGGTGGGGGTGTGCGATCTCAGCTCTGCTAGTGATCCACAGCCAAGCCCCCAATTGTGTGCCTTCCTTTCATTTTTGTGCCAGCGTCATTGTTCAGAGGCCGGGGGTTTGTGATGGACAGAGGCTGAGGGCTGGTCTTGCCACCCGGATGAAGAAAGAGCAGAGATGATAGATAGAGCCTGTAACACATTTTCAATACATCCGTTAGGTGCAGATTAATGGTAAAAGACACCTATACGCTTACCAATGTCATCCAACTCTTTTTTTTTTTTTTTTTTTGTGAAAATATGTCTTTAAACTCCTCAGCACAACTGAGACATCTGCTTTTCTTGCTTACCTGGTCTGTGCATCACCTGGCACTGCGATATGAGATGCCTTCTATGCTCGAAGTCAGTGCTCTCTGTGTATCTGTTACTGCTGTCATAAAGACTCTTTGAACTGTCTGTTACAGGTGGCGGATGTCTTTCCACAATCCAGCTGGTAGGTCTATGCAGCAGTTAGCTTAAGATGCCCTGCGCTGCTCAGGCTTGTGCTGTAGCTGGGAAGCAGCTGGGAGGCACAGCTGATCTCGCGTGGCTCCCTTTGACACGTTAAAGGACAGCAGCCGCGTTCTCCCACCCCTTTTGCTGGCAGCCGATCGCTTGTTTAATGTGGGTGTCCGTCTGTCATTAGTGTGTGTCCTGAGGGGGGGGGGGGGTCTTCATGCGTCGTGCAGATGTTCAAGTTCCTAATGAATGGCTGCTGTATTTTATGAGGTTAAGGGTTAAATCTCTTTCAGAGCATGTACGGTTGGATTTGACTGCGCTGACATTGTGCTAGCGTGACCTTGATTTGCTGTCTGGGTCTTCTGAAATATGCAGTCGTATTGCAGGACTTGTGAAAGTCAAATGAAGTGGCTTTTCTTTAATGAATCAAACCAGTATCATTTTTCATTGAGGCACAATTGACTTTGTTGTCTTTCACAACATCTTTCTCCACATTTGCTGATTATGATGTAGTCGCATGAAGCCGTATTCATTTTATTACAATAATAGCGGTAAGTTTAGTGGCTTAACATAACATAATTAATCCCATAATGTTTTTAGAACAGTTTTTTGATAATTCAACAAATAATGTTTTTATGTTTTTACATTACCGTTTTTTGATGAAATTTAGCATGTGAATTATGCATACCTTCTACATCTCAGATGTTTTTTTTTTTTATTTAAAAAACAAAAAAAATCCTTTCAAATAGAATACCTTTATATGGAAGCCCATTTCCTCTAACATGATGAAAAACAATCCGGAAATTACTTAGTATCTCGAAATAATGACTAGCTATCTTGAAATGTTGACTTAGTTTGTCATTGTTTTGAGATTCTAAGTCATTATTTCAAGAACGTTTCTCATAATTTTAACACAAGTTATTTCAACATATCTAGTTTTTTTCTAGAGTGTCGTTATTTTGCTAAAATTTCTCAGTATAACTGGGCTTCCATACTTTTTCTGTACTGTGGGTATGTGTAATTCACACACCAAATTTCATCAAAATCTATAAAATCAAATGCAAAGGCCATTTTTTGAATTAAAATGGAACGAGCCACCTATCATCATCACAGCCCCGTGTGGCTTCATGGTTATGGAAGATGGGTGAATGATCAAAGCTGTTAAATGTTACTAAAATCAGAAGGTGGGCCTAGATGCAAATGCCCATAGTGGCCTTTTTTAATCATTGAGTTGATGGGATCAATACAGGTATGTTTTTATTAGCAGTCCAAAATTCTACCTGAGTAATGAAAAGTTCTTTGCTAAGTGAGATCACTGCTGGGGTTGTCTAGCCTGCTTCACATAGTGGCCCAGCTCCCTGGTGGTTCTCCCACGGTGGGCCACTGCAAACACCCAGAGAGCTTTCCTGGTGATTTTAAGAGATCGTGAGCTTCCTTTGCAAGCAAAACCCATTACCTGCCTCATGCTGTGTGGTTATTCACCCAACAGGAATTCTGAGGACTGGGGCTTGAATAACATCCAATGCATACGCAAGGTATACAGTAATGCACATGAAAGTAAAACTTACCGGAATACATAATAATGTGGTATTAATGTAGTATTAATGATTATTGTGGTGTTACTCATCCTGCTTGAATGGAGTGATTACGGTAAGCGGTTACGTTTCCTGCACGTCTTGCTAAGAGCAGGGGTCTTGTTCTGCCAGATAACTGTTGTGTTGTGTAATCTGCTTTTATGTTTGTTAGCCAACACTGAAATTACTAGATTGTCTGATTCATTGTTCCATTACTTAGAATGCTGTTGTTTGCACTAAATGATTTTAAAATAAAATTTCCATAGTTTTATGGCCGTATTAAATTTGTACAATATCGTTGGATTGCTTCACTTTGAGTCAGATGATGACACAACCCAATATTTGCTGTTCCAATGCAGATAAGCTTTCATATTTGTTATGCTGTATTTGACATGTTATGGTGCAATGCACTGTAAAATTACTTTAGGTGTCCTGTAACTTTTTAATGTTCTGCAGATCTCGCATCGGCCAACGGGGATGAGTTCCAGCGTGCGTAAGATCAGCGTGGCCTCCGAGCCCGACCGCCCCTTTTTTCTGAGGTTAGACTGGGCGGACGACCTTGGCGCTGGATTTGTGGTCGTTCTGTGCGATGGCACGTTTGCTTGGAGCGGAGAAGGTACGTGTGGAGAGGCCTGGAGTTTTCAGGGCGCCTGGGAAAGTTTGTCCTGTTTTAATTCTTCCTATAATTTTACCCCCTTAAATTGTTAGCATGAAGTTTAGAATGGCAGCAGTATTCGCTCCTGCTGATGCTCATATTACTTGCCTATTTGTATAGTGGTTATCTTTTGCAGATATACAGTACCGTGCAAAAGTCCCCCACAGAAAATGATGTTTAAATTATGTTTATATTGGTCTAAAACTATGCTTTTATGTCTATAGTAGTGTGTCAGCTTACCATTTCAAATCTTCTCCTCAAATCGCCACAGTATTTGAAGTTACCATCCCGTATACCCAGATAATTAATTTTAAAGTAACTGAGCTGGTTGTGAAATTTGCAAATACATGGAATGGCTGGGTGCCATGTGAGATGGTTTGGGAACTGGAGCTGTGTTGTTCTAGCCATCCAACTGAAATATCCAAAATTCTTTAGGATATTTTTAAAATTTGTAGTACTGTTTGTTAGTATTTATTTGTATATGTTAAATAGCATTTTTTCCTGACCAAATATGCACACTCTTAGATGGATAGCTTTAAAACATATTTTGGTCACCTAAAAGTTGAGCACAGTCAGAGTTGGGTAATCCAGGTCCAGAGAGTAAAAATCCAGACCAGGATTTTGTTTCAACCAACCAGTTGAAGACTCTGTGGCTGTGACTCTTTATGGTCAACTGGTTGGTTGAA
>JAODKF010000126.1:27875031-27888334 GCA_026779585.1 Mormyrus proboscirostris
CTGATGTATTGCAGAATAGCCCCGCAGTACCCTTGTTACCATTAATGGAAAGATTGTGCCCTTGAATAGACAAAGGCTGGTCCGCTTTTCATGAAAGTCAAATCAAAGAGTGTTGCAACAATCATGGATGAAAACCACACTGTGAAAGCCATTATTACTGCTCATTTCCCATCATCCTCTCGTGGAGACTGTGTGTTTTTTTTCCTGTAATCCATCAATTACATTTGATATCATACCTACCACTATCAATGACCATCACCCATAATTTAATTTTTGAGGATTTTTTTTACTGGATATATTCAGAATCCCCTGATTTCATGTGCATTAAATAAGCAATATCAAGTTAGTGCTTGCTATGGGTTAAAAGGCCAAATACTGTTTTATACAGCATTTCTCCTGCGACCCTGATTTTAATTGGCTCAGGAGGCTGATTGGTGATACTAAACCCCAAGGCTGCAAACATGCCTTCCTTGCCTCCAGTCTCTTGGCCATATTTCATTGATAATTTGGCTGCCAGCTCTTTCTGAAGGGTCTTTAAAGCTTACCATAACTGTATTTGAGTCACGGAAGTTCTATGACACTTTTATGTTGCCTTTTATCTGTATGCGTCCCTGAGGATGGCTGCCTGTTCTCAGAATGCCTTCTTCCCAAATCTGGTTATTTCATTTAGACTGTACTGTGGTATGGCATTCCTAGGTCACTTGTGCATTTCAGTTTTTTTTTTTTTATTTTATTATTTTTTTTTCCTTTTTTTTACTGAGGCATGAGTGTTGCCTAATAACACACCTTGACACTGCTTTTCATTTTAACCTAATTAATATGACTGTGATTAAATGCTCAATTTAGTACTTTATTGCAACAGACATCTTGTTACTTATTGCAATAGTGCACTATAGGGGGTTGGTTAAGCTATGTTTTGGCCTGCCTTTAACTTTTTAACTTAAACTCTCCATTTGACGCATGCTGTCATTAATGTGTGCAGTACAATTTGAGAAGCTCTAAGCTCTTCCTATTCTAAGTTGTCTCTCAACACAGGCTGCTGTGCGCTGCCTGGCAGCCCCAGTGCCCGAGTGCCCTAGTCAGCAGGGCCTGCTGTGCGCACACCCAGCTCTTCCTGCTGCCTTTCACAATCACCCTAATCTGGCTGATATTTATGGGCCCCAGTATGGACGCCTGGTGAATACCTTTCCTGAGACCTTGGGAAACCTTTGACTTTTGCGCAACGTACAGACATGGAATATTTATTAATTAACCAGTGTGTGTTATTCTTTTTTTCGTCATGCTGCTAAGAAAGAGAATAGATGGATGAAGTAATGAATTCAATTGCACCAAATTACTTCAGAGTAAACGTCCTCTATTGCAATAAACCCTGATACTCAATATGTATATGCATGTATGCATTTATGTATTAGATAAGGTACAACTGTATTGATCCCCCGGGGGAACTGTTCATTATCCATCGGCATTCCACAGGTATTTGATGAAGCCCCAGCCCCCCCCCCCCTCCATGTTAGACACCCCCTCAAGGCCATGATGCTTTGGTTCATAAGAGATAGATGCAGGTGATCGTGGATTATAGAGATATGAAGGAGGTGATGATATGCTTCAGGCCCCATCTCACCTGCCAGACACTGCCCCTGTGTTAGCGCCGGTGGGATGTGTGATTGAGTCCTTTACCTGGCCGCCACATGCGCAGGTTGATAAGCTGTGTCTTGGTGTATTAGGAACTAAAAATCCTTGAAAGAGCCTTTTTTCCCCTATTCTGCATTGACGGTAAAGGGAATGTGCACCTGTGCCTCATCTTTAATGGTGCCATTATGAAGCTTAGACGGAGCCCACATTGCTCCCCTAATTCAAATGTAATATTTTTAGTGGCACCCCTTATTGCACAGAGCTGAGTTTGTCTTTATATGGGTCTATATGTGTTTTGAATGTAATTCAGCTAACATCATTTATTTTAGGTTTTGAATGTGATTTACATTATATATGATATCGATTTTGCGGCATCACGGTGGCTCGTTGTGTATCGCTGTTGCCTCATGTCTGCAGGGTTGAAGGATTTGAGTCCCCCCCCCCCACACACCGCAGCTGTGTGTGTCTGTGTGTGTGGAGTTGGCATGTTATACATGTTGCTGGGCTTTCTCCATGTGCTCCAGGTTCCCCTTCCAGTCCAGAGACATGCCATTGTATTTCACTCCTTGTGCTGCCAGAGATCACTGTACCTGTGTAGGGTAGGTGGAAGGAGGATGACTGGGTAGATGGCGCTAATTTGAATTAACTTGAGGATGTGCCTTAACTTCGTTCACCCCTGCCACTTTCATACCTTTAAAAAAGTAAGTTTATTCTTTGATCGCATCTTAATTAAGTTGACATATAAGGTTACATCGCTGGTTCCACTCAAAATGCAGTGTGTTTGGGTTGCCTTCAAAGAAATGAAAGGTCTTAAGCCTTGAAGTCCTGTAAAATCTTGCTGAACTCGCACTAAAGCAATTCAATCATCTTTCGAGTGGGGCTGCAAAGAATTTGTGCGCAGTATTCTTACGAGGTTTATAGTGGGTCATTAAGCTAGCAAGCAAACGAGGTAACTCATTGTGCTCATGACAGGCCTTTTCCTGAATTGTACACTATTTATATAGCTGCCCAGTAAACGCGTATTATCCTTAATTTGCTGGGGTGGAGATGACAGTGGTGAGTTAGGGGTAGCTCTCATTGTGCCTGTGGAGGGAGAAACAGCCAAAAAAAAAAAAACTAAAAAATACACGGGCCACCCAGAAAGCCCCCCATGGCCGTCTCCCTGCAGGCCGTCTTCACAGCACCTAAGTAAACAAGAGGCTGGCCCCCAGCCCCCAGCCGCCTGTCACCTCTCACTCTCACCTCCCATAAGCTGCCTGTCTGACCCTATGCAGCCCTTTCCCATGTTTACACTCTGCTACGAAAAAAAAAAAAACTGATCATGATCTGTGACTTCCGGGTACGACGGTCAACCAGCCGTCTCTAATCGGAGAAGGAGAGGTGTCAGCTTTCCGTCCGCAGGTCCCTCCGGAGTGGCTGGGGGTCGCCCTGCAAAATACAACATCCTGGGGGTTAGGGTGATGTGTGGGTTAGAATGCTGTGCTCATGATGGGAAGGCTGCCAGTTCAAATCCCAGGATCTGTAGCTTGATTTCATAGCTGGGCCCTTCAGCAAGGCCCTTAATCCCAGTCGCTTAACCCCAATTGCTCCAGAGACTGGCTGACCCTGTTTTCCTAATTATACGTCAGTTTGGATAAAGGTGTGTTAATGAAATAAATGGTGATGTTGACATCCTGGCCCTCAATGCCCAGCTTCTAGCAGAAAAGGATCACACGGTAGGGCAGCCTGCCTCTTCTCGCTGACCTCCAGCAAGAGGTTTCACTGCCATGGTTTCCATCCATTTTCCAGCTGCTTATCCAGCACATCATCGTAAAAGATCTGGATCTCATTCATCTCAGTCCATACACACACACACTAAGGGTAAATTAGAGACACCAGTGTGACTCGCTGTGAGTCTGCAGGAGGCAGGGGTTCAGCTTAGATAGGAGGCCAGTCAACCGCAGGGCACATAACATGCATGAAGGCTCACACACAGTCACACACTATGGGCAATTTAGAAACGCCATTTAGAAAGTTGCATGTCTTAGGGATGCAGGAGGAAACTAGAGTGTGAAAAAAACCTGTGCAGCAGAAGAGAGACCATGCAAACTGCACACTGATGCAGAGATGCATGTTACATCGGTTAACCTAAGGGTATCGGCTAGTATTTGTTAAAAATTAAGATATCAGCATTAGTCTGATGTGGAATTTTTGCCCAATACTGTCAGCTGATATTTAAACTTCTTCAGTCTAGTTGCCAACACCAGAGTTAATAAAACAGCTATGGAAATAATGGACATGATTGCATTGGATAATCAGCCATTTTCTCTAGTGGTGGCGAGGGATTTCCTCAGCTCATTCACCAAGAGGTCTCCGTGTTTATGATTCATTCTTAAATGAGGCCAGCAGATCGATCTTTTGTTTACCACAGAATTGAAAACAATATAACATCATTTTGCTAGTCTGTGCCAGCAAGGTCAGCAAGGTCCAACCCCAATCCCTCCCACCCTGGCTTGGCAAGTGGCACCATATCATCGGACAGAACAGAAAAGCGATTTAAGAATAGTGTTTGGGGTCAACTGTTGTAGGAAATAATACAAGGAGACAAAACCCGGGAATATAAATGACTGGCAGACGCTCCTTTTGACCCCAAGGAGACATGGAACACCTGGAATTGGTAAAGCCATTTAAGGCAGGACTATGACGCCAATGGTGGCCAAGGCAAGACCACCCTGCTTCTGGATGGGGGTTGAAATGGAGACCACTGGCTCCTGGTGGCCTGGGGATAAATCAGGCATTGTTGGAGAGCAGTATTAATGCTCACGCTGTCTGCAGACTAGGTTTAAACCTCACTGGAGTATCTCCTCTCCATTCTTGCCACCTAAAATCAAGACCAGACCTGGGCCTTTTCTGTTATGAATAAAAGCCTGCACAAAATGACGATCAGTCATGGCTCTGAAGCTCATATCCTTTGAAAAATAATTCGTTCCATTTCATTAGACTCACTCATTAGTGATTAACTGCTAAGGATGGCTGCGGAGCCGTTAATATGCTTTAAAACGTTGCACTTTTGTTTTGTCTTCTCTTCTCAAACGCAACCATTGGTACTCGTATTCGGTGACGAATAATTAATCCGATGAAAGAAAAACAAAATCAGCGTGTGAGTCGTTCCGACATGCGGTTAAGCTGGACTTTTTTGCTAACTGAAATTGATGAGCAGTAACATTAAATTCACCACCATTAAGTGCAATGCTAATCATCATAGTGAATGTGGCCTGTTTTAAGCGTGACTGATCATAGCTGAATAGCACACTAATTAAGGAATTCTCTTGAAGCATTAACTCGCTACCAAAAATTTTAAAGTAAAAACTCATGTCAAGTATGAATAATGTATGCAAGCTTTTATGTTTATTGATAAAGGCTACACTGTAAACATTATATCCAAATGTTGACATTTATTTATTTGGCAGACAGTTTTTCCCTAAAGTAACAAGGTCAGTGCAAACGATAAGCGCAATAAACAACAAAGAGTGTTAACAGAAGCACATAATTAGTAAAGGTCTGTTTCTAGAATATGGACACAGGCTCAGCTTTTGCATTCTTATTGAAATAATTCAAATACAGCGTAAAGCTTCTGTCCTTTAAATGGTGTGGAAAGATGTGGGATCTTGAAGTGGTTTTCTTGTACAATCACTGGGGAAAAAAGGCCACAAAATAGTTCACTTTGGAGCCATAATGTTCTTTAATCCACATCAGCAAAGCATCCAAGTCTTCTGCGTAGTTTAAGAATCTGATCCCATGCACACAACTGACAGTCATTCAGTGCAGTCGCCGCAGTGGATGGTAAAACGCTACAGAACATTTTCAAGTTTTCTTTCCCCTGCCGGATTCATGGGGTTTTTTCACGCTTCACACTTTTTCTACTTAAAAGGCAGGGCGGTGGGGGTTTTCAATGTGCTCTTTGATATTTCATCATTGCGGGTGCAAATATGCACTCTTTATAGCCGCCTCATTCCTCTTACATAATGCTTTTACTTTGCATGTGCCAAGACCATTTACGTCTTGCATTTTTTATACATTAATTCATTTTGTACAGAAGTCTTAGGTGACCTTCCCGAACTATATTTAAAGCTATTTATCTGGACAGTAAGTGCATATTTGCTGTAACTGATATCTTGTTGGAATGCAAGAACACAGCTTTGGTTCCCAAAACTCTTCTGAAGCATGTTGAGTGCAAATACTGCTGTGAGTGTAGGAGAGGTTTCGAAACGGCTAAGCTGACGCACTTTGATATTCCGTGGCAGCTTAAGACTTCCACTTAAAGAGCTGCAGCTGAAGACTGGGCTAAGAAAATCAGCACAATGATGAACTATGTTATGTTCTCATAGCAACAATTGCTGAATGCCTAATACATAAATAATATTAATTCACAGGTGTTTCTGCGGTATGACGTTGGATTTTTTGCATCTGCTCTGGCATTCTTTTTTTTTTTTTCCCCTTACTCAAATTCATTTTTTGTGTTTTTCCACTTAAGAAGTTGCATCTTCTCCACAAAGAGCAAACGTGGTTGTGTGATATTTCAGTGGGAGCGTGACTGTGAGGTGGGATCTCTGTATTCCCGGGGCTTCCGGTCCCCATTGCATATATCATCACCCCGCAAACGGCAGCGTCTCGACCACACAAACTCTTCGTCCAGTGTGGCTCCTCATCATAAATAGGAATTCTAGTTCAGGTCTTTTTCCCCCAACATTTTAATATTTTCAACACCAATCGTAATCCTCAAACCTGCTTTAAATATCAGGCAAATTGAGTGCAGAGTGGCTCAGTAGGTAGCATTGTAGCTTTACTCCTCCAAGGTTGGGGCTTGTCTCACGCCTGGCTCGGTGTGTGGAATTTGCGAGGGTGTCCGCCAGGTACTCTGGTTTCCCCCCCACTCCAAGAAAATGTGCCTCACAAATTGGTGTCTCTAACTTGACTGCAGTGTATGAATGC
The DNA here is from genome assembly GCA_026779585.1 of Mormyrus proboscirostris. NCBI lineage: Eukaryota > Metazoa > Chordata > Actinopteri > Osteoglossiformes > Mormyridae > Mormyrus > Mormyrus proboscirostris. Next base: position 27,881,635 of record JAODKF010000126.1, read on the forward strand.
GTGTGTGGGTGCGTGTGGGTGCGTGTGTGGGTGCGTGTGAGTGCGCACGCTTGCCCTGTGATGGATTGGCCTCCCGCCCAGGGTTTCCCCCGGGCTTGTGCACAGTGCCACCAAGGATAGTCTCTGCCCCCCCACCCGGATTATCCTGTACTGTACTGAAAAATGGTGTTCCTGCATGGTATTTATAGCTGCATGATTAAAGAACAAAACTTTTGTGTGACCATCCGGTTGGGAGGTATAGCATGGTATTAGAGAATAGGCCTACATGTAAATATTTTGATGTTTGGATGAAAACAGTCGGTTCCGGACAGGGACGTTCTTTGAGTTCATCTCTTCGTGTCCCACGTGTCCATCCAGCACAGAGGCAAAGAGGACAATGAAGTAATTGAAAGTCTCTGAAATATGTGACTCTCTTTGGCTTATTAGTAGTAATAGATAATATAATTGGTATCTGTGAGCTTTAGTCGCCATGAAAGCAGCATGAAGATATGGTTTTAAAGACACTAAGCTGTGGGGTGGGTTTTACTCCTAGCCGTCCTCTCTATATCCATATGGTGAGCATGAAACAAACGTAGTTGCAGCTTCACAATGTGCTGCTGCTTTCTCTGTTTGTGCTCACTTTCTCTAAAAGTGTCCAATGACACAGACACAGCCCCCCAAAAAAAAACCGACAAAATGGAAACCTATTGGCTGAGGTAGTCTGCGGCATCCATGCATGTATGCCTGCGCGTGTTGTGCTGAGAACTGGGACGGCTATATTTATTTTGATCTTAAGGAATGTGGACTACACAAGGGCTTATTCTTTTAGGATATTTTCCCTCCAATGGAACATTTTCTTTTCCAAGTCTCCATATTCTCCACTGTTATGTAGGTCTAAACAAGCGTCACTGTTCTCCTCTGTGGTCTTTGGCTGCTGTCTCTTGCAGGATTTGCTGCAGACTCATAAGAATCTTGAGCCATTTTGGATTTTGTCAAAGATTCAGGTGGGGCCAAGTACAAGTTTGCATATACAGACCTGCATTGATAGATTGACTTATAGATGACTGAGTGAACAGAATGTTGAATTTTATCGATCGGTCCTAAAGGTTGTATGCAGAGGAGTTCTACATCTTGTGATGTTGTCTTTCAGTTACTAGGGATTTGTAGCTTTAAAGTGTCACAGTAGTCTTGAGGTCAACAGAAAAAGGAGGGAAGTCGTTTCCTGTGTAAATAAACAGCCCTTGCTGTAGCAGTTGTTTCAGGAGGCTAATGCAAACAGACCCCGACGACAGCTTCAGCCTGATACTTGGCCCACCTGTTCAAAGTCAACGTCACATGGCTTCTAGGAACCAATCAGAATGGAGTGCTCTCCTAGCCACATCTGCTGGCGCTCAGTTAGTGTCATGCTGAGCGACGTGAGATCGTGTGTGCCACCCTTTTTCCCCTCTATGGGTCTCTGCCATGCCCTCGTCCTAATGAGCGAGTGACGGAGGCCGACTGTCTGGCCTCCTGATGCTCACTGATGCTTGTCAGGTTTTATTGCATGTTTTGCTTACCCAGCTGCCCTCTACTACATTTATGGACTCGCTCACTTTGCAAACTCTGCATCATCCTCATTCCCCAGCCCAGACTTCTTTACAACCCTCTCCTCAAAAAAGGAAACATTCATGGAATTTAGTTTTACTTAAACTTCTTGTCACTGTCTCCGGTTTCTTTCATAGATTTTTCTCCGTTTTCACTTGAAAAATCATCTGTTTCTTCTTAGACCATTTAAAGGACAAAGGCTTCACGTTTTAAATTATTATAATAAGAACGCAAATGAAGAGCCTGTGTCGATATACTATAAACGGACACGTTGCAAACCCTTAACTAATTATGTGTCTCTTAATGCTCTTTGTTCTTTATCGCTCTTACTAATTGCACTGACTTTTATGTTACTTTAGGAAATAGTGTCTATCAAATAAATAAATGATTTTGATATAATATTAAAAATGTAGCCTTTATCACTAGCCATAAAAGCTTGCATACATTTTTCATATTCAACATCAGTTATCACTTAAATATTTTTAGTAGCGAGTTAATAATGCTTCAAGATAACTGCTTAATTAGTGGGCAGCATAGTGGTGTTCAGCCATGATCAGTCAAGCTTAAAACGTGCCACATTTAGCATGATGATTAGCATTGTACTCTGGACGACTGTCAGTTGTGCGGATGGGATAAATTCTTAAACTGCACAGAAGACATGATTGCCTTGCTGATGTACATTAAAGAACAGCATGGCTGCCAATTGAACTATCCCGTGGTCTTTCTCCACAGTGATTGTACTTAAATTTAAAATCATAGTTTGTTCAAAAGATGAGCCTGTGTCCGTATTCTACACACAGACACATTACAAAGCCTTTAATCATTAGGTGCTTCTGTTAATACTCTTTGTTTTTCATTGTTCTTATTATTTTCACTGACCTTTATGTTGCTTTAGGAAAAATCGTCTTCCAAATAAATAAAGGAGAACATTTTAAACTGGATTTGAGGAAGCACTTCTTTACACAGCGTGTAGTTAGAGTGTTGACTAGTCTTCTTGTTAGTGTAGTGGAAGCTAAAACCTTAGGTTCCTTTAAATCAGAGCTAGATAAGATTTTAACAACTCTGAGCTGTTAGTTAAGTTCTCCCCAAACAACCTTGATGGGTTGAATGGCCTCCTCTCGTTTTGTAAATTTATGTTCTTATTTTCTTAAAGGTCAAAGTTTGGATATACTGTTAAAGATCTAGCTTTAAGACTAAACATAAAATCTTGCATGCATTTTTTGTGTTACACATTCCTGTAGTTTTTTGCTTCTTCCTAGGAGTTTCACTTACACAAAACTTCTCTGAGCTCAAAACGAAAATTGATTGGTTCAGAGAGATAACCAATCCGATTGTTAAGGAGGTGGGTCTAAGCAACTAAAGGAAGTAGGACCAAGGCATCTCATTGGTTGGTCGCACCTCTACTATTTGCTTGGGCCCACCTCCTAATTACCAATTAACCATTAATTCCTAATTATTATGAATTATAATACTTAATAATACTTGAATAAATAAACAAAACCAAAAGAGAAGCCACTGAAGCATCTTTCATCTTTAAGAAGTACGCATTGCAGAAAGGAGCATTGCTATCCGTGCTGAATGGCACCTTATCACCTCGTGTTACCGCACACAAAGAGATGCCTTGTGCAATCCCAGCATGCTTCGTGTTAATATCTTTCTTGGAAGTGGCCTGCATGTGATCCTTTTTGGCTTCTAGCATGGGGGTGCCTACTTTGCATTGTTTTCTTGGGGGGAGTATTTCCCTTTTGATGCCATGTCAAGTTAGAAGGTGCTCAGGAAATTTGCAGAGAACCTTTCAAGTTGGTGACATTTCCTAAATGCATTGCTAATCATTTCCCAAATGACAAATGAGTTTGTGATGATTGTAATGTTTCAAAGGATGATGTTCGGTCGGTCATTTTTATTCCATATTTGTGGAAGCAGTCTATAATAATTGATGCATGGTATTTGCCATTATCATGGGGCAATGCAATTTCTCAGTGGATAGCATGTTGCCTCACACCTCCATGGTTGGGGGTCTTCTCTGTGAGTCATGCGGCTGTCTGAAGCGATTAGACTAATTGGCATCTCTAACTTACCCATTGTGTGAATGTTTATGTGCCGTATGACGAGCAGGGTGTAGCCCAGCCTTGTGCCCTGTGCTGCCTAGATAGATTCCAAGTCCCCCATGGTCCTGACCAGAAAAAGCAGCTGGAGGATGGATCAAAGAGTATAATGGGCATCATTATTTTGTATTATTACAAATAAGTATTATTTCTGTTATATGTTTCATGTCTGCCGTGTTCATGCCGACGCTTCCTGATACGCACATGCAGTTGTCACATGGCAAGGGCCGCGAGAGTTGGCTGGGTTCAAACCATCCATAAGGTGTGCTAAAACACTCTGTCACAGGCAAGAAAATGTAGTAAGAGCTGCAATTTTAACGATCGGTCCTTTTCAAGATTATGTAGTATATGTAAAAAATTCAGTGCAAAGCTTAACGCCACTGCATTTGCATGAGTGCTACATGTGCTGTCTGAGCCAGTCATGATGATTTTTGTCCTTGCTGTTGGACATTCTCATAGACATGAGTCAGGAGGAGTGTGAAGTTGTGTGCAGTCAGTGCGCCATTAGGAGCTTCTGGATTTTATGGCCTAATCTCAGAATTCCGTTGATAGAGTTAAGAGACTAAGAACTTCTGACTTGCCTTTTCCACTAAAGACAGACTCCGTTGGTAGATAACAGCAAGTTATATTTGGCTGTAGTTTATTTTGGGTAAAATTTCAAATCCTTTTGTGATATTGCAGTATTGCAAAATATTTTTTCCAACATCACTCAGCCCTATTCTGTGGCAGGCTGCTGCGGATGTTGTACTAGTTCATAGTACAGAGTGACACTATGCTGTGGTTTTCTGCGGTTGCAACCTCATTACAGACGGACACAAGGCAGCTGTATATGCAGGTCAGGTGGGCACAATATCCTAGAGGCGACTGTCAGTGGAAAGATAACGACAAAAGTCCTGGCCATTTTGGCGAGTGTTGCTTATTTTCCTTTGTGATGCTTTATCTATCGGCCAGCTGTGATTGGACAGCTTTCTCTGTAGATGCCTATTCAAGCAATGGCCATGCTATATAAGAACATGTATACGATAATCGACAGCCATTTATCAGCCCAGTCATCCATTGCTCAGTTGTATATGTATGTATGTATCGATGCATGTTTTTTTCTTTAAACAAAAGTTATTCTTTGCCTTCTGGCTTGTCCTTGTACTTATGCCTTTATGTTCTATGTGTTTGTGTGGCAGAAGAATACCCCACATGGGAATATTTTTATAACTAGTATTTGTCAATCACTATTTTAAATCCTGGTGAGGTTAAAAACTGGCAGGGAACTTCAATGTACTTTCAGCTGGGTTCTGTCCTGACGGACAGGTTGTGCGTTACAATGAATGTATGTCGGAATAGGACCTTTGCACTGACTTTTAGGTCTGAGAATGAGGCTGGGAGATGCGTGTGAGGCTGGGATGGTCGCCCTGTGTTGTCTGGCATTTGTGTACATTTATGTGTGCAAGTGGCCGTAAGTCGCACAAGTCGGGGATGGTCTCTATAAATGATTCAGAATAACAAGAACTCGGATGTCTTCTGCCCCGGAAGCCACTGGGATTTTTGTTTTCCATGTTGCATCTCTGTCGCTTCAGTCTAGCTAGACTTTGTGCGGATGTCTTAGAATGGCGGAAAGGGCAGAACTGTGTTTTTAGGGAGCCAAAGAAAACCAATTACATGGCATTTAAAATGCTATTAAAATAATTTATGTGTCTCGTTTGTAAGTGGGCCGCAGTGCTGATTCAGTTCCAGGGGCCCTGTGCTGCTACACAGTGCCACAGATCCTGAGCGGGGTTTATTTCTGGCAGCTGGAATGGCACTGTGGGGGTGGCTGCTGTGATAAGGCTGATTGTGCACTTTCAGACAAGCGCCGCTCAGAACCCCTGCCCGGGACTCCAAATGTCACCATGTTCCGGATGTCCAGGGAACAAGGGGGCTTGGGTCTGAAAAAAGCCCTATTAGTGAATTCTCTGCAAATATGAATATCAATGAGATTTCTTGGTTTAATAATAGCAGTATTACGGTACCGGCATATCAGAACTGTATAATATAGGAGCTTTTTGTTAGAAATGGTGTCTGATTGAGATTTATGATTCTGCAAAAATGTCCACTGCTCATAATCAACAGGTCATATCTAAACGTGTTTTTATTTGCAGTATTTATTTATTCCTTTTCTTCCCTCAAGGGAGTAAAATTAAAGGATAAAACACTCACATTGGTTTCATTTAGGTGAATTAAAGCATTTATTTGTGCCTGTCCATGCCCTGTTGCTGATAAATAATGCTGATAGAGTTAATGCATCACAAGGTCTCTGCCGGAAAGTTAAACCACCCATGAAGCTGCATACTGGAAATTAATTGGACTCAGTCCCAGACTGTTATTTGCCATTATCATGGGGCAGTGCAATTTCTCAGTGGATGGCATGTTACCTCACACCTCCATGGTTGGGGGTCTTCTTTCTGCTGTGTGTGTGGTCAGTCCCAGACCAGAACCATCATCTCAGGTGACACCCCAGAATTGTTTCAGAGCATTGCTGTGAGGATGGGTCAGGGCAGTGTGCAGGCTTACTTTTTATATTGTACACTGATGTTTTTTTTTATGGATTCTTTAAATGAAGACTGTTCTTTTTGCTTCAACTAAATTTAAGTCCTCCCCATCTTCCTGAATGGTTACAATTATTATCTTTTCTTGAAGATGATGATTTTATATTTGCCTACTGACCTATTTGGGCACACAAACAATAATATATAATAGTTTTAGTGATGTACAGCTCTGTGATTTTCACTTTGTAAGCACATACTTAAAATCCTTCAAGAAACAGATCACTTCTGATTGACAGAATATTAAATATTGGAGATCGACACCTGACCTGCTATTTAAATATGTTTTTACTGTTAAATTATCAATCAATCAGCCAATCAGTCAACTAATCATTCCCCAGGGTTTCCAAAATGGTTTGCAGATTTTTTAAAAGAAGAAAAAGAAAGAAAATAAACAGAAATGAAAATGAAAATAAGCAGAAACTTTTATAAATAATTATTATTGTTGTTGTTGTT
>JAODKF010000126.1:27895500-27910777 GCA_026779585.1 Mormyrus proboscirostris
GGGTGGGTAGTGGTGTCGGGGTGTGTGTGTGTGTGTGTGTGTGTGGGGGGGGGGGGGGGATGGGGTATTTGGTTCCTGTGTGTGTGTGTTGGGGGGCACGCGCTACATGATGTGTACGGTTCCCATTAGCTCCCATTGAACTCGGTGCAGGACGCATAGGGTGCGCAGTGATTAGAAGGACTTTCGGGCCATAAGAGACGTACGTCTCTGGCAACCTCCCGCAGCTGCATTCTGCCGTCCCACCAACCGCGAAAGTCGGCGGGGGGGGGGGACTGGCATGGACGCAGTGGCGTTTTTTGTCTCCCCAGTTTCTACCCTGCTGTACAGCAATGCATCTCTTTGTTCTGTGTTTTTGGCATCAGCCTCTCTGCAGAGTTTGCTCTGTTTTAATATACTCTGCTGCTTTAAGTAATACAGACAGGCTGAAATAAACAGCTCTGCTTTCTGTAATCAGTTGCTTGCTGAAGTCCTCTTTTTATTGACATTTAAGGTTTTTGAGGAAAGGGGGAGGGAACTGTAGTTATCTCTCATCTATGAAGATTAGCGCTGACAGGAGTCAAAAAAGTTTAATTTTATTTATCTAAATTTGTAATGTACATTCTCTTGCCCTGCAGCAGTAGCGGATTTGATGAGTCAATGTTTGTTGAACATATACCTGCAGCAACATATATATGGCATGATAGTCTGCATCACCTGGAGTAGCAATATAAAGGTTGTTTTTTCATGGTTTGAAGAGGTGTTGAAGTATAGTACGGCTTCTAAATGATTGCATATACCCGTTCCTGCGATACACAATGGCTCAGACCTCTTTATGATGATCTACATTTTGCCAGAGTCCTGCCGGACTACATAAACAGTGTCTTATAATATAAATAGGCACTCCTCAGTGATTTCTAAACACAGTGATTTTCTAAACCTATAGACGGTTTATTGCACTTGCTGGTGATTAGTGTATGGCTAAAACAGATGCTGACTAACTAACAGATTCTGCTATTAATTTGCAAATTGAACCGTTACCAGACATACAGCTGTGTGTTTTAAAGGTGTAGTACATTTTAATTTGAATCCTGATACCTTTTAGCATTTTTCAACGGGGCCTCATATTTTTTTTTTTTAATAAATTATATTCATTACATTTATTTACAGTAGATTTTTATGGAGAAAAGCACACTGATCAGCTGGTTACCCTCTGGTGTTTATAGTCTTATGGGGCACTAGAGATATAGAGGGTATAGACATACAGGTAATTGCAAGAGTGGTTAACCCTTTAACTGGTGCTTAACTCTGTGTGCGTGTGTGTGTGTGTGTGTGTGTGTGTGTGTGTGGGTGGGGGGGGAGTGGTCCACTTCTCCTGGCTTCTCCTGATGATGGTACATGTGGTATTGCCATTTCTACCAACATGAAATGTTCACAATAAGAGTGAAAATGAAACACACAACCGCCGAAGGGCAGTGGTATCCAGTGGTCCACAAAAGATCGGTTCCAGGACCCCCCACAGATACCAAAATCCACAGATTGTCACGTCCCTTGTATAATGTGCTGTTGTATCTGTGATTTTGCATATACTCTGTGCACATGCTCCCGTACCCCCTGTCATTTTTAGATTACTTGTGATAACTGGTACAATGTAAATGCTATGCAAATACCTGTTATGCTGTATTGTAGAGGGAATAATGACGGGAAATGTCTATGTATTCAGTACAGCCGCAAATATCACAGAAAATATGATTATAAAAGCAGAGAATCACTTCATTCAGGGGGGCGCTCAGCGCACGGCTTTTTTAGACTTTCTGTTAGGAGTTTTTTTTGTGTCTTTTGTTTTCCCCCTTTTTTTCTTTGGTTAGTTCAATTTGTGGTTGCGGAACACACAGATACGGGGACGGCTGGCTGTAATCTCATTTCAGAATTGTAATTAGTTTGGCTTAAGGGATAATTAATTGCATTAAAGTGAGACACAAAGGGAAATTCCTACAAGATAAGGGATCTCATAGAGTGCTTGAGTGTTGTTCCTTTGCAGAAGCAGCTAACGATGTGCTTTAAGAAGGCGATATACATGGCTTATATGCATGGACTTGAGAGTACGGAGGCTGCACATGCAGGACCATGTTATGGTATAGGAGGAGTGCTGGTCTTTGAAAAGAGCATCATTTTGAAATAAGCAGATCAGATGAATGAAGTAAGTTTTGGCTTGCCAGCCTGTTCAAGCCAGCATAAAATAGTTTAAAGCTAGGCTTTATAAAGCTGGGCTTTATGGCGACAGGGGCTTGACCCTTCCATGACACTGCAAAGATTTAGGCGGCCACCAGCTCATTACCTGCAGCTGTAACCCCAGAACATTGTGCATGAGGATATACTTTGTGGAGACAGATGTAGAGGAAATACATTTAAGAAAATCTGCAAAAGCACGCAAAATGTTTTAAGGACATCTCCATTGTCGTCTGACAGTTTTCATCAACTTTTATTAAGAATCTAAAAGTACCAAACCATTTCCACTTTACTGCTTTTCATCTGTTTTGTGGAGGAAATCAGAAGTCATTTATTGCATTACATTAAGACTGTAAGGATATGAAATGCAATGGAAATCCTTTGTATCAGTCAGTCTAAACTAGTAAATCAATATCTGCCCTCTTATGCTATAAAATGAATTAATTGTTCAATGTAAACATACATTTAGTGTATTGTAGGAAGTATTTTGGCATTTTAGTTGCTTGGTTTTTGTTTTGTACTTTTTTACATATAGTATAGTAAAAAAAGTAGATTTAGCATGGGTCCTGATTATTTACCTTAGGTGATAATCTTGTGTGTATATCATTGTTTTAAATGTTTTTTTTTTCATTACTTCTCATTTTTACTTTATTGTCTTCTTGTCTTTACGATTTCTAATCGCTTCCAGATCATGCTGCTCATTGGAAAATCCTGTGGAGCAGAATTGCCCTTTTCCTTCATTCTTTTCCCTTAACATTATTTATTTTTTATGATTCCACATCAGCCCCACCGTAGTTTGCAAAATATATTATTGGAGCTCTCACGAAGCCTGAATGTGTATTTCTGTGCCAGCTCAGGCAGTGTTGTAACTAACTTGAAAACTGAATCTCCCAGTATTTAAATTTTGCACCTATGAAAAATAACATATCTATTTTTGTCAAGTCTTTGGGAAGGAAATGGATTTCAGTTTCGGTACAAATTCATCAGATCATGCCTGTGATGCGTATTTTTGCATTAATTAAGGCAGCATTGATATAACTTTGAGATACGCTCAGGAATAGAGGTCATATGATATGCCGTATAGCATGGCCTTCCTACCAGGAAACCAAGGTACATTTTCAGGTTTCCCTGCTGTTTTATATTTCTTTTGAAGTTGAAAATTACAAGGTCTCCACAGCAGAGCCGATAATTGAAGCCAACATGCAGAAGCAAGTTCTCTGTTGTCCCTCTGACCTGCTCTGCTGTGTGGGAAATACCAGGCCGATGAATGCTGACTGTGTCTCCGTGGCAGACACTATGGCTGCCTTCTCCCACTCACAAGTTTATCAGGAAAAGTTCATCTCCTCATTTAGTTTTATAATGGCTTTGTATGTTTGTTTATTTTACTTAGAGGGTTAATAATCCTACTCTGAAAATATATACTCTAAGACTAAAAAAATTCTCCTCTAAAACACAACTACTAAAAGTCATGAAAGGAGCACTTCAGGGTGAAAGAGTCATTGTCATGTAATAGTCTTAAATGATATTATAAGTGATGTATCATTTGCATGGTGAAAAGTCGACTTTCAAAATACAGTACATTGTTTCTTTCCATATAAATATTGTATCGTTGCATATGAATGCTGAATTGTGATGTTCTGAATTAATTCCTGCAGCCCAGCAGTGGGTTAATTAACTAAATTTATGCTGAAAAAATTGTCCATAATGTTATGCGTGATTCAAATTTGTAAGGTATTTACAGACGAATAACAGCATTTTAAGTAATGTTCAAAGATTGTTGCTGTATCACAGTGTGTATGAAATGCTGAGGAAGCAATAACGTTTCTGTTGTTTCTAATAAGCAACTCCAACCCACATTTCAACAGCAGTATGAAAACACTGTCTGTCTCCTAATGGGAGAAAGGAAAACCCACACGCAGTATCAAGATCTCTAAATTCTACTCTTCTATGTGGACCAAGTTTGACTTATCCTGGCATTGTTCAGGTTAAATTGTCAAGGATATGAAGGGCTAGGTGAGGGAGCATGTGCCGTTGGAGGTCTCGAGTGTCAAAACGTGACTTCCATCCAGGGGGCCCACTCATTAATGTTCTGTAAACCTTCTCCGGGGCATTTCCATATGGGGTGTGGGGGATTAGTGAACCCTCAGAGGGGATCCCATTACCACCGAATGCTGCCTTGCTCTCGCTGTACCAGAGCAGGCTGAGCTCTCCCCGGATCCCTTTCCTGTGGGGCTTCGTTTTAGGGCTTTGCTCCCATATGCGCGGCTGGTGCCCTGGACTGCAGGTCTTGTAAAGGAGATCAGATTTTTACGCTTTGCTTTTAAGTCAGTAGCTAAACAAAGACCCTCACATGAACGATACTGATTAGCTAATCATTTAGGTTAGCTGGGTTTTGCAAGTGTAGCATTAAGCACTGTCATGTGCCCAAACTAAGATTCTGAGTTTGACTATCTTTGCTTCTGTGAATCTCCATCATGTTTCCTCTCTGGGGTCTGGGCTGATGTGGGAGCTGTTGATATTAATGTTTGTGAGTATGGGAGTATTCCCTGTGTTGAATTGGCATGTTCTCCATAATGTGCTTCTGTTTTACACAGTGTAATTTCCAAGATGGACTCCACACAGTAAAAACAGGTACTACAAGGCAGATTGATTTTTTTTTTTTGTGTCATTACTGTACTTTAATGACCGCATAAAGCATTAAGTTTTAAGTTAGAATGTAAACCCTGTTCAGTGTACGTAACAGTGTACACAATTTACATAATTAATAACGCAGAGATGTGTTGCAGTTCTGAAGACCCTCCTGTTTAGGAAACACCTCTACTGACCTGCGCCATGTGTGTTCGCTGAATGCTCTTAGTGCTGCCCTTTGTCTACTTATTTGAAAAGTTGTCTTATGGGATTCTTGCTTTGTTTGAAAGATGTTCCACAGCTTCTAACGGAGCGATCGCTGGAAGCTCAGCCTAGCTGCACTTACGCCTTGGCGACTCTCTGACAGCCATTTGTTAATAATGTGCTATTTGCCTCAGTTATATGTCGGTTTGGACAAAAGTGTCTGCTAAATAACGTAAGTGCAATGAAGCAGTTGGTGCCTGTAAGTGGTGAGAGGGCTTTCAGCTGGAATCTGTCATCGTGTGCTGATCCCATCTGTGGCCAAATGCGCAGCACACAATGCGAGGCCCGGATCCAGCAGAAAGCAGTCCTACCACATTATACTGGGAAACGTCACAGGGGCATGGGGCTGTTTCCTCGTCCCCCCCAGATCATCTGAACACATCACAGGCAAGGTGATTGATTGTGGAAATATCGGGGTCTGCTTTCCAGACCAGCTAGAAACAATGTGTCTATTGTACAGCCTTGTTAAGTTATTGTTTTACCACATAGCAACAAGCAATTTTTTTGTCATTCCACATTTCGGGCTATAGTGCAATAGTATTCATGTATTTTAAGTTTGCGTTAATTTAGCAGATGTTTTTCCCTATGCTTCTAGAATGTATCATTATATTAATTACATTATATTAATTAGCTCTTTCCAGTTGATTAGTAAGCATCAAATTGCAGGTTACTCTCTGGTTAATATTTGCGTTTTTAATAAATTTAGTACATGCAAATAAATTTAAATCAGGATTTTCTTTCTGGCAAATGCAAAGTGAAAAATACATTAGTAAATACAAATAATAGTGAAATAAACAGTGTTAATTTAACATTTCTCTTCATTGGTGAATGGCCATGTTTAGAATTGCATCATGAACAGGAGTTCCAGTCAGAGTTGGCTGAATTTAATCCTATCCCAGAAGTCTGGCTCAGTATTTTAAGGGATGGCTGTCTCTCTGGGCTTGGCAGGTCTGTAGCACATCTGGGCCAAGGTTTTCTTAGAAGAGTCCCCACCTGCCACTCACGAATACAAGCCAGCAGAACACAGAAGGACTGACCCCTGCCTGCTAATTAAGGGCCCATGTCCCATAGACTTGATGTTTTACGCAAGCCTCACAAAGAGAGAAAATAACTGAAACAGGATTTGAAATGAAATTTTGAGGCTCTATTATATGGTACTTAACAGAGTGTAAATGGGAACCTTAATCATCCTCCAACCTGAGGACCATGCGGTGATGTGGACATATCCCTGCCTTAGCCTCTGCTCCTGTCTGGCTTTGTTGTCCTCACCTGCAGGCCAACATTGTACATGAGCTACATGTGTTGTGTTTTCACATGCAGTATGTTAGTGAAATGGTGTATGTAATATCTTGGCACAGCAGGGCTGAGGACTGGGCTACACCCTTGACGGGATACCGGTGCATTGTAGGGCATGCGCCTAATGTGCTTTTCCACTACGCCTGGTACCGAAGTTTTGGCACTAAAAAAATGGTACTGGCTTTTTTCCATTCACTTCCAGTTCAGTACCAGTACCGGTTTGGGCACTTATTTGGTGTTTCGGTACTTTGAGGTTGGACTTGAAAAAGTGTAGTCACGAAAAAAAAAATGAATAATAAGTAATAATAATGGATATGTGGACAGATGGAGGCCCAATCTTTAATTGCAGTCAGTGGTAAAGCACCCTTATGCATTATTGGCAATGTAGGTACTGTTAGAACCTGCTTAACTGTCTTTGGACTGCAGGAAACCGCAGTACCTGGAGGAAACCCTGCATACAGAGGATACGCAACCCCCCCCCCCACACACACACTCTCGGGATCAGTGCTCTGGAAAGCTTGGCCTTAATATCCATCCATTTTCGGAAGTGCTTGGAAGATAGCATGTGTTTATCTCAAGGGTACTGCTGTATGAGCAATTATTCACTGCGGAAGAGCTGATGCGTTAGTAGAAACTGCATGCATAAACCAGGATGTGTTCAGGATGTAATAAAAAAAATTAAAAGTTAACAAAATATATAAATGAATAAACAGATGTGCTGCAGATGAACCAACATGTGGCAGTTTAGAGTTTTGAGTCCAATGTTCTCTTTTGTCTCACACCTCCTGTGTTGGGGGTTTGAATCCTAGCTAAAGTCTCGTTTTTTGTTTGGTTACTTATGGTTATGGTGAGGGCTGGGTTATGGTGTTATGTTGTAATTACAGTTTATTCCCCATAGAAATGAATGGAGAGTCCCCACAAAGTTATAATTACAAACCTGTGTGTGTATTTGGATGTGCACTATATCTGCGTGGGACTGTTGATCTATGAAGAAGGCCATCTTCTTGGGAAAAGCCTGTCCATTGGGTCTGAAGGGCTGGAAAGCACTTATGTAAGAGTGACTTTCCTAGCTCTTAGCTGATTAGAGGTCAACCATTTTGGGTTAAAGGTATGAGAGCAGCCTAAGGACCAGTCATTCACGTTGTGGTTAATACTATTGACCCATTCTTATCTCGAGGGAAGCCTTACTCACTTTTACAGTGCACAAACTGACATGGTATGGTCTAAATAAAGAACGTGTATGCAGGGCTGTAGCACTGGCCGATACAGATGCTCCTTGCTTTACAGTGGTTCAACTTAGGATATTTTGACTTTACAAAGGTGCGATGGCGCAGGCTTCGAATTTTGATCTTTTTCCGGGCTAGCTATATGTCGTATGATGCATTCTACTGACACCGCACGACGGTAGTAGTCACGTGGCGGCGCTTCCAGAATCTCTGTTCGCGAATGTAAACAACTCACATGGCGCTTAATAATATATCATACATGTTTCTTAAAAAATCCTGACTGATTTATCATATCATATATTCAGATTCAACATGCAATATTTTCAGTTTAGGAACGTAAGCCGAAGAGCATCCGTATATGATAATGTTCTGTGGGCACTGTGTATTCACTTAAAGTCTGGGTGTTCTGCAGCTGTGACGTATAGACTTCAAGGCAGGATGTTAGTTTAGCATGTTAATGTCATTTGCGAATGTGCCATCATCGTGCCTAATGTATTAGCATATTAGCATATATGTATTAAGCATGTCGGAGTTTTCAGTATGTCACTCTGACTCGGGGCAGCTGGTCCACCAGACAGGACGAGTTCCTGTGTGAATATGAGAATTACGTAGAGCTTATTCCGTTTTAATTTAGCCTTTTTTCCTCCTTCGAGTTTAAGCTTGGAGTTGTGGAACTGCAGACCATTCCAGACCCAGTGGACGTAATCAAGGACCTCATCAGCCATGGTCTGGAGAGAAGCACTGAGCTTCAGGCCAGAGACAAGCAGCTGCAGGAAGAAAATCGGCGACTGAGGCAGGAACAGGAGCACATCACCTCCGAGTAGGCGACTGTCCAGCCCCCCTGATAGGGCAGGTGGAAGACCTCCATCACCAGTAACGGCCAGGGGGGACATCCCCACTAATTTGTAAAAGACTATGCATATAATACAGTTTCAGTGCTTTTGTTTCGTTCTGAAGAAGTGTCATTTAACTTTATGGGTGCCCAGTAGATAGTTTTGTAATTAAAAATACTCCCCGATCGGCTTTGACACCCTCCGCCTTCTCGGTTTACATCACTGCCTTGTTTTATTTTGCAGGTTAGAGAGGTATGTCCAGGGCAAAGAGGTCCTGGAACGAGAGCTCTACACTCGCTTTGTCTTGGTGCTTAACGAGAAGAAGGCGAAGATCCGAAGCCAAAAGGAGAACATTAAGAACTTGCAGGAGGAGCTGGAAAAGAATGCGCTGAGGTAGCACCATGTGATATATACCTGAAATATATCTGAAAAATACAGTTACATCAAGTGTATTGTGACATGAACACACCGATTTCCTTTCTCCCCCCCCGTAGTTCACTATATGTCTCTTTACTATGAAGTGCTCTATTCAAAACCTGTCCCTCCTTTCCCAAAGCAAAACCCACCAGCTATATGTGAAGGGAAATGTATAATAATCAATGCATATTAAAAAATAACTGCATGGCAGTGAGACTTCAGGACCTCCAGAAGGGCAAGTTCTTTTCAGTCAGGAGAGATTTATGAATGTTTTATATTCGTCAGTAACTTATAACAGAAATAGTCTTCAGAGAAAGTTCGAGCTGATGGTGCCCCATCTAGATGTAGATATTGTTCCCAAACAGCAACATGAACACTGCAAAGCAACACAAAAATACATGAGTGCTGATCAGCAGAATCGCAGGATCATGCAGGCATCAATAGACTGCTAATGTCCGTCTTCAGACATCAACAATATGGCAGCGGATGAATTGAAGTGACCCTTATGGGAAGACAGCCTGAAGAAACATTTGTTTTCCGAAACAACAGAGCTTCTTTTTTGTATTAAGCAAAACCCACATTTATCTCCCTGGCAGCGGTGTGCTTGTGATGCATTGTTCGCTTCACTTGTATATCACTTTGGACAAAAAGTCTTTGCTAAATTCATTAGATGTAAATGCAGAAGACCACCTGTATGCAAATTTTTAAATGGATTTTTGGCCACCACAAAAGCACTTTTTTTTTTTTTGAGAAAATCTATGACTGTCTACCACGGAAAACACATGATTCCAGCATGGCATGGTGATGGGTGTGTCTATGGTGACCTAGATCGCACACCATTAAGGAAACCAGGTATTTATACTTTAGACCATGGATTCATGAGTCACACCAAAATATTTTTGGGAAAATGTCAGACACAGCCTCTGACTCAAAGTTGTACCAAAAATAGGTACTATAGCATGACAATAATTTATTTCAGCAAATCTACCAAAGAATGGTTTAAGACAAAATGTCTTTGTTTTGTAACAGTTGAATCAGAGTTTAGACTTCAATCCAATAGAAATGCTGGGCAAAGCTTAAAGTAAATCGTTCCCATAAATTTAGTGCATTTTAAATTCTTCAGTGTGCAGTGAAGAATGATGTGTAATTAGTAACTATGGGAAACCTTTGACTACCATTGTGCCAGATATGCTCTGGCTCTCTGAATTCAAAAGTGTTTATTTCTTCATAGCATAAATCGTGTGATTGTTTCTCAAGCGCCTTGAATAATGAAAAAGATTTATTTTTCATTCAAAAATATTGTTTACGTCAATCTGAACGTCTTTACCCTGGTTAAGTATAAAATTTCGAAATACCATTTAAGATGATATGGGGTCGAGTGACATGCTCACTCTGCAGTGGCACTACAATGATTACTACTTCTGTGCCTGTGTCTAGGGCTTTTGGGTGTTTTCTTTGGTGAATTGGTTGTTTGTAAATTGCTTATAGTGTGGGATGCAATGTACTTTGAAAACCCTGCTTCCAGGCTTTATCCTCTACTGGATAAGTAATTTGGATGGATGGATGGATGGATGGATGGATATTCTGAGATTATTGACAGCTTAGGTGAAGATCTGAAACGTGTGGAAGTACCGTTCTCTGTGCTACCTTGGTGGCATCCATACACGCATGTGCTGATCTAGTGATATTCTTATAAATTTCGTAACAGAATGTCTGTAGTTTTTTTCACTCTGTTGTTTTGTAACCTAGTGATAGGTTACTAAGTCCTGTGCTGGAATTGTATATCTGTGTTCATGATAACTTACAGTATGTTCCTTCAGATGACAAGTAACGGTTGAAAGAGTGTATTGATTAGTTATATATTAATATACGGTTGGAACATCTATCCATTTGTTAACTGTTTGTTCAGTACAGGTGAGGTGGTAATCCATCACTGGTCACATACATATGTGTGTGTAAACTCTTACGCTACGGAGTGTTTAGCAATTTACCCAAATGGTTATCTGTGGACTGTAAGAGGAAACTGGAGTTCCTGGAGGAAAAACTGTGAAAACTTGGGTGTGGGGTATATACACCCCAAGAAGGTATCAGCATGACTTTAGCGATTCTTTGCTCTCTTCTTTTTCTGTCGCCATCAGATGTAGCTCTTCTGCTCAGTTTTTGGAATGGGCCAGTCGAACTGCAGTTAGCGCAGTGACATTGTAACCAGCAACCTTACTGCAGCCACTGATGTTCAGGCGCTGCTTCTTTTAGTGGTCACCCATAGATGGATGAGGATTGGCTGGTAAACCACCTCATCTTGTGGCTTCACCCCCACTTCAGCTCCATGGACCCTCCCGCCTGCAAACCTGAAGTGACTGAACTGATTCTGCCTGTCAATTTTATGTTCCCTCACTCCTGAACACGATCCCAAAGTGCTTAAACTCATTCACTATGGGCACCAGCACACACACACACACACACACCCCTGAAAAGAGCAGGGAGTACTAAGGCCACAGACTTGGAGATGCTCAGCTTCATTGCTTCATGCCTTGGTATCCTACCTGTATGAAGATCACAAACAGGAATACAGAGAAGATGCGGCCTTACAAGAGGCCAAAACTCACTCTAAACGGGTTTGAGTTTGCGCCAAGAGGGCAGATACTACTCTTGCATTGATTCTGTGATCATGTAGCAGATGGTAGTGGCCCTGTTACCTCATATTCCTTCAGGCCCCCACAGTAAGGCCTGAGGCACACGATCATTTGCGTCTTCTCCAAGTCCACACAGTACATGTAGACTGTGTTGGTATATTCCCACATGCCCTCACTCAGCTGTGCAAAGGAGAAGTTTCAGCTGAATATTCCACCCCTTTGGTCCAAGTAGGGTACTCTGCTTCTTCTTGGGGCCTTTCGTCGGGGGTCTTTTTAGGGCTGTCGTTTACCTGGCCCCTCCCCGCTGACCTGTTTAACTAGGGAGGCCCTATCAGGAGTTTCAGCGCCAACATAATTCTGTGGATTGTTAAGGCTCGTAAATCCCTCCCCCAGGGTCGTGAACCGCAGAGGGTCTTACGGTTGCCTCTGTTGTCTTTCTAAAGCCACTGAAAGCGACATCAGAGCAGGAGGTAATATTTTCATGAAATAAAGTCCAGTTTTGATGTAAGGGAGCATAGTTTTGTTGTGAAATCTGCTGACGTGAATGCAGAGCAGTTTAAATTTCTATAATTCCATTTATAAATAACTGCTAAGGTCAGCTGCGGGAAAGGGATATGTCATGTAAATTGTGTAACTGTAATTGTGGATTAAGCATTTACCAAACAACTGTAAAAGTAGCAACAAGAACAACAGTCAATAGCTACTACTATTACTACTACTACTACTGCTAATAATAGTAATAAGTGGGTATTTTCACCTAGTATTCTGTCTGATTTGCTAGGAGGGAGGCTGATCTGGCAAAGGGCAAGGCCCCTTCAGAGAGCGCCGGGAGTCCATCCAGAGTGAGTGACACCTATGAGGGCAGCACAGATGAAGAGCATTCTGGGAGCACCCAGTCACCTCCAGCACCGGAGCGCCCCATGGATGGTAAGATAAGGGCCCTTTGTCTTTCCCCCAGATAATTACCCCCAGATGCTGAAATAAATACCAATAAAAAAGAAAAAACAAATCTATATCTGCATGTATGGGGGTATACCACAAGAGAGACAAGCTTGCATTAATCATTCCCGTATGAACCATTCTTCTATTGCGCAACAAAATTGCAAACAGCAGTCAACTGTGGGCACTCTGAGGCAATGATTCAAGCCTCTTATTCACATCTCTTTGAAAAAGCTGAAGGGTTTTGTATTCCCGTGCAAACTATTGGGATCCGTAATTGAGTTTACAATTAGCATTGCAGGGGGGTTCTGGTGTGCGTCCATTGTAAGGTTTTTTAACAATGCGGAGGATGCTAAACGGTTTATTTAGGGTTGGTATAAATTAGGTTTTTAAATTATGGGCATCCCACAATAATGGACCATTGTGAATAACCTTGTAAATTTGTGAAGGATCGCTATGGGTTAAAACTCATACTGGGGTTAGGGTTTGTAGCTGTTTGCTTAGTGGTTTGTCTTTTCTATTTGATTGATACCACAGGATATAATATTTTCCAGAACACATGCTTTTCACCTATTTGGCAATATTAAAATAGTTGTTTCTACTGACACTAGTACATTGTTCGTGTAATTATCCATCCAAGAATCTTCTATCAATTAAAGGCAATGGAAAACATCATCTGCATATAATTTAACATAAACCAGAAGTAAATAGCCCAGGTGAGAAGCTTGGTGAGGGCCACTGGTTTTCAAACTTGATCCTGGCAGCCTACAGATCTATGCGGGGTGTCACTGTAGCCAAGCACGCGAACAACTGACTTGTTTAGCTCTCGGTTTGGGCTGGAGATGTCAGAAGAGGATTCTGAGCAAGCCTGGTGTAGGCCTTCTGGGCCAGAGGTACCTGCTGTTATACCTCCATTCAGTGCAGGCAGTTACCAACTTGACTTCACTACATATGGCCTTGATATCTGAGACGGTTAGGGTTTAAAGAAGCATTAATGCAAAAAGGCCTGTAAGAAAATGTATGCTTTATCTTTTCATTTATTCAATGCGTGTTCTTTAGTACTTATACTAGTAAACCTCTGGCTTATATGTTTCATTTTTCTAGAACGAGTCTTGAAGGGTATGAGAAAGTAAATCTGACTGATGTAAAATTTGACTTATGTCATGGTTTGTGGAACGGATTACTTGCATCAGTCAAGTGCCTATATACCTAAAAATGAGGGGTCACCTGATACAGGCACACGTGCAGCTAAATGAGTAACTATATACATGCTGCATTAACAAAGGTGGCCTCTCTTTCTCCCTCTCTCTCTGTCTGTCTTCAGTCATGCTGTGGTTATTTTTGACTTCGGGTGTTCCCCTCGCTTACGTCCAGTGAGCTTAGAATATGTAGACGCAAGTCATAAGGAATGACATCAACTCCACGCCGATCATATGATAATTAATTTCTTGGATACTGTTTCCCCCGAAAGAAATATTGGGCCAAAGTAGGGCCGGGCTGCAGTGTGGAAACCTCCCAGATGTCTTCTTGAGTCAGTGCTGACGTCATGGCAAAAGGAAACGAGAGTATGGAACTGGTGTAATTTCAGGCCATTTTATGTTGCTCAATTTCCCCCTTTGCTGCTGACTTAACAGTGAATAAAGGACTCGCCTGAACGCAAGCTTAATATCACTTTCCCATTACTGTAACGTGTCTAATAAGCAATTCTCTGTCCTTTCTCCATTCTAATAAAAACCAATATCCCCATGAAAATCTGATTGTTTGTGAGGATTCGGTTTGATGGAAATTGTCTACCTCAGTCTTTTAATAATAATAATAATAATAATAATCACAACTTTATTGATCCCCGTGGGGAAATTCCTTTATTGGGGAAATTCTTTTTTATGCCTCCCTCAACTTGCTCATTGTAGAGCAAGCTGTCCGCGAAGGGCTTAACTCGTATAACTCAAAATTAATTTTTAATATCCTCCTTTGTTACTTTTTTTTCTCTTACTTTGTTGTTTTCAGAATGTTTTTATAAGTAGAGGATTAAATGAGGCACCTAAAGGACACTGTTGATGGTGTTTATGGGATGTGACAAGTTATCTGATCATTTTCTCACAACTGCAGCATCAATTACTTTGCTGCATATAATGTTGGCACCTTTCCATTCATCCGCCCACCCATCTTCCATGACTGGAACACGTCCTCTATGGCATACCAGTTCATCACAAGGCTTGTTAGCACAATATTGAATCTGAATTTCAGATTACGTGATGTATAATATCTGAAATGGCCCCGTGCAACGTGATTTTGTGTCATTTTCCACTGGAGTATGATTTTACGTTGCCATGGATTTTGACCTTCAACACAGCTCCTCCAGCAAACTCCATCTGAATCAAACTGTCAGCCAAAAGCTGAAAGAAAATATCTTAGAGTCCTCAGACTGCATTTTTTAAGGTAAATACATGTGGCACTAAATTAGCCCTCCGGGACTGGAAGTCTTGGAAAAAGAGCTCAGATCCTTCCAGAAACTCGCTGTGATTGATTGCCACCAGGAGGGAAATGCTTCACTGTTTCATATGTAGTTTCAAAACCTTGACAATGACTCAGAGTCCCCTGAGCGTGTTGTAGTACTGGTGCGGAGCCGGGGGGTTAAGGGTTGGAAGATATGTGCGTGTGTGGGCAGTGGGGGGCTGGAATAGCAGGGGAGCTTGAGGTGGCTTCCTTCCAGCACTACCTTGTTAAGACACAGCAAGGCCATGCACACGGCCCTGCTTGGGGATACACTGCTGTGTATAAAAGGGACCTTCTCAGTGGGGGGGGGGGGGGACTTCAGGAGGTGGCCTCGCTGTTG
>JAODKF010000126.1:27910787-27932166 GCA_026779585.1 Mormyrus proboscirostris
CCCCCCCCCCCCCCCCCCCCCCCCCCCCCCCCCCCCCCCCCCCCCCCCCCCCCCCCCCCCCACTTCAGGAGGTGGCCTCGCTGATGTTGTCCATGGTAGCCAGCCATCCGTGCCATGTGTGGATTTAATGAAAGCTTTATTGATCACTCGACATGTGCCATTTTTAGCAAATAGCAAAGAGGGTGTCTCAGGCCGAAACATTATCAGCTTGTTACTTTACAATGTATATGTGATTGCCTTAATTAGAACACAAATATATAACCACGGAACTCCATAAACTGTTTTTCGTTGGTAAACTGCCTCCAGCTGCCCCAGTAGGACATAGGGACAACTTTGAAAAAAAGAATCATGGACTCACTACAGATGCCTGCACCACTTTGGCATTTTTACCCATTTGCTCTGGTTGACATTAATACTGACATGCTGCGTCTTTGATGTTGCATATTTTTATTTTTAATTTTTTTTTTTGGAATATTTTTATGGAGCAAAAGTAACATTCATTTCTCATAAATAAAGACAGGGCCTACAAAATCACTGACATGTGACCCGCGAGGCTGAAATTGCAAGATGGTGGCTGTTTAATGACTTGGCAATGATGTAATTATCGCTGCTGTTCATTGATACATTATGTCGAGGGTCTTAATGATGTTGTATTTGCGTCGCAATCTTGTGGACTGTCATCTGTGGTAACCCAGGGGATAGCGTTGCCACTTGTACTGTATGTTCTTTTTTTTTTCCTGTTGTGCACAGTTTGGTCCCCAAAACATGGTAAACATTCTTTAAAAAATCAGTTTTTTAAGTACATATTTGATTTAAATTATATTTAACGTGCCACTGTCATTAAAAGAATACAAATTCATAGAGTTGTGTAGTAATAATATTTATAATAGTATTTAGATCATTACTGTGTTGCTGTTTGCTGTCCTGTAGGACACTGTACCTCTACACGATAAGCCCTGTCTGCTATAGTTTTTCATCTCTTCTTTTGTCCCACTGCCAGTTTGTTCATGCAGCCTCAGGATACAAAAGAACAGTCCTGGTTACTAGTGAGTGATGCAAAATTTCTCAATAGACTAAAAGTCCAGCTCAGTTTCTCCCAGCCCCTCTGTGCAAGGAATAACCGATGTCATGCGGGAAAAAATAAACCAAATGTTCTATCTGAAAGCCGACACCCATTTTATGTGCTAAAGTGCTTCTTCTTGGTCTCAGATTTTAAAAACAGGCAACTCTGAGTAACACTGGGCGTGTAACAAAAGCCATTATGTAGCCTGTGATACTGCTTAATTAGAGACACTATGGACAAACAGAAAATGTTTATGACAGCAGGATTTAAGAGTTTATTACAAAAAGAGTAATTGGAAGCTGTTGAAAGGACTAGGGTGAGAGCAGGGTATGAAAATGCATTCATGTATTCCAGAGTGTCAGATGGCAGGTTTGACTGTCCTCAGCTCAGTGTTGTCCCACAGGATACAACCAGAGGTACACTAGCTCTTGTATTTGGTAGAACTAAACAAATTAGAAAATTCATGCATGAATTAAAGATCTTGGAAAAATAAATCAGCTGTTTGATCAGAATCTTTTGAAATAGGCTAGTTGTTGATTTACACTTTTTTGATGTACAGAATGTGCCAATTTTGTTCAGCACTTGATCATTAAAGATGCTACTGTAATTTATTTTCAGTCTTATTATTTCTGTAGCTACCACTTTCCCAAAATACCCCAGTCAGGTTACTTGCAAGGTTTGGGGAAGATGTTACTGTTTGGGTGGATTGGAGGCATCAAGATCATGATAAGATGGAGGCTAAGTCACATATGTCAATAAAATTCAACCCTGTGTCTGCAGTCTACTATAGAGATTGAGGAATATAAAGTTACTGTATTCCTTTTACATATATTACTTGTTCTTACATATGAATCCTAATAAATATGCTTTGAGTAGGTTTGGATTCTAGTTGTAGTAGCCCACCAATAAGAGGGTGTGTAATTGGCTTAATTTCAGTGCAGCCGTTTTAACAACAGATAAACTGTTCGCTTGTAGAATCTGACAGCTCATTAAAGAAGCTGGGTATCTCAAGCCGAATTTCCTGAAGGGCACACTGTCAAATCCCAAGGTGACACACATCCGTCTCTAATTAAACAGACTGTATTGAGCTAGATTGCAACTAAAATCGGCGCATCCATTCTACTGGATTTGAGTTGACTGTCCTAACTGCTGTATGTAGCCCTGTGTGAAAGCAGACTTATGCAGTAAACAGAAGAGGTGAAATGAGTGACCTAACCAAAGTGATTACATTCCTGCCGCCGGCTTTCTCCCTGTGTGTTGTCCAGCTGCTGATGAACCTGGCCGTACCTCCTTCGATGACAGCCTGACTGATATTATTGATGTTGCACCTTGTCGCAAACGTCGACATCGGCATCTGCAGAAACCCCAGGTCGAAGTCAAGAAGGTATCTGAAGAGAGACAAGAAAGGAAAAGGTACGACTGATCACACATTAATAAGTTATTTCAACAATTAAAACATTTATACTGTATGCCCCATACAATCTAAGATTCAGATAATTGTTTTTCAGGTTTTAAAATTAAATTATAATCCATTAAAACGTAAAAGTAGCATGTCACAAGCTGTTTGTTGTACCTAATTCCACCTAACATATATAGGCTGTGTTTGATGTGTCCTTGTGCAAGACACATTTCTCTGAATTTCACATCATTGCCGAAGGCAGCTAACATTACGTTAGTGTTGACTGTGCATTGAACATTATTAGTCTGTCAAAACAACTGAAAGTTAAAAACAAACCTGTTACATTTCAAACAAACCCAGAACATATATCTTCACATTAAGCACTTTTATTAGGTCTTTGTTACAGTTTGTTATAGTGCAGTGACTAACGGCGGTTGTGCTATACACGTCATCTGCGCCGTTTCGGTTCTACCTCTCATTCATCTCGGCTTGCCGTTTTCCCATGCTAAGTGGTCATACTTTTTAAAATGTTCTCTTGGGTGTGTACTTTATTGAGGTGGAGAGGTCTGTTTAGTCTGTTCATTTTTTTTTTTAAATGTCAGTTCATGGAGTCTCTGACATATGGGAAACATTATTTGAGGTGAACTTCCAATCTTTTATAATCAATCTTTTCTTTGCTGCGGTCTGCTCATTTTAGCAACTCCCAGTCCACCTGGCAAATCCCCCGGTACAGCATTTCATACCTATGATGTCACTTCCTTTCCACGCGCAGTAAGCTTTTGGGTGTGTGATTTTTCTCTGCAAAGAAAAATGGAAAAGCTTTGAGCATTTTGTCAGGATAATACTATACATTGTATTCTGGTTGACTTGAACAAGAACTGGAAGAGAGTCACACAATCCTAGAAAGACATTCTTGGTGCCCCAGAATGATGATAATGTACCGACATCATGTAAGAGAAACATCAGTGTAAACCTTAATTAGGGCTCTTTTTAACCTGTGTTTGTTGACTTCCAGTAGACTAGTCAACAGATGTGTGTAGTCTTCATCCCTCCTGAACTGGTTGTTTTAAAGGGCGACCTAAAAGTTGGATCTTTGGTTAGTTGGTTAATAAATGGGTGGGTTAGAAAATTGTTTCATGTAGTCCCTGAATCTCAGCAGAGGAACATTTTTACTTAAAATATCATTTAGATGTAATTTATTCAGCCGGCACTTTTGTTTTACATAATGTACAATTGAGGGTAAGTAGCACATTACAAACATACTGCTGGATTTGTAAAATTTGACTAGTCATAAGTGCAGCCAGGCTGAGCTTCCAGTGAAAGTCCAGGTACCGGGGTAAGCAGTACTGGAGCAGGAGCTGCACAGTGTCTTCCGGACAAAGTAAGAATCTAATAAGACAGCAATTCAAATCAGCAGACAGTGTAACACTATGAGCATCCAGGGAGCCACAAAGCTCTTCCAGCAGCCTGGGGCTCTAGGCAGTGGCACGAGATGCAAGATGATATTATAGTAGATTTTAATGCTGCTTAAATAATAATTCTATGTACTTTCATGTTATGTTATTAGGAAAAGTATGATATAGGTGGTAATTTGTATTCTGTAATTTGAATGGTTCTGCAGGCGTCCCTGTCCTGCTGTAATAATGCTCCTGTGAGTCTGCTGTAAAGTCGGTGAGAAGCTTGCCGAATGTGTGACCACGTTCTGTGTCGAGGGCTTTTTATGTAAATGTATTTACAATCTGCTCAATGCATCCAGAGATGTCGCACACGGTGAGGTCTCCGGAGGGGGCCTCCTCAGCTGGCTTTATTCAATGACACAAACCCAATAACCATTTTCACTTTTAAGTTACTTTTTATCATAGTTCATTAATGATTCTTTAACACAAGTTACATTCTGCCTATTAACAAGTCAGTTGTTACTTTCATTTTATAGACCAATTATCCTGCCATTTTATTTGTCCATTATGAAATAGCAAACACCTTTGTTTCACATTTGAAGAAAAACAGATTTATGGTAAACCCCCAGAGAGCATTAAACCCATTTTCTCTTTTTTTTTTTCACCAGAAGAAAAATGGGCTTCGTAACATGTCATCTTGAAGGACTTTTTATTGCCTGATTAAAAGCCTTCCAAAAAGTTTCTGTATGGCAGCAATTGTGAAACTTTATGTGTAAACGTAGAGATGATTATGCATGAGAGGGATAAGTATCCTTACATTTAGCTTTCAAAGTAGTTTTGGTTTGCTGTGTCAGCTGAAACAACTCAAGTTTTTTATTCACTTCCTCTCTTCTGAAAAATCGTGGATTCCGACCTTCAGATTTCCAAAAAATGACCTGATCTAAATTCACTTCAATACAGTGTAGATTGTACATTGTTTTTGCCTAATCAGAAAACAGTTACCCCTAAAGAATTTGGCTTGCCTGATTTGACCTGTAATGTAACATAATACTCAGTGTCAAACTGCCGCATAAATACAGAGAAATTGAACCAATTGCCAGTATTGCGGGTACAAATTAAAGAGCATAGTGATAGTCAGAAAGCTAATGTATCAGTTAGACTACCAGCGACAGATCTTCTTCATTGTTGCCTGGAGACGTTCGACTGCATTTGAATAAGTCACTTGGACGCCGTTCCCCAGATTTGAGCCAACAACATGGAAGCAATTCAAGAAACTTCAGCTTCACCCAAAGTGCCAGGCTTCTGTTTTTATTATTTTTTGACTCTCATTTTACAGCCATTTCGGGGATGCCAGTCAAATGCCACCTTCGTAGAGGCTAATCAATTCAGGGGTTCTCTTCTTGCCATTCATTTAATCAAGCAGCTTCTGGCATCCTTTTCCTTTTCACAGACTTAGCAATTCACCTCAGGTAGCCAGACATGCAATAACCTTGAATTGGGAAATCAAAGGCCAACGTAATGTTTGACTGTAAAGTATGAACTCTAGTTTCATGGTATGTCCTGATTGAGAGCGTGTTTGGCAGAAATTGGGTGAAGATGAAGCTCATAACTGATAATTGCAGCCCAAACCATCTCTCCTTTACCGCCTTGTTGGTGCTTTAAGAAGGTCCATCAAACCCTCTGCTCCATCAAGAGTCACTCTGTCATCTGTGCCAAAAACCTTTGAGAGGTGTCCATGCCCCTGCTTGACGGTTTATCTTGTGTGCTTTATTAGAGGTCATGTATGAGCCTTTGTGACCTTATCAGTGTCACACAGCACACTGCACCTACTACTCCTGAAGATTTCGTTCAAATTAAATGATGCCATTTAATGCTAAACAGTTTGTTTAAATCTAATCTGTTCACTCATCTTTTCTCTAGTCGCCTCTTCCTTCCTCTTTGGCTATTGGCCACATTTTAATAGTTTGGTGATTTCGATTGCGTTATATCTCTCTAGGTGTTTTTAGGCTTTTTGTGTGCTCTCTTTAAGGTCCTTATTTGGCCCATTTTAGTAGTAGTACAGGCATAAACTGGTTTATGAACTAGATTTGTTCCTAATTCTGTCTTAAGTCAAATTTGTGGGTAAGTTGGAACAGTGTTAACAGCAGTGTGATGGTGGAGACCATTCTCCTTCCTCTAGCCAACAAACTGATGCAGCTATGCATGCTTTTCATTTAACTCAAATTTTTAAATGTTGGCTTCATTCTTAAGTGCAATTTGTCTGTAAGTCAGACGTCTTAACTTGGAAATTGTGATGATAATTTCCCTATTAATTCTGCACAGGGAAGAATCTACGGTCTTTGCTTAACTCCGAAAAGAAAGAACTCAGACTAAAGTAGTGAGCATGTTCTATTTTTAAACAGTTTGTTCTTAATTGAAGATTCATCTGAACTAAAAATATTGGTCTGAAGTGAAGATGCAAGAAAAATCCACACTTTCGTAATAATTCTGCATGCAGTATAGCAGTGAAGCCTATTCCTATCCTTGATGGCATGGCTTAGACAGATGTTGGATCGGTCCTCGATGAAGAAAGTTGATCTTGGAGCTGCCCCCCTCTCAGGAGATGCACTCCAGAGCTGTAACATGACTTGTGAAATGTTTCCATTCTTTTATTATCCACACAGGAGTACAATTCAGTGAAAAGCACTCTAGTAATCGCACTTAGCCATGGGAAATGTCACTGCCACCTTCATTATATTGTAAGTAAGATGCAACAGGACTGCTAAGACTCTGTGTTCTCTCTTGTTTTGCATGTGGGATCCGTATTTTTGGAAAATGTGTTGACTTAGTGCTTTTCAAGTAGCTTCATGGTGGAAAAAAAAATGCAACGCATCAGCCTCTGGGAAATTTCAGTTTGTGTCAGATCTGTAGAAATATTTAGAAGAGTCGTCGTTTACCAAAATCATAAAAAGAATTGGACGGCTCTGCGCTAATGTTTTCTCTTCATTAAATTATTGTGAAGATTCATTAGTTTTCCCATCTGTAATCCAACAGAACTTCCAGCACTCTCAAAAATTGTTTATACCCTCAAATATCACCCATTGCTTTGTGTAATATACTGTTGTGCACTTCTCCTGTAAAGCTCTGCTCATATGATGTTTGATTCTCACTCTGTTCTATTACTGAAAGAAACAAAGCGGCACCAAAAATACATTTTCTTTATGCTACCATGCTTGCATTTACATCAGCTCAACCAATGTTCTGTTACTTTCAGGTAAAAAAAAAAACCCTTATTATTTGTCCCCCTGACTGCCGACTGTCATACCTGGCAGGATGTCTGAGCCTGCCTTCTGATTTCGGTCGGAGCAATTAATCTTCTGCTAGCCACGGTACAGAAGTCTGGAAGCCCTGTCCAATTAGAGTCAGGGCCTCTGACTGGCAAGTGCTTCTATGCATGCTGTGCTAACAAGAAGAGCCTCTGTTTGCCAAGAAGCCCGAACGACAGCTGAGCACGAGCGAGGAACAGACTCCAAAAAACGTGCAGGACACACCAAATAATCCCCAGCATTTCTTCAATGTTTTGGGAGGTAATTGTCAACAAATTCTTTGCAGATCATCACTTGACTGACACGATTTACAAACGGCTCTTGTGGTATACAGTTCTATGGTTTTAGTCTGTTTCATAGAGCTGATGTTTAGGTCCAGAGGTTGATGTAGGCTTTGCTGTTGTTTCCATAGAGAAATCTAAATCCAAAGACCAGAATTTCCCAATAATCATACCTATGATGATACTTAAAACCCAGTAGCTGATTCAGTTTCAGCCTGACTACTACAGTCGGCTTTGTTCGAGGGGCGTGGAGAAAACAGAATTACTAATTCACGATTTCATTTTTATTTTGAGCCGGAGGAAACTTTCCAGTATCATGAATCATGAATACACTTCTGCCACTGAATTCATCCAGTAATTATTCTAAAAGCTAACCACCAGCATACACAGAGGACTTCCTGTGATGTAGCTGCAAAATAAATTACTGGTCCAAAGTTACATAGACGTCCAGGGCAACCCTTGTGAGAAAAGGGAGGAGCAGTGGAAATGCTGAAACACAGGCTTGGAGGAGTTACGACTGGGCTGTTTCAGATCTCGGACTGATGTTGAGGGTCACTTGATCCTCAGCATACTGTTAATTCAGGTTGACTTTTACTGGCTCCAGGGTCGCAATTAAGTTTTTGTGCTTGAATGGGCCTGGGTGACCTTCGACCTCTTCAGTATGTAACTGACCATGACCTGTGCTCAGGAATGGTCCAGCAGGGGAACAGACTGTTTTCTTGAGATGAATTAAAGCATGTGTCATACAGGGAGATAGGAGACCCAGAGGGGCACATTGTGATTGCAAAGCTTGACCTGAAAGATGCTTGTACTCTTGGCTGAAATACTTATGCTATTAAGGGTGACAATTGCACAGGTGTGGGAACCAACCGCTGACTATTTGTAGAACCCACAAATGAGCTAAAAAAACTTGAAATGTGGCAATAT
Organism: Mormyrus proboscirostris; assembly: GCA_026779585.1. Lineage (NCBI taxonomy): Eukaryota > Metazoa > Chordata > Actinopteri > Osteoglossiformes > Mormyridae > Mormyrus > Mormyrus proboscirostris. The sequence goes on from JAODKF010000126.1 coordinate 27,919,160, forward strand.
TTAGTTATAGTCTTATGGTGAAATTTTGTTTGGAAAGGAAAATATGTGATTCTTTTGCATCTTGTTAACAAGATTATCAGAAATATAAGCTAACTAGTACTGCAACTGAATCTGTCTACTGCTATTCCGAATTTCCCTTAAGCTGCGCATAATGTAACGGCATTTCACTTTGTTGCGTTGCGTGCAACAGAATGCCTTTATACATTTCTTAATTTCTGGGAAAGGTTTCCACTTGTAAGGAGGCACGATGGCCTCACATTTCCAGGGTTGTGGGTTTAGTTCCTGCCCACGTCTGTCTATGTTTGGAGTGTTCTTCTCATTTTTATGCGAGCTCGCTCATAGTCGGACATATGTGGTTAGGTTCATTTGTGTTTCTATACTGCCCGTACTTTATGAATGAGTGTGTGTGTGTGTGCGCACTCTCTCTGATGGCCTGGCATCCTGTCTAGGGTGTCTGCGTCTCCGTGCCCCTCTCCATTCTGCGATAGCCTCCAAACTAAGTGTGCCCTGGTACCAAGCACAGGCAAGCAGTTGAAAGGATTTTTTCATCAATGACGCTTCTTCAGAACGATGCATTGCCTCTTGTCTTATCAATTTCCGCATCCATCCTTTCATCTTTCCGCTCCGTATAGGGGTCATGGGCATGTTTCGGAGTTGGTGTGACGGTTGGACCGGCAGTCATGCCCCCACTATATTCAAATGAGATTTGCATTCAGCTTCCAGTCTCCTTTAAAGTCTGATGACTCTTACTGTGTGTGCATCCAAGTACATATGCATGATTGGAACATGTTGGTTGGGAAAAATGCTTTTGGTAACATGAGACCAGAGCAAGAGCAGACATTTTAGGCTCTCTCACTGTCTCCAGACATACTCTTTATCCCTTTGGAAAAAGAAATACTGAGTATGACTGATTGTTGATCTTTTCCCGGTACATTGATTTCAAAAACACGACTTGGCAAGTGTTTCTAGCCTAATCCTCACATCAGCTTTCCGTCTCCTTATATGAAATGCTCCTGCTCTTTATAGTTTTTCAGTTTCTCGTCATATTTAGCATAAAGCCTCTATCCCTCGAGGCATCTCTTTTGTAAGAACTGTATTACTATATGCAGGCATGTAACTTTTGGTTTTGTGATTTTTACACGTAAGTCACATCATGCAATCTGTTCATATTTGTAGTGGCAGAAATAACTAATTAGCCTGTCTAGAGAACCATCTGTCAACTGACAAAAACGCCGTAGACTATTCATTTTGCTGTATTTTCTGGGGAAAATATGTATCTTTAGGATTTTTGCTACATTGTGTAATACATAAGACTTGGTGTTGACTGATGATCAGGGGGCCTATAACCGATTTCTTTGCCAGCGCAAAATTATGAGTAATATCATTAATTCAATTCATTACACTTACCTACACAGAAGCATCCATATTACAGTTAATGGAATCCCTTTAGAAAAAATGCAGCCATGTTCTTTCATTGTCTCATTATTCATCGTTTCAACATTTAACAAAACCCTGTCCACAGGGGGTACACTGATGGAATGGAAAACCACTTTGAAAATGTATGATTTATTAAAATTTCCTTCCAACCTGAAATAATAAATAATGCTAATCACGGAATTTATCACTATAAAGATAATATATAATTTGATTTAACCACTGGTCAGAGATATGTCTTTATAAATAGCAATAACATTCTATCATTCTTTTTTTCCCTCAAAAAAATAGAATATTTTATAAGTCTTGACTTGTTCTTTTCTGGTAGCCATATTTATGAACTTTATGTTTAGTATTTGGTACGAATTTATCATGTGACTTAAGAAAATATACAAAGGAAACTTTTCTTAACAACCTATACATGAGATATATGGTACCCTGTTGTGTCATATATATACACACACACACACAGGTTTGTAATTATATCTTGTGGGGACTCTCCATTCATTTCAAAAGAGAAAACTCTAATCCCAACTTGACGACCTTAACTCCTACCCAGCCCTAACCTTACCCATAAGTAACCAAACTGAGTACAAGACTTCTGGCATTTTTAGTTATTTGATTGAAAATTGTCCCCATAAGGTCAAAATGACAGGTTTTTAATGACATTTTGGGGGACCCCAGAGTGTAATATAACCATAATCCACACACACTTTATGTACAACCATGGAAAAAATTAAGAGACCACAGCACAATTTTTTGTTTCACTCATTTCTCGATTTGTGTGTGTGTCTGTGAATAATATATATTTTTTCTGCAAACTGCAGCCTGGTTCTTCCCTGTTTCTCATTAATGAAGGGCTTCTTCCTTGCTGTATGGGACTCAGTCATGCTTCCAGGAGCCTGATACAAACTATCCTAGCAGTGCACCTCACACCCGCACTTAATGTTTCACACACACGCACAGACCGGAGTGCATGGTGACCTTTTCTGATATTTACTTCTCCTACCTATGTTACATGAATCTTATCTTTTGTGAATTTGGCAGGCTGGTCACATGCAGCTGCTGAAGAACTTAAAAAAAAAAAAAAAAAAAATCTCACTCTCTGAGGATTTAACTGTTTTCTTAGTCACTGTCCCAAGCAGAAAAGTCATGGAAAGTATTGTATTCTGAGGGAAATGACAAAAAAATGTGTCTGACCAAGCCTGTTGGGACTCCTCCTAATTTTTATTTTTTTTTGGATATTGCTGAAGAACTTGAAGCAGTGCTCCTGGCACAGATGTGATTGTACTGACTCAGTAAAATACAGCAAGCAGCAGTGCATCTCACTTTCTGTCAGTATCACTGGGAATGCAGAGCTCACTACCCCTGCATTTGTGTAACTGAAATGCTCCTAATAGCTTCCAGATGACCATACAAATGCAAATCAAATCACAAGTGCGCTTTCCCCTACAATACACTATAAACCAATACGAGGCATTCTCTGCCAGCTAGCATATGTGTCCGTACATCTGGAGACAACTGCATACATAAAGTCAGTCCTACTACCATGCAAGTAATGTGTTCCTAAAAAACCTTTTGATTCACAAAAATCGCGTACGAGAATGTAAGTATCCAATGGGAAAATATTGTTAGGGAAATGCAACACCAAAACTTAACGTAAGCTGAATGAAATTAATTAAATAGTAAAATCATTGCTACTAGTGGTGTGTAATGCAGTTATTTGCATTGAAAATGAGAAATAATAATGATATGTTAATTAACTATATTATAAACATCTCCTATGGGTCTTATAAGTCTCAGGAGAATTACCTAGTGGTCGCTCCAACCAAACTCGCTAACTAGTCTGGATTAGTGAGTCACAGCCGTCTATCGTGGCTGGGCATGAGGTCAGCACAAATACAATGGATTGCGGTATGACTACCGATAGTCTACAAAAAGCAAATATAAGTAAATAAAAGAAATGGTTAATGTTTTTATACGATATTTGATTTTTAGAATCTAAGACTTTGACCTGTGCAATGCATGGATGTACAAATCATTAGATTCTTTTAGTGGTTTGACTGATTCACTGATAAGAAGTGGTTCAAAAGGACAATTTGTTCATGAATTTGACATCACTGTCGTTCGCATGTCAAATCGTGCTGAACAGTACTCTGCGTATGTCATACCATATTTACTTTTTGTTAGGTGGTGTAAAGCAGTTTTGCACAGTGTATTACTGTCAATAATTATGTAAATGTTATGTTATTTTGCGGTTATGTTCAGGTTAAGGTGTCCTGAATATAGAGCACTGGCTCAAAATGACCCATTGAGTACTTTTACTTAATATAGCATGTTTTTTAAAAAAAAACATTTAAAACTAATTTGATTTTAATGCAGGGTATTTTTTATTTTGCTAAATGTTATTTTTTTTCAGCTGACCGAGCATGAGGAACTACAGCAGGAATATATGGGACAGCCATTTGTTTGTTGTTATAACACAGAGGTCAGGGATACGCTTAGCCCACATGCTGACATGTCCGTAAGGGTTGTGGTCACGACCTGGGACTTCTCAGCCCGGAAAAGAACCTTCACAACAATTAGAGGTGTCGCCACATAAGTGCAGGATAATATCTAATGTGTCACTGTGGAGTGCAGAGTCTAAACAAGGTGGAAGCGGCAGGGCCTATATTATGTACTGGTATTTGATTCCCTGTGGAGTAACAGAATAGGAAATCTTACCAAATTCTGATAAATGTCTCTGCATTGTTTTACAGCCCATTAAGTAAGCATCGTGCTGGCACTGATACATATCTTCAGTTACGCTTTCAGAATTAAGAATAGGAATTATCGTCTTTTATCCCTTACTAGTGTGAAACCTGGCAGGTGGGCTGTACCTGAGTTAGAGTTAGGAGGCTCCGCAGTACAAGAAAGGTGACTAAGGTTTCTAGGGGACTCGTTGATGGTAGGATAAGGTTGTTAAGTGGTCATGAGCATCAAATGTCCCTGATTCAGTCGCTTACTGAAATCAATCGCTAAACGTGCCAGTGGTATTTCATCACTAGTTCACATGAGCTTCCAGATTCCTTTGCTTTACGGACTTGAACCAGGGTATATATACCTTGCCTGATGTCCATCAAATGAGACTGTTCTTCACAGGAGGGAGGTGTGCGGTTCTGCAGGTTAGGACTCTGTTCCTTTGATCAGAAGGTCTCCGGTTCAAATCCAGTAAGCAGAATGATGTCACCTTTGGGCCCTTGAGCAAAGCCCCTTAACCCCAATTACGCCAAGGACTGTCTGACCTTGCTTTCTCAAATGTATGTTACTTTGGATAAAAGCATCTGCTAAATGTAATGCAACATCTTTTACCCACCGCTAACACTGCTAAATGTGTGCTGTGTGTTGTTACTCCTAACAGGATACTATTACAGTGTGCTACTCTATGCGCTATGTAGCTCGCTAACAAACATTAGCGCATTCTTGGGGGACCCCGGTCCAGCGTTCAGCATGTGCCGGGGTCTTCTCCATGTGTCGTTCTCCTCACCCCTCCACTGGCCTGCCATGCAGCGGCCTGCTCACTTTTTACATGAGAAACGTCATACAGTTAGCGGTGATAGACGACGGTGGTCTAGCTTTGGCCTTTTCCAGCCCGAAATTAATCGATAAGAAGGCAAGATTTCAAAGGGTCAAGGTGCAGTTTTGAAAACTGCGGGCATCAAACTGACAGTGCCTGAATGAAGCTGGTGTGGGGGTGGGGTGGCTAATGCGGAACAGGTGATGCTGTTTCTGTTTCAAAGGCCTGGGAGCATTTTCCCCTTCAGTCCCTGCAAAGCAACAAAGCACTTTTTCTGAATTACAAGCTGAGGAATATTGGCCTTAATTGGACATTTATACCCACACGGACCATGTGAAATGAAAACGAAAACCCCCCCATCGAGAACTTGTGAAACCAGTGACAGGCCAAAACGCACCTACCTTTTTGAAGAGCTTTTTTTAAATGGTTTTGTAGAGGAAGGACTTATTGATGCCAGATGAGCCCGAAAACCTCGAGATAAAAAAGCATAAATAGCCATTCTATAAATCCTTTATGTTCATCTGTAATTGCTTCTTTTGGAGCATGCAGTAATGTTTTATTTATTTATTTCGCATTTCCAAAATCAGCTTAGTGCAGCGTAATCAGCCAAAATCAGCTTAAAAACATGTGCGTACCCTAAAGCACTTTCAGAGTCACATTAGTGAATGGAGAACATATTCTGAGATCTAACCATAGCAGGTTACATCTTGTCTTATGTTACCTTCCTCCCCACATAGCATCAGTTATTTCATATGAAATTCAGAACTTAGCCGTTCCTGTTAATTATCCCTTACTGTTATATTTCATGTTTTGTATTGATAGTGTTGGCCATTAGATTCTTCATGACCTGCAGATATATAGCGGCCTCTATTTTTGGGTCTCCACGCCCCCAAAACTTTATTTACCATCCTGGAAACCTCTATTTAATCAGCTATTTTATTTGTTATCCAAGCACCAGAAACCAGATTATTATCCATCAGGACTAACAAGCACAAGTATCTCAATAGCTGGTAGTTTTAACCAGCTTCCTGTGGCGTTCCACTCTTGAACATTGTCTAATGAGCGAATTCAGTTTCATCATTCTGGCACTTGCCTGTCTTAATAACATCCATCAGATTAGCAAGAAACCTGCGCTCGTTTGTAAAATCTGGCAAATTTCCATCTCCTCTCTCCTATAAATTGGGGTCCCCGTTACTTTCCCAGTGAGCCAAATTGTAGCAAAAATGCTAAGCAAACACCCAGGGTGTCAGCTTCATTATTATTATATTATTATTTATTATACCTGCATAATTTATTATTATTGGGCAGAGCCCCATTCTTCACAACAGGCGTGACTTTAGCCGTATCCGTGGCATTTTGTAGTAGACCTGCCTCGGTTCATTAAAAATTATTCCAACAGTCGTACTCTCGTGTTTGGGGAGCAGATGCAGCAGCTCCTTCCTAAAAAGTCCTCTTGTCAAAAACAAATTAAAAAATCTGACAAAGACAAGTCGCTGTGCTTTGTTGGTCCTTCCACAAGAAGAGTATGTAACAAATGGCATAAAATGCGCTTCAGTTCTCTTATTATTTGTTGCTGGCACTCGCATCAACTGCATCGCAGCCGTTTTTCTGTTTTTCCATCATAACTTAAAACACCGTTTCGGTTGCTCATGTTTTCATGCACTCAGCATCTTTAGCGAAGTTCCATGAAACATATAGAGGTGCCATATGTATTTTTGTTGGTGGTGATAACAGAATGATTGTATTCAGCAGTCAAATTCACTTTTGTTTGTGACTACGATTTTGCAGAATAGTTGTCACTGACGTGGTGATGGCATGTCTCCGAGTAACGCCTTATATTAGCTACTTTGCAGACTACTGTCTTGAATGCTTAGCAAGCATGTTAGTTTAGCATTGGCATGGTGCAATAAAATCACGCAAAATCGCTATTTCCCGTCTGAATTCCGTTATCTATTTACGCTTTTTCTCTTTTTTTCTTTTTTCTCTTTTTTTTTTTCGCACACGCCATCTTACTCTCCTGTCAGGCAGCCTCAGCTTCTCTGATTTTTTTCGTTACCTCGATACGCTTAGCCAAGGTTTACGTGCTTATTTCGGCATAAAGGCTGGTCGTGCTCCTCAGGTTTGCCAGGTATTAACAGGTATCCATTGGTGCAGCCGCTTGTAAAGTATGAAAGTTACCGGTTCAAGTCCTCAGAGTGCTTATGCTCCGCTACCCTGAAGTATTATTACAATAAATTCCTGTGGTATAAATAATTCTTGACTGATCTGTATAAAATGACATTTTCAGTGATGGTAAGTGATGCAGATGATGGTGACGGTAGCAACCGCGATAGCTTTGTTCGCGGGGCCTTTGCGGTGGAGGTGAATTTAGTCGCTTTTCGCTCTAAAGCGGACTTTACCCTGCCAGCACTACAAATAATGATGCAGAGCCTTCCCAGGTTTCTTGCAGACGTCAAGCCTTTAATTTTCTCCACTAATGACGAGTGCACCCTGGCTGCAGAATCACTGCTATGAGCCAAACTGTCTGATTGACTTTGGCACAGCCGAGTTGGAAGCAATGTGTTAAATGCTGGGCTGCCTTACTAGAATGTTCCCATCCCAGACACACACTCTGTATTTCTACGTTTAACAAACAGATAAAATGTGCTCTCCAATCCATCTGATGTGGAGAGGAGAGAATTTATGTAAAATAAATTTTACATGCTCGTGATGCCTTCAGAAACAAACCTCATGTTGATGGAAAAAAAAAATCCAAAATTATTGCTCTAATTGTGTGTAAAGAACAGATGCATTTATCATTTCTCCTTCAGGTCGAAAGGATTTCGGAGCACTTTGGCCAATCTTGCGTTCATCTTTTCAGTGTAGGTTTGTTCAGTTAATTAGTGATATGACAAACAGTACTAACTTTGCTTCTAAAACATCACGTGATTTTTTGTAAATTTTTTTTAGGAATTGATTGAAAAAGAAGTTGAGGTGTCAAACTGTTTAGGGAAGGATCATGAATCACTAGCTGAAAACAAAAATGGTCAAACATTCCATTTGGAAGTATCATTTATATAATTTTTCATTTTCTGTTCTTGTTCGTAAATCAGATCACAGTTTGACAAAATGGCATGTACTACAAATTACGGAAGATTATCTGGAATTATGGGGGGAAAATCCGGATTTTATATTACAGTTGACTAAACAGTTTGCTGTACTTTTGAAATAATGTGCTTAGGTATATTTGTAAAAGATTATACATATTTAATAACATTTATTTTGCAAAACCATCTGGAAAGAATGTGCATGGAAACATTTGATAGGGAATAATCTGTCTTATTGGAGACTTGGGCTGTTACTGTGTTCTGTGTCTCCCCAGTGCATCTTGGGGCAGCAGCCAGTGAATTGCTGTCATAGTGAGATAGACAAAGCAGCCCTTGGGCTCATTCAGCCACCATCAGTCATCAACATAACAGCCCACTCTCTGTGTCTATGCAGAATGCTTCTGTTGAAGAGTAGACCATCTCCCCCATACCTGCAATCACTGACCCTGTGTCAGCAATGGCGGTTTCTTTATTGTGTATGTGGATATTGAATCTTTTCATTTTTTTTTTCTTTATGCTTTGCAGATTTGCAGGATATATAATGTGAAAATCCATTGATATTCCAGCAGCCTATCCTGGTGAATGGTTGCCGGGGGTACCAGAGGCTATGCCAGGCAGCATAGGGCAGGAGGGAGGGGCACACCCTGGAGGAGATGCTGGTGAATTTTAGAGCACATAAGCGCCTACATACTCTATGGGCAATGTAGAGATGCCAGTTAACCCTAATTGCATGGCTTTGAGCTGTGGGAGGAAGCCCAGTTGACACAGGCACAAGCACCTTACTTACACAGAGAGCTGAGGCAGAATTCGAGCCCCAAAACCAGAAGGTGTGAGCGATCTTAGTGCCCCATTACTACTATATGTGTGATTCAACTCGAATTAAAGTAATGAAAAAAGCTATTAGTGGAGTTTGTTTGCCAACAAGCCAACTTGCTTGTCAGCAAGCTTCTGCGTTTGCTGTATCTCTCACTTGAGAGTCTGTAGCATCTACAGTATGTGTAGGAAAAAAGCACAGACTCTTTGCAGTCTTTATTTTTTTTTTTTAGCATGTTTTTGAGTTTTGAGTGCGTATAAATGTTTCCCACTCGATAAACAGGCTCTGTTTGTGTGTATTTATGTTTTGTGTGGCTCTGTAAGCGAAATCATTATAGCTGCATGGATGTGAATTTTGTATTTGACATACTGACTTAAAGATAGTACTTCAAGATAATACTTCAGTATTTTCCAGTTAAAATATATAATGGTTGAGCATTTTATTTCACTAATCGGTTAATGGTGAGCAGTTGAACTAAAAGTGCTTCCTAAAATACATTTTTCGGTTTACAGAAAAGCCTTTTCAGAAGTGTATGAAAGGTCTACCTGCATACTATAAACTTCATCTCCTCTCATTATGTCCAGAATTACTAAATCTCAAATGCAAATTAAAATAAGGAAGAAGAGTCTTGCCAGCTGCTTCCACAGAAAAGTAATTACAGGAACGAACTACTGGTCATGGTGTAGATCCTAGGAACTATTTATTACAAAAAGGAAAGTTACATCACTTCCATCATTAAACTTCAGAACCTCCTATTTGTAGTTTTCATAACTGCCACTGAACTGTACATTGAAGAGGTTGTTAAACAATATATTATTCACACTACATAGTGGGCTTTATGCAGGTATAGATTTGTATCCTCTAATACTGCCCATGTGCTGCTTTTAACAGTTTGACATTTTCCTACTGTTTTTGGAATGCGAATGCCCCTTTTGAAGTCCTTTGAAGGGTCACATTGACATGTGTCCCGGTAATGTTGATTAGGTTAATAATGAATTGTTGATTAATACGCCTCCTGGTCAGGTTTTACCACTTCACAAGGCACCTGGTCCTTGACCCCTTCATTCTTAAAGAACCAGAGGTCACTATGGGGACAAATGAGGTCCCTCGTTTGTATTCATGCGTTTACCACACATGTATGAACCCATAAACCTTGAGAAACGTCTTCTCTTAAACCTGTGCACATTTGAAAGTTATTAACTCTTGAAATACTAGAAGCATGCATGGGGTTTTTAGAATCATGTAATAAAAATACTGGTGCTGACCTCTTCTTCCTCAATGCTGCTGATTCAATCCATGGTCAGTCAATAAAGCAACTATGTTCTTTTAAAGCAGAGTCGTATCGCTACTCAAAAGGTTTGGAAGAATTCTGACTAATGTCCGCAAATGATAGAGTTACCCCCGAATCATCATCTTTGCAGATGGAACTGATTCAGCATTTAAGAGTTAGCCTGGAATCATTTAGCTGCAGACGCCTGTAGCTGAATGAGATGATTGTATTTTGGCCCCGTTAGCCAGAAACAAATCCTGCAACCAAATAAGGATCATCAAATTGTTCGGATATATTTCCATTCAGCCTGCATATGAATTCATTAGGATCTGGAGCAATGCTCATAGGCCAGTGCAAATGAACTTGCATATCAGCACTGATGCTGAGTGTGTCTGCCCTGAATTACATCTGTACGTGGCATTTAGTCACTTATAAACATGGTGTGTTCTAAGGCAGTGTATAATAGCAGGATGTCGTGTTTGAGCCGTTTTCCCATGACAAGTACATATCGCCTCATACATCTGTTGCCCCTCAATAAAAAATATTTAGTAGAATGTAAGGCCTTCCTTTGCAGGCTATAAGATACATGATTTCAGATTTTATGGGCAAACTAAGCAATAAATATGCTTTCTTATTCTTGTACCCAATCTCGTTGAGGTTACCTGAAATATAGTTGACTGTCACGTTAATATTCAGCCTAAGTAGTTAATCACCGTGGTTTCCCAGTTGGGCTGTATGCATGTAAATGAGGTTTAAGATCATAAAGTATATGTTCCAAGATTCCAGAGTTCTTCATTGTCAATACATCCATGTACGAGTACACAGAGCATTGAAATGCCTTTTCCCATGGGCCCACTGTGGTGCTACACATAAATCCAAATACAAAAAAAGTAAACGCATAGCATGAACAACACAACATAATACAATAAGATACAAATATAAAACGTGTACTATTGTTCCATCAGTCAGTTGTAAATATTGCACTGGTGATGAGCTTAAGCCTCGAACCCTTCTTATTTTCATTTTTTAAATTCAAAGTAATTGAAATTTAAAAAAGGGGGGAAAACCATATTTAGTTGCTATAAATCGGCTCCAGGAACATGGACCAGAAAGCTGGGGATTGTGGCCGTGTGCACAATGTACCAACAGAGTGTTTTAGCATTTCTCTCTTTTGATTCCTCTTTTATTGGCCTGCTGTGAAACCTGTGAGTATGTGCTGTGCTTTAACCTTGGTAAGAGGCAGGACTGAAGCAAATGCATTTCTAGAATACGCTGCAGTAGAGATGAGTGACTTTCTATCCATCCATCCATCCATCCATCCTGTGCAACCTCTTAACCTATTCAGGGTTGCGGGTCCTATCCCAGAGGCTACAGGCGTAAGGCAGGGAACAGCCCAGGATGACAGAGGAGAATGCAACCTTAATTTTAAAGTGCAGTGTATTTTCTCTGCATAATGCGGGATTGAACTTCACACCCTTCTGCTTTCATTCTGAAATGTCCACTTTCTCTCTTTTTCTGTGGTTTGTTCACTGTTTCTAGGAAGGAGACAAAACAAGATCCACTTGTCATTCGGGAAGAAGAAAACACTGCAGCCAAAGCCCGGCTTGATCCTGAGGCAGATGACCTGTTTGATGACTTCTAAGGACTGTTTGTACAAAGGAGATGTAGATTTTGTAACAGTACTTTCTTTGTCTATTGATTATCTGTGTAATCCAGGTTACACCTGATTTTTTTAAAAAAAGAAAACAATGAATAATGCTAAATTTAACAAGTGTTAATTAGCAAGTGTGTGTGTGTGTGTGTGTGTGTGTTTTTTTTTTTTTTTTTAAACAATCATGTAAATGAATTGTACTCCAAATTGTGAAGGTTAATGCTTATACCCATTCATCATCCAGCAGCTTGCCTGGTACAGGGTTGTGGGATTAATTCTTAGTACTGAAGATACTTTCATCGTAGGTAATTGTATGTTGCATTTTGCCTCCAACATTTAACCAATGTGAAATGAAGCATACAAAATGACAGTGGGTGATATAGCTGTTTATTTAATATGTAGTCGGTATACTTTTTTTAAAAAAAAAGAAAATGTGCTGCAATCATACTTACTGTTGGTTGCATAATAAATAATGACTTTATGCCAACTGACCAAACTTCAATGCCACACAGAAGCCTTTGGTATTCAGTGAGTACTGCCAGTCCAATAGTACTCTGATTTCCAGGGCACTGGGTTTTAATGGAAATGTATGGCTCATTCTAGATGAGGTTGAAAAGGTCATTTCTTGGTCTAAATATCATACTCCTGGTTCTGGGGTTGGGAACTGATCCTGTTTCATACATCATAGATATACCAGAATTCATCAGGGAGCGGGCTGTTATTCTGTGTCTAAAAGTTGCCATTGGAGTCAATTTTGTCTTGTAATTATACATATACATTGTGGGATTGTGGAAATGTTTGTGCCTATGTGGATTCAGTTCACAAAAGTCTGGCACCAAATGTTCAAGCACCCAACACCAGCTCTTGACGAGATGAGGACTTATGTTAGACTGTTTAACCAGGGAAAGGGTTTGAAAAGTTTAAGAAATTTTCTCTCAAATTATTCTACAGCCATTAGCGTGCCAGTACTAATAGCTCTTGTTTTTTAAGAAAATAACTACATGGCTGGATCATTATTTACTGAAAACACATTGGCTAATACATGAATAATAACTTAAAAATGATCATCTATAACACAAAGACAGGCCAACATTTAGCACATATAACCCACTCTGACTGGATAGCATATATATTAGTTTATAGTGTAACTTAACTCTGAGTAGATGTGGAATCTTCCAGTATTACTCCAATACTAT
>JAODKF010000126.1:27939877-27954019 GCA_026779585.1 Mormyrus proboscirostris
AAGAGGATTTCATTTGAAGTCTGCAACTGAGCTGTTTCAAATAAAACAATAATAATAAAAAAAAAATAAACAAATCTTCTTTTACTGGGAACGATTGCAGGTTAGTTGAATGTCACAGTTTGCTTAGAAACCTTTCTGGGTTTGCTGTTTCTGTGAAGTCTTGCTTTTGTGGTCTGCAGGTTTCCATGGCGCTCTCCTCCCAGTTACGTTTGTAGCAGTTAATGAAAAGACCAGTCTTCTAGTTTCATGACTCACTTACGACGTCTAGAGAAATGGGAGGGACACTTTCCCTGAGACGCACCTTCCTTTCCGTCCGTTTTAGGTCTCATAGCATGTATTCATGATGTATTACATTTGTTCGAAATAGCGAAAAGTCATTTTTCATTTATCATTTATTTGAAATGTATTTAGATTCATTTCCATGTTGTCACACGAGGGGGAGCCCACGGGTGCGGCCAGATAGCCAAATGTAACACCTTGACAGGTGATTAGTGAAGTCAGTTCCTCACAGGGCACCCAGTGTGCAATTTAGAGACACCAGTTCACCTAAATTGCATGGGTTTGGACTGGGAGAACAGGAATCCCTCCTAAACACACAGCTATGCCACCCTAATGTGTTCACTTTCTCTGTTTCAGATTGAAGATGGTATTGGATATAAAGTATTCCCTGTGGATATTCTTATTATTTTGTACATTTGATGTGCTTGGTAAGATCCTATCTGATGTAAAATTCTTATAATATATTTGACAACTACTGCAAAAAAGCATATATATATATATGATTTCTACTTGAGTAGTAACTGACTTACTAAGGTATTTGTGCCCCCTCATATAAAGTGTTACCCAAAAATGTTGAGTCCTCAGCCCTGGTTAGCTATCACAAACAACTACATTTACTCAGAACACACCTATATTAATATTTGTAATGTCTTCATGAAATTGATTAAATGTTTAGCAATGTAAGATTTTATCTGTCAATGTCATGGTTACGTTTGAGGACTAAGGACCATTCAGTATATTAACACTTTACCAGACACTAACTGGGCTCTTATATGAATGGCAGTTTTATCGGAACTGATGAGTATATTAATTACTTTATTTGATGCCTAACAGCATTAAGGGATTTTTTTTTTTCTGTATTTCAAGGGGCTATTAAAAGAGTAATAAGCGTAAGCTAAAAAAATGGCAATTGTCATCTGCCTATATTTTTCCAAAATCAAGTTTCTGAGGCATCAAGTGTTTATATTTCCATTTCAAAGACAGTCTGTCAAATCTGGAACTCATAATACAATGCAAATCAAAAGGCAAATTGGAGCACAATAGCAGGAAATTAGTCCCATACAATTTAGCAAGAGAATTTAGCAATTTGCCACATTCCACAACCACTGCAACTGAGTTATGCAATGATGGGTTTGTTCATTTTAATCAACGTAACTCGTCTGTGATTTAAAATGATTGGACTTGACAGTATGTTGAACTGACTTTTTTTCCGCCAGTGTGCATCTTGAGGGATATACCGGGAACATGCACCTTTTCAGAGCTCCTGAACCCACACGATAAAAACCTAGCTATGCAGTTGTTACATTTCAGTGTTGCTGCTACATACACTATTCTTACCATGCTGTTTAAAGCAGAGTGAATAGTGATATCAGCAATCGTCAGCTCACTGAACATCATAGGGCGTGTTATCTAAATGGATAAGAATACCTTCTGAGAGAATGAAATTGAAATCTACAATTGTGGATTTTTAAGCTGAGGTTTTTGCCCGCAGAGACGATGCGGCACTTAAGGGTGGCGAAGAGCAATCCTGTGAGTGGCTCTCTTGCGGGGAAGGTGATCCTGCCCTGTCACTTTTCCACTCTGCCCACCCACCAGCCGGATGCCAGCACCGATGCTACTTTGATAAACACCACCCCCGTTGTACCCTCAACCAGCCCCCCTGACCATATTCGGATCAAATGGACCAAAGTGGTCGGTGACAGTGAGAGTACGGTACTGGTGGCCCAGAATGGTGTCATCAAAGTGGACCCAGTCTATAGGAACCGGGTGTCGGTGCCCAGCCACCCTGAGGACATCGGGGATGCCTCCCTCATACTCGCCAAGCTGCGAGCCAGCGACGCTGGCATCTACCGCTGTGAAGTCATGTACGGCATTGAGGACACACAGGACACTGTCTCTCTGGATGTTAGCGGTGAGCTATTACCATTCGTTTCTTTCGTAACGGTTTAAATGAATTGAGATACGATTTTGCTTTCAGTTTTGTTCAGTCCATTTAAAGGAAGAAACGCCAGTCCTTCACAGGAATGCAGAACCAGTCCGTGAGGTTCTGCATGCTCGTTGCTAACGGTTATGCTACATGCCTCCTCCGTTTTCACTCTCCGTGTCTTTCCTCTGGAGCAATAATGCATGGCTTACTTCCTGTTGTGGCCATGTCGAGGTCTGAGGTCGCAGTTTTAAACTGAATCGTCTTCCAGTCTTGGTTTTTGTCAGGTTTTGTTCCCCTCTGTTACCAAGAGCACAATAATAGCAGTTTGATGTCCCCAGCCATCATAAGCGATGGTTTGTAATTTGATTATGGAGCGCTGTAGGAGGCCAACCACTGGAGACAGATGTTACCCCTGTTTGTGGACAGCGGGCTGGTTCCTGGCCGTCACTGACAGGAGGCATACCTGCCAGAGAACAGAATACTTTTTGGCACAAAGCACTGGAACAGTTGAGGTTACATTTCTGGGAAAGAAGACTAGAAGATGAGCAAAGGAAAATATGAGTTCTTTAAATCATGTAAAACTATTACCTTTCTTGAATTGCAGCAGGGAAATCACTCTTCAAGCTAATGCCAAGATTCACCTTCAGTCCACTGAAGCTTTTTCAGCAGTTGACCAGTGCCACAGATATTGCCAGTCAAAAGAGCAAATGCACTGCATTTACTGAAGCAGTTCATGGTTTTGACATCAAATCAAGATCTAATCAATTAGGTATATTGGAGATTGTGATAGTGGATCGATGCTAAAAGAGGTTAGATAACCTATGAATGATACTTGTCCAGTGAATCAGGGATGAAGGAATATTGGTTTAAATAGTCAGGTCTGTGTCAGACTTGAACAATGATTCAGGCAAATGAAAAATTACTGGTTTGCTAGTGACCAAAGTTATGGAAACATTTCCAATTTTTAGAGATTGCAGAACATGATTCAACTGTTGCTCCAGTCACTTATTTCATTGCCCGATGTACGACATTTGTAACGATCTTTGATTATTTGTAAACATCCGTACCGTAATTTTTAAAGCATAATGCCAAACATGCCTGGCGTTTCCACAATTTTTGCCACCGGTGTAAAAACGTATCCAGCCACCTTTAGACAGGGCATGTGCAAACTCCACACGCCCACAGAGTAGAGGCAGGATTTGAATGTTTAAACTGGCAGTGCAGGGCAACAGTGCTAAACACAGAACCGCACGTCACCCCTAAAAATGCATATGGATGAATGGCCTGTCTTCCAAAGACATTATGTAGACTCTGTCACGAAGCAGATACAATCAGTTTTTCCAGCTGTTTTGCTACAGCAATTTATATTAAAAATGGCCATGGAAGTGACCCTTAATAGATAGAGGGAGTGACTACTTGCTAGTGTCATAGGTAAGATGATAAATTTGCTTAGTTTAGATGCATCCCCTTTCCCATGGGCTTCTGTTAACGGAGTATAGTTTAGTGTCCCGGATAGATGAAAATGGACATGTGGGTCCCAGGGCACTATGAAGAACAGAGTATTCTGTGGTTTCCACGCTGAATGTCTCTACAAGAATATAAGTAGACAGTTATTCGTCTAAATAGACGACACTGTGTTTTTTCTTTGCAAGTTACCTTTAAAAACCCCCCAGCTGTGATCTTGGCTCCACCTCTTTATATTTTGGCCGCCGCAGGTTCTGGAAACAGACATGTAGTCTTTGTGCATCGTGCCAAAGGTTTGCAGTCACGGGGTTAACCCTGCTCTGGCATGACATACATGTGCACCATTGCCCCCCTTTGCCAAGCATAGCACTCCATTGTTAGGGTTGATTCATTCACAGAAAGTTAAGCAACACTTGTCCCCTGGGTTGTAAGTAATGTCTTATTATACTCTAGTAAATTACCGTATTCTATTAAATTTTTTTTTTTTTTCCCGAGGCTCGTTAGTCACTAAAATGAATCATCATATTTTTTTTTTCCCCAAATGTTTTCAGTTAGTGAACACTATACTGAGTCTCTAAAGCAGAAAGAAGATTTTTTTTTTAGATTATTATTGTAACAGCTTATATGCCAAGTAGTTATGCTCAGAAGTATTTTGTGCAATGGCCTATTGTTTTTAAATCACCCGCTCATTGTGGCCATGCAGGTGTCGTTTTTCATTACCGGGTAAACTCCAGCCGATACGCCCTGGACTTCAAGAAAGCTGTGCAGGTCTGCCAGGACGTGGGGGCCACCATTGCCAACCCGGAGCAGCTGATGTCTGCTTACGAAGACGGCTTTGATCAATGTGATGCCGGCTGGCTGTCAGACCAGTCAGTCAGGTGAGCATTTCTTGATTATTTTATTTACTTTATTTATTTATTTATTAAGTTGTTGCCGGCAAAAATAATATGTTTTTGGTCGAGCTACTTGACATCCAGTGCTATGGTTTCTAGTCATAATAAAACTAATAAAGTAACACAGTGAAAGAAGACAAACTCTCCTGATCTTGGGCCATATTGAGGGTGTCTTAATAATATTGAATGCTGTGCCCCTAAACTCTACTAGATTTATCCCAGAAGTTAAACGTTCAACACTGAGTGAAAACCCCACTCTCCAAGCCCATTGAATTCATGCGATGTTTCCTCCACACAGATATCCAATCACCAAGCCGAGGACAGGTTGCTATGGAGACAAATACGGGAGGCCTGGAGTTCGAACATATGGGATCCGAGACCCCACAGAGAACTATGATGTATATTGCTTTGTGGACAAACTGGAGGGTAAGCAAACTTGTGAGCACTCCCAGTGTCACCTGGGATTAGCATGCTTTTTTGTGTGATTTTGCTTTTCAGGTAGAAGAACCATACTTCGCAATCCTTGTGGTGAGTATTTCCATGCAAAAATGAAGATTAGGAAGTTCTCATTAGAACATGCCGCATGACGGCTCTGTCAGTCAAGCTTGAATTAATGTTTTTTTTTTTTTTTTAAATCGTATTTTGTATTTTCTAAAGTAACTGCAAGGTAGTTTCAGTGATGGTAAAATAAACAGTTGTTCCTTAATTTTCAAATAAAATATTGGCAGTGACACAGGTATTACAATCAGTGTTGAGGCATTTAAATTTGACAACAACCTTGAAATTTGTGGGCTGTATATTTTTGTGCTTTGATGTAGGCTTTTTATGACGGCTGCATTCCCTTTTATTGGCACATTGAGTGCCGTGTGATATTTTGCCTTTAAAACTTTATTTCAGTAGCTCAGCGGGGTTAACCATGATCCAGACTGAAATTTTGGCCAACATCGGAAAAAAAAGCAGCTTACAAGATTCATCTCCCCATGAAATATTATAAAGAACATATGTACTTGCATTAAACCTAGATTATCTAATAATCAAGGTTTTTGGGTTTGGTTTTTGGTTTTTGTCTTCTCAGAAAGTAGCATTACTTGGCTTTTTCAAGCAAAAAAAAACAAAAAACAGAATTGCATATGGCAGGATTCCTATGGTTTTCACTTTCATACTAACCGGACACATGTAGATTTCCATTTAGATTAAACTCAAACAGAGATAGCAGAGAGATAATTAGGCAAACAACTGTATTAGCAAGTGGGAAATGTCGTTTAAGAAAAGCAGAGGCAGCACTCTGTCCCTTTAATGGGTGCTGGGAAACCTGCTCTGGGTAAATGTTTAGCTAAATATGGACTTTCCGTGCTTTCAGTTATAGTTTAAAAATACAGATGCCCTTTGTAAACTTTTGCGTTCACTATGTCTTGTGTCTATTTTAAAATAAATTTGACAGGATAGGCATAAGAGTGTTGGACCGAAGTTGAATTGAATAATAGAGCATGAGGCTGTTTTTTATGCCCCAAAATCTAAATGAGAACAATCGCTAACCAGGCCCCGTAATGTTCAGGGCTAGAAACAAAATGTACTTGTTTATAAATATTTAATTTGCAGGACTTTTTAAAGAGTTGTGGTCATACTCAACGATGAAAGGTGCCCGATTTGAGCCGTAAACGTATACAACGTATACAACATCATGACACTAAACAGGTCCTATATTGAATTGAAATCCAAATAACAGAAATGGGTTTTTAAATGTGGACGATGTCGGCGCCTGCTGAATGTGCAGCCGCAAACGTAAGATCTAAATTTTGCGATCAGCAAAAGTACTTCAGGGTACATCCTCCTGGGGGCTGAACTACTTCAGTCCATTCCCGTGTGTCACTCACTCTGTGGTGATTTATGCATCAACTGTGTGCACAGGGGAAGTATTCTTCGTGCCTGGAAGTGAGAAGCTGACCCTGGAGGAGGCGTGGTCGGCCTGCGAGCGTCTTGCGGCCACCTTGGCACAGCCTGGGCATCTTCATGCCGCCTGGAGGGCGGGCATGGACCGCTGTGACTACGGCTGGCTGGCGGATGGCAGTGCCCGCTACCCTGTCTCCGTACCTCGCACTCAGTGCGGCGGGGGCCTGTTGGGGGTGCGGACCCTGTACCGCTTCAGGAATCAGACAGGCTTTCCCCACCCCATGATCAAGCTGGGAGCCTACTGCTTCAAAGGTAAGTCAGCCTGTCATCCTCCTGTCTCCTATTATGGCAAGTTTGTGCCATTCTGTAATTATTTGCAATAGTTAGCCATTTACATTACATTTACTTAGCAGAGACTTTTCTTTGAAGAAACCTACAAGTGCAGATCAGACAGTGGAGTTAGTCAGTGTCCCCATAGCAACTGGAGGCGAGGGCCCTGCTCATGGGCCCAAATGTGAAATCACACTGCTGACCGTGGGATTTGAACCAGCGACCTTCTGATCACAATCTTCATTAGTCTCTTTTGTTAGAGATAAAATTCTGGTTCTTTCATTCTTTCATTCTAGGTATATAAGGGTGATTAGAGTAAGATGTATGTAAAATTATATAATAATGAGTTTGAGAGAAAAATAGTCCTTTTCGTATCACATATGCATGGAGTACAGCCTAAATTCATTAAATTGTTGGCTAGGGTGTCAAGAATTTCTATTATAAGAATAATTTTTAACTACAGTACTTTCACCAAAAAAAAAAAAAAAAAGGTATTCATCACGTTGTGGGGACATTTGGTCTCCATAAGGTAAGATATACCTGGACACACACACACACACACACACGCACACAGAGTTGAAGGTTTAGACAGGTTGTGCGTCTGCCTGATTCTCTTAGTCATGACTGCAGAGTGATTTATAGTTTTCATATGGATTTCTTTCACCTGAAATATTATTAAATCAATATAATTTAAATATCTAGTAATATTTTAAATTCTGAATTCAAATTAAAATGCACATCTGCATACATCTGAATATTGTGTATGAAGAAGGCATCCTCTCATTTACACGTTGTAAGATAACAAACAAGTATAAGGACTGATGTTTAGGCAGAACAGGACTGGAACTGAGGTTTGCTTGATGGGGCAGGAGAACATGTGAAGACAAGACCCAGCATGAAGGTGTCAGCAGCGCCATGGCCCTCGCTGCTTCTCACTTAGTGAATAATAGTGCACCCTTTGGCTTTCTATACCGTTAATGGGCCCCTCTGCAGCTTCGTACGAGGGTGGTGTGTTCATTATTTTTCCTCTTAAGCAAATACCCAGACCATTCTTCTAATCTATCTTCTAATTTATTTTCTCCAGATCCTGGTTGGTTATTTTCGTCTTGAGTCATTATCGGTCTTTTATAATATAAGCTTATTATGGTGTCCCCGTGTTTTTTTTTCCTGTCCTCGTTGTAGTTTTTGGGTTTCGTCCAGTTTCTGTCCATTCAGCAGTGGCCTTAATGAACCGAGAAGATAAAACATCTTGCAAACTCCTGTGCTGTGAAGGCCTCTTTAAATCTGTCTGTAAATTCGTCATATGGACTAAATGACTATGTGCTGGGCCAGTGTGCCAGCAGCCACGGGGAGGCTTTGGTTACGACTCTCGCTTTAGTTCAGCAGGGCGAAAAAGTTAAGAATGATTTGCGTTGCGCTGTCAGGGTCGGATTTCAGTGCTGAGGAGAGGAGAGATCTGGCTTCTCCGGTGTGACATCATTATATGGCTCGAGTAAATAGACGGGTCACATGGCGCTGGCCTTCACATCCCTCCCATCTAGCTTTTGACAGGATCGGGTCCGTCTCCCTTTTGAGCCATTATCCAGCACTTGAGATTCAGAGTTCGTGGCTTGTCTCATATGGGAGTGTCTGTGAGATGAGAAGCGAGGTTCCCTCATCTCAGGGCCTGCTTGTTCATTACGTCAACATTCTTAGGACTTGGACCACCTCCGGTTTCCACACTCGCCAGTTTCGTTCTGTTTAAGTATTTCCTGCGGCATTTTATGAACTTTCGGATTCTCAGGACACACGTCAGCAATGCTGTCAGAGGCGCCTATGTTGCAAGAATGGAAATTAGGAAGAACAAAAATCAAGCAGAGAGAAAAGAAACCTTTTGGACAGCATAAACATTAATAAAAACAGCTAATACATACGTTATGGATCACTGTGTTTTATTAGGGAAAATAAAGGTTTTACATCAGCGATAGCTGCCGAAATGGGAGGCACGTCTTTAATGTGTAACAGCTGGGCTACCTTAACAGGCAAGCAGCTGTGTGATAGTAAGGGGCTGGGGAGTTTCCTTAGCAACCGAATGGTCAGGCTTGCATAACGGCAGAGTGGAGAGCAGGGACAGGATCAGGGGCCCCATGAAAGCATATAATTTTGGGCCCTCAACCCAGGCCAATCTAATTATGTTTGGCACCCTGGACACGGTGCCATCATCCTCTACTCCAGAACATTCTTTTTGTTAAACCCGGCCTCGTACTGTGCTCACGTCAGCCAGTGTCACAGCATTTCTTCTTCCCCATAACATCAGTGTAGCTTCACTGTCCTCTTTCTGCAGACACTTTGCACTCTACTTGAAGATGTATTTCAGTTAGGAGGCTGCAGATGACAAATAAAAACATAATTATTAATTGTTCTGGACTGTGACACAAGAGCAGAGCTGCTTCCTTGGCTCACCGATTATGCTAATCAATTAGTCTTTAATGAAATATTCATTGTTTATTTTCACAAGTAATTAAATGAGACCCCCAAATGAATCGTGGTATTTAGGTACCGCATCTGTGTCACCCTGTTTTTCCTAGCAAGTGAACCATATAATAACTATGACTTGGAATACTTCACCCAAAGTCATTTGTTTGAAATCTGTCAATAAAAACGATAAAAAAAAAATCAGTACAAATGATTTACAGTTCAGAAAAAAACACAAAATAATGGCTTTTAATATATGGACAAGTACTGCCAGGAGGGCAAAGCCGCTGAACTATTTTGCACTATAAACAAAATTACCATAGTTACCACAGTTTAGAAGGCATGAACACTATTCATATGTAAAATATATGTATACTATAAAAGGAAAACATACATGGTACTGAAGTTAATATGCATGCATATAGAAATTCAAACCTCAGACACTTTGCCTCAGCTGACTTTCTTGGTTTAGCCAGATGTTTCTGTTTCTATGCCAGTGAAATAAAGACGGGAAAAGAGGCTTAAAATGGAAGGCAGGAACCAGGCATGAGACTGATGAAACATTACAAAGTCTAAAAAAGAGAAGCTTTTGGCAAAAAATGTGTTTTCTTTGCAAATAGCGGCGCATTTCTCTGACCATTTTGACATCACTGACAATATGAATTCCCAGATTAAGCCAGTCCGAGCTTGACGCCAAAGCAAACCCTTTCAAGGTGATTCGCTGTGGATCTGAACATTCCTGTATTTTTTGAAACCTCAGTGTTCACTTCCTTCATCGCAGGCCTTGTGTTTTATATGGTACTGAGAGACATTAAACAAATAATGTTAGCCTTTTTTGGAGGGAAAAACAGACATGGTTGTCCTCTACTCAGGCTTAATTTGAAATTTATTTCCAGTGGTTTCGTTTTGCTATGTAAACTTGACAACTGGCAAAGTGATGCGTATGTGTGTTTCCATTTATGTGTGGCTGTATTATTGTCCCATTTAGCCAGTATAACCAGTAAGTATTTGTGTTCTCTTGTTTAGGTAGAGAGCTAACCACCCCACTCGACACAACCACTGGTCCCACACCAACTGTAAGCGCGTCAGAGGGAGACGAGGCATCTGAAGTGCTGCTTGAGGGTGCAGTCCACGTTATACCAAGTGGAAGAGAGATGGAGATCCCTGAGTCTCCCCCAGTGCTGCACGCCTCTCCAACATCATTCCCCCCTGAGTTTGTGTCTGTCTCAAGCCAGGAACCGGCAAGCAAACAGCCCGTCAGTGAGGAGCTTATAGAAGAGCCTTCAGCCATGTTCTCCACCAGCATGGCTCCAGCTGGCCAACCTTTATCCCCATCGCCGTCGTCCCTGACCACTTCCATATTTGACCCTAACGCTGAGCCGACAGAAGCCCCTGAGAGAGACAACAGTCAAGTAGAATCAGTGCCACGGGCTGATCTGGTCACAGTGGAGAACTTACCGGAGCTGCCCACTCCCAAAAGTGCCACCCCTTATCTCGACTTACCTACCAAGGATGAAACGGAGCTGGGTAGCGCAGTGGAAGACACAGATCAACTCCATGACCAGGGTCTTGTCGAAGCATCAGCCCCAGTTCAAGAGAGTGTGCCTGTGAATGACGAAATCAGCTCGCAACCACATTCGACACCAGGCTTGTCCACTGAGCTGCTTACATTGACGGAAGTGGAGAACTTAGATCAGAAGACAGCGGCACCGGACGAAGGAAGTGCTTCTGGTGGACTTACCTGGTTAAGTCAACCCACTACTGCATCCTTTTTATCAAAAGAACCTTCTCCTAAAGACCAAGATTTGAGAAAGCCTGCGGTTGTATACAAGGAAGAGGGTTCCACGGACTTTGATGTCATGATCAGTCTTTCTAAAGCAACCACTACAATGCCGTTGATGAAGACGGAGAGAACAGCTGATATCAACAAAACCGAAGAGATGGAAGGTACCACCAAGGACACGACAGTCATTGGGGAGTCAGCTACAGGCCAGTGGAATCCCGAGGACGTCACTCAGACTGACAAAGATGCCAAAACGGCACATGTTCGTGTCATCATTGTCAACATTCATGATAAAAACCACTCAGGTGAGTATATTTTACTATCCTCTTCCACCAATTCGCATTACAGTGGCCATTTATAAAATACTAAAATAAATGGTATGAAAAACAAATCCTGAAAAACTGCATACATTTCCTATTGAATATTCAACAAAAAATATATGCATAAATCAATATTACTTTCTTATTTTACAGTCAATTAGTTTGTAAATAGAAATGACATGACTAATGTGTGTTCACACTATAGTGTATAGTTTTACTGACGGCTTTCTATAATTACATGTGTGAGTAGAGACAAGGTAATTAGGCAGTTTGTTTTTTAGGAACAGTAAACATGGCTTGATCTGATTAAATAAAGCCAGCTTTTGAGATTAATAACAATTTATGCTGCACGATATCAAAGTATATATTATGCAGTTCCATAATTGCCATAATTCATTTTCTGTTTGGTTGGTTTTTGTCAGAGCAGTGTATGCCAGTCTGGTCCTAGGAGACCCACAGTCGGTCCATGTTTTTGCTTCCTCTGAGCTCTATGCCAGACAGTCTTATGGGAGCTGGGAGGGAGCAAAAATGTGGGCCATCTCTGGATTGGGAAACACTGTGATAGAGAATGAGTTCTGAGACTCTGTTCCTTACATACTTCTGCGGACACTGAATGTGACGCGCATTCGAGCTGCAGAAGCTGTCCATGGTGCTGAAGCCCATCACTTACAGATATACACATGCATCAGTAACAATTCCCAGTGCAGTGATTGTTACAGGAATGAGGCCTGGAGCATAACCTTGCAGTGTAATATACAAAAAACAAATATTAGTGGTGCAATTCATATAATTTCTGGGCAATGCATTTCCCTAATAAGCCAACTTACATAAAATCTACCTGGATTCTTTCTGTGCACAGGACAACTGCACAAACAGAACTATCTCTTAGGGCTCCAAAGGAAGTTGTGTTTTGAGCTTTATGTAAGGTATTTATCTTTGCTCAGAAAATACAGGATTTATTATTGCAACGCATAAAAATAAGCAGTAAGAGACTAAAAACTAAAGCGACTCTTTCCATAAAGGTATGGATGTCCGGTGCAGTGGCTAGACGAACACAGCTTAGTGCACCGCGGCCATTCCAGTTAACTTTGCCAGTTTTTACTAGCATCTCGCTCAATTCATTGATTAGTTAATTAACGTTCTAAGGTATTGATTAGCACTGGATGCTTGCCTATGTTAATGTCATGAATGCAAAAACGTGGATGTCGTCTGTGTTAAGGTGCCTCAGTCAAGGTTTCAAACGCTGGATGAAAACTTTACACAAATGTTTGCCAGCAGTGCTTGACCCCTTGCAATTATGTGTATATAGCTTATTGTTAATATTCCATTAATATTATTTAATGATAAATAATTGATGCAATTTATATGCGTGACTTTATTTTAGCAAGATGTGTTACAAAGTGAGACTAGTTTAAGCTGATGTTTAGATGATTTTTACAGGGGAAGCAGATATTAGCTATATCCTATGTCTTCCCTGGATCTTGATTTGAGAGTTTGAAATTGAAATATGTGATCACATTGCCTCTGAGGAATGATCCATGCGGTCTTGGGACACTGTAGGTGTTAAATGAGGTTACAACTGGGTTTTGTGGGGGGGGAGGGTGTCTCTCCAGAACCTTCACTGAGGTTTCCAGTCATCACTTGCTTTCCCAGCGGTTTTTAGTGCCCCGTATGATTCCAGCTGGTGTTCTGTGTTCCAGGAGCGTAACCCCCGGCCCATATTCCCCACTTAGCCATGCAGGTGTTCGGAGAGGGAGTTGGTTACTTATTATTATTTTTTAGCAGCTTGTGGGAAAATTTGCCACGAGGTGTGTGTTTGAGACGAACAGTTGTTTGATACCGGAATGGAAATGAAAGATGGCAGATCCAGATCTTTATGGAAGATCCGGATAGTCCTGCATGTAAGGGAGAATATGCAACCATTTGCAACCATTTACGGATGTTTGGACTGAATGCTGTTGCCAGGGGTTGGGCCTTCAGGATCTTTCATATCACAATTACATTCTGTTTGTCCAGGAAATGATTAGCGGCTGTTTGTTGATGCTTTCACCTTAAGTGACTCAGTGTCTATAGATCTATTAAATCTGGTTAGCTGTTAAATTATGTGAAAAGGAATTGCAGAAATTCAGAATTGATAGCTGTAGTAATTTTGTGCTTAATTGTTTAATTAGCAAAAAGATCTTTGCCATAAACTTCAATATACTGTACAGTATAAGACGCATTTTTGTAGATGGTGTGGTGGGAAAATCATAAATCCGGACCATTCAGTTGGTGAGCAAAGTTCTCTCCTTTATTCGAGCGATCCAGCAAAGCGCTCCCGTCACACTCTGGCACCAGGTACTGCGAGCACCAGGAGCACCCAGTTGATAAACTATAAGTCTTAGTTCCTGATAAGTCCTGATTGGCCACAAAACGCTAACAAACCAAGCTCAAATGTGTGTTGGTTCACCTTGGCAACAAGGTAAACTCCACCCATTTTGCTCAATTCACCAGTAGATGTCTCGACTGCTAGGCTCCTACTTGATATATGTATATGGATTTTTATTATATGATTTATCATAATTGAATTACTGTAAATATTTGGTTGTACTTTGATTAATGATTAACGTATTGACGTGTTGTCATTGAATCACTTCAAATACACGGTTAACATATGATTAACATGAATAATGTAACAATTGCTTATGCATTTGTACTACCGCATAACATATTACGTATGGCCTACTGCGACTACTTTATGACTAAAAGTTTTTGTGCACAGTTGGGGCAGCTTTGAGTCTCTTCCTGCAGGCGGTTTCTCTC
>JAODKF010000126.1:27958963-27973647 GCA_026779585.1 Mormyrus proboscirostris
AATGATCATTTGGGGAGACTTGGCTGCTGTAATTTTAATCCAGCTGCTAAGGAAGCATAATGCTAACCTTCAACAGAATAAAAGAGTCCATCACCTGGCATGCTTAGTTGTCTCTAGGCGTTTCTCTAAAATAAGTTTATGGAGTCACAAGCTGTTCCAGTAGTTCCAGGTGTCAGGAAATATGTGAGGACTCTTTTTTCATAGTTTGCCTGACTGCAAATAGAATAATGCTAATAATGCTAATGCTAATAATAACGATGATAATGATGATAATAATAATAATAATAATAACAGCACATACATTACACTACAAAAAACAACAATAATGCAATAAAGCAATAACATGCCACGAAATTAGGAATTTATTTTTCACATTTATAAGCCTGTTCTGATGTCTTGGTCTTGGGAGATTGCTACAGGGATGTCCCAAATATCCCCAAATTATTATTATTATTATTATTATTATTATTATTAATAATAATAATAATAATAATAATAATAATAATAATAAAACAACTGTCCAGGAAATTGTTTCTAAGTCTAATGACACGTTGTCAGATTTCATATTTTTGCGTGTTGTGGCAGTGGTAGAGTGTAGAGGCTTTCCTCCTCTAAACCAGAGAGTGAGGCCTTTTCCCTGAGCTGACTATGCTCTTTGTCTGTCTGCCTGTGTGGTGCAGTACTCTCAGGCTGAGCCCCAGGTCCTTTTCCTCCCAGAGCACAGCTCTATAAAACCTGCGGCTTTTGTAGGGACACAGCTGACGTTCACTCACTGGCCGTGTCACGTTCGGCTATGCCTCCGGAGCGGCAAGGACGTTGGAGGCCCCAGTCGGACTCTTGTTTGAATTTTCGAGTGGCCTTTCTGAATGCGGATGGACAGTTTACTCTAGATTGTGTTAATGCTGTGATTGCCCAGTGGCCATTTACTGCTGCGCCTGACTGCTAACACACAGCTGCTTTCTCAGGATTTGCTGCCAGAGAATCGGAAGAAAAAAGGAAGAAAAAAGAGGGACCATTATTTTTCCAAGTGGTTTTACAGCTGGAGAAAAAATTACAATGTATAAAGGGATGGTATTGGGTAATTAGATAAAAGGCCTTCACGTTGTTTTTATTTATGCTTTGTTTTCTTTTGTATCAGTTTGTTTGTTTTGTTTGTTACGGACGGAGACATAATTTTAAATATCTGACTTGAGTTCAGAAAGCTTTTTAGTTTGGCATTATTTTGTAGGTTTAATTAATGCCTCATTGTTTTCAGTTATTGTTTTAATCCATCAAAAGAAATAGTTATTTACCGTTTGCTGTTTTAAACATGGCTGCTTCCTCCTGCCCTCATTCTGGCACCTTCTTTGGCTGCTCAGGCTTCCTATGAGATCAGATCTCCAGAAAAACTGAGTCACTTTCGCCAAAGACACTATAACCGTCAGTTCCTCAGTGCAGTTCCCCCGGCCAGCCATTATTCACCCACTTTTTGTTCTCTCAGACCCCATTTTTGGTGTTTTGAAGAACTAAAGCAGTAATTATAATCTCTAATCCTTTCCCTTCCTTACAAATGAGCAGTAAATGCCGCCATTATTCTATGTTAATATGCAGTTGATATAACATTCGTAATTCACAATTGCCTTGGAGGCAATTATTTCATTCAACTGAGCTAAAAAGGCTGAAGCGCAGTGACCAATCAGTAGAGAAACAGTGCTCTACATCAGTTTGTGGGATTCACAGATGTTTCCAAGCCAGCTGGAAGATATAATACTTCCAGGGTGCTGTAGGTCTGCCTTGAGGCCTCTGCGGGGTGGGACGCATCCGGAAGCTGACCAGGTGGCCTCCATATGAGATGCCCAAGCTTCCCCGGCTGACTCCTCTGGATCCAAAATAGCAATGGCTCTATTCTCTATCTCTGTGAGAACGTCCAGACCTCCAAACTCCTAACCTTCTCATGAACAGTGAGCCCCTGGCAGCTGGGTTTGGCCACTTGTGCTTGTGAACTTGTGTGTTTTATTCAGTCAGTACCTACAGTCCATGAGCTTGGATAGGGATGCAGATTGATCGGTATATCGCCTGGAACAAACTGCGTCATCTAGACTTCTTGGTAGGGCTGCCCTCGGTCGTAAGCCAGGCAGATAAGCCAGACATATTACCATCTAGCAAAGACCTCAAAAAGGAAGTTTAAAAAGGTGTGTCTTGTCTGATATAGGGTTACCAGGACACATTGCCAGGGCGTGGGTGGTATTTACTAATGTGAACCATGTGGCCGGTTCATCCACAAACCCCTCTGACCCATAAGGTGAAAGGTCACATAGCGTGACATTTAGGGAAGACATCTACACAGGAGTGACACTTTAAAGAGCTTCTTTTAGCGTTACCTCAGTATCTTATCTTCAGATGTGTGGCAAACAAAGGTGATGTCAGTTGTTACAGCCTTGGATCAGGGAAGCTGGAGTCATAAGCACCCAATATACTAGTTACTCAATGCATTTGAATAATAACGCAAGGCGTTTATTATAAAATATTAAGCAAAGACATATTACCTCAGGACCGAGGCATTAAAAACAACAAACAAAACTATTATGTGGTTTTAACCTATCAAACAAAAGCAAACAAACAAAACTCTTACCACCCTAGTTGTAACCAAACAGGAAAAAATACAAAGTAAAGATGTACACCCACTCCCTACCGCTTGCTTACCTTCAGTAACATAAGTAGTTTAAACACACTATTTGATATGTACTCAAAGTCGGATATTCCCAGCACAGGCACAAAGAGAGCGCTGGGCAACCAGAACAGCAACTAATGAGAGTTGGGGAACGATGCGGGGCTTTATTTGGGCACCCATCCATCAGACGTGGGGAGCAGCTTATCCTGCTCAGGTGTACCAGAGCAGTAATGGGGGGGGGGGCACCAGAGCTGAGAATGGAAGACAGTCACACACACATACGCACACATGTCGGGTAAACATATCTTTTTGGGGACCATTCATTCATTTCTATGGGAAAAATTCTAATGCTAACTATGACAACCTTAACCCCCATCCAGCCCTAAGCATAATCATACAGTAAGTAACCAAGGAAAATACAAGAGTTTTTGCATTTTTAGTTTTTTTCATTGTAGTCACAGATTTTTATTAAATTGAGTTTTCCCTTATGGGGACCAGGAATAAATAACATTCATTATGTCTCATGAAATATGCAAGCAGCCTTACCATTGTTTTCCTGTTTCTTCTTTTTCATTATAATCCTCAGATTGCATCCTCTCTTTCAATTACTGCACAGTTTGTTCTTTAAACGCTGCCACTGTAATGATGGGGAAGTACCCCAGACTGATGTAACTGCAAGGCTCAAGTTCTTTGTTTGTCCCATATGAAGGATCCTTGTGGAGTTTCTTTATTCACAAAAGGTCACTTTTATTTACCTGCCTGCCACACTTGAGTTCAGTTTTATTTGCTAAGGCTGCTGTTTCAGAAATGGACTCGCCAGAGTGCTGCTTACAATCCCCTTCACAGGAAGTGCGAACTTTTCTGGGGATATTTCCCATTTGCGCTACGTTCTGAAAAAACTGATCTAGGGTCTGTCGTTAATCTGCCTTCACTTGATCTACTCTTGCACCAGTACTTGTCAATAGAAACTCATACAGTAAATTTAGGAATGCTTTAAATGAATGAACACCATATTAGGAATTAACAACAACTGCTGCAAGATTTCAAAGGATATTTATGGATTTTATTAGTGCGTATGTCAGTGTGACCATGTTTTTTATATTTAGTTTAATTATGATGAATTAATTTACTTAAATATTATCTGAATATATATGTATTTTTTGTGCATTTTTGCAGTACAACACAGTTAAAAGTTCTTCATTCATTCATTTGTTCATTCAGCTTGGCTCTGCATTTTGTGAACTGTCAGTGTATAGAAACTTACATTTTCCCTATATATTCTGTATGGCTTTTTATGACTAGTTAATTATTTAGAAGCAACTCTTTATGGTCCAACAAACGCACCCTTGTCATTTGGCGCACTGTAAAGCCTGATTCAACACAACAGCAGTTAAAGGAGATTTTGTTTGTGAGCCACAGTAAGTCGTTTGTGGTTCGACGAGCTGTAAAGGGCAATGAGATTCATTGTTAACAGAAGCAAATTCACCCACCAAAACAGGAATGATGTGCACTCAAGGGCCAAAAAATGACAGTATGAGTTTGTGAAGAACTACAAGTAGCTAAAAGTGGAACAAACATCTTCTCTGTGCTTGAGTTAATTTGTTAGTTTCTTTCTTTGGAAAGTTGTGGATGTCTTCATTGTTGCCTTGGAAGTCTCGCTGTACAAAAAATAAAAGATTCCAGGTGCCTGATTAGAGCCTATAACTTAGCAGTCATTCAGAATAGTGTGCAGTATACTCTTCTCTTACACAGGAAGTTTTAGATACCTAATGGCTCCAGCAGATGTTCTGCACAAGGAAACCACTGATTGAAAAGCGCAGTGACTTCTTTGGAGCCCATGGGATGCTGCTCAAAGTTTAATGTAGCTTGTATGTGGGGCAGTGATGCGAAGTGCTTCGACTGGGTCCAGCCCAATTCAAATACAGGCTTAGCACCCAGAAGTGTTATTGTTGTAATTGCAATGCAAAGTATTTTCAAACTTGCTTGAAGTATTGTATGTTATGAAAAATAAAATATACCCATGGAGAATATAATCCTCCACAAAAATTTGATTGTGCATCAACCTTTAACTAGCATCTCATCTCCTGCCTAGATCACGAGGGCTCATCAGCCATGTCTAGGCCTACATCTTGTAGGCACCTTTGTTTTGTACAGTCTTACAGTACAGCAGCGAATGTGTGTAAGATAGTGCTCCGCATGTTCAATTCTGATTGCTTGAATTTGACCGGATGCTCTGCTTCTCTCTCTTATCAGACACGGAAACATGTGACTATGGCTGGTACAAGTTCCAGGGCCACTGCTACAAGTACTTCAGCCATCGGCGTACATGGGACTCGGCGGAGCGTGAGTGCAGACTGCAGGGGGCGCACCTGGTCAGTGTGCTTTCGCACGAGGAGCAGCTCTTTGTGAACCGTAAGTGTCAGACGGCTGTAATTAAAAGATCAGAGGGTACAGGGTAAAAACTTGATTGGTTTCAGTGTCCTGATTTGCAGGCAGGAGATATTGTTAGAGGTCTGCTAGTGACAGAATTGTCAATATGGTTGACGCATTCTTTTGCATGACACTGATGTAATTTAACACTCTTTCAACATTGAGCAGGACTTGTCCTCTCCACTTTACCTCAGCCTACATCTATGGTGGTCAAGGAACTTCCCAGCTGGAGAGCTTTAATTACAGTAAAAGCTCCCAGGACAGCTGACTCTGTCATTGGTGTCCATTTCCAGTTTGTTTTCCCAGACAAAGCTGACACACTTTACATTCACAAGGTCCACATTGAGATGTGTCATCAGTTGTTTTGGGTCGTGGGCCTTTAACTAACCTCTTCTGCAGAACCCAGTTTTGGTTTGTGAACTCAGATTCAGACCATCCCACTGCAGGCAAATAAGGCTGCTGAATTGTTGTGTGTATAATATCCATAATATATCCTTGGCAAATCGATTATGTTTAATGCTTATACAGTACAGTCTCCTATAATGCCATAGCTGTGTTCCAGGTAAACTTGCTCATATGATACTCTACATGATTTTGTGGAATAATGACATTAATATTCAACCATAATTAGTAGCCAGGGAAATACTTCTGATTTCAATTGTAAAGCAGCCATTTGAAAAAGAAGGTAGGATTAATGGGGTTTGTGATACTAATATGGTGTATTATGGTCAAATAATTGATTCATCATGTGTTTTATTGTGCCAATCACAGGGTTGGGACATGACTATCAATGGATTGGCTTGAATGATAAGATGTTTGAGAATGACTTCCGCTGGACTGATGGCCGACCTATGGTAAGGAAAGAATATCTTTATTTTTCTGTGAAGTGTCATACACATCCCAGTTTTTGCACTGTAAAAACAGACCTTCCAGTGCTTGTTAAAATTGTGCTAGTCTTGGAGAACAGTTTCTGTCTGACGGTGATGTGACTGAAGAGACTGAACACGGGAGCTAATTCATTTAGAAATATTTGTTTCCCACTTTGTCGGTATGGTTGTAGATACTTATCTCATACTTTGTGTGTAAGTACTTGGGTCTTCCCTAGTAATCAAAAAAGTTGTGTTGTGACGGAGCCTGTGTTTACCTTTGGGGGTGTACAGAAAGTCCTTCCTTTCAAATTCAGATATGGAGCTTTACAGGGGGATAGAGGAGAGAATTGATTTTAACAAAAAATAGAATAAAAACATTCTAAGTGGTCTCAGATTATTGGTGCTGAGTTTGTGCTGAATAAAAGCAAATGTAACACTTTGGGATAAATGTTTTTTAGATAGGGGAAATAATTAAAAATGTCAAGGCATGTCAGACTACCCCGAAAGTGGCGTAGAGGCCTCAGACTCCCAAGGGTTAAAGAGGGGTTGGTGAACAGGTGTAGAAAGACAAGGAAGGTTGCAGGAAGTGGAGGCAGACGGTGGGGGGGTGCCGGGAATTGGGGGGTGGGCAGATGGACCACACCTGTCCTCGAAATCATCACTGGGAAGTAAACGAACGAAAGAAGTCTGGGCAAAACCTACAAACCCTAACTTCAAAAGTCTAACTGCAAGCATCTGTGCAGGAGGTATTATGTAGTGTGTTTGCATCACATAATGACAGAGGAGGCAAAACTGTGGACTCTTGAGCTACGCTGTTGAAAGACCAGAGGCAGGAGGCCAAGATCAGGAAGAGTATTCATAGCTGTCTGAGGCCGATAGATAGCAAGGCTTCCCACACGCGAAGAAAAGAAGCAGCTGATATTATAAAAGCTTCAAGGTCAAAGTATACATATAGCTATCTTTGCTGCTCATGCACAAAAAGCAGCATTATGCTATGGTGCACTGCATTCTGGGAGTTCTCTTCAGATACTGTTAAAACACACCTATATCTGTTGAATATATTTTTCAGGTAATTCTAATTGTCAGGAATGTTATCATGCAATGTTCTCATTGTTAACCAATTTACACTTAATTTACTGGTATCGGTGATACTGCCATTAAGAGCAGATATTACCAACCATGCGTCCATCCATGCATTCGTCAACCACCAGTGGTCCTGCCCCGATCGTCCGCTCCTCTCGTGTGCCACGCCCCCTCATCAACCCCGTGTGGATTCCTCGTGTTTAACAGCCATCCCCGATTGTTGTCATTAGTCCATTGTATTTAGTCTGCGTTTCCGTTTGTTTCCCGGAGTTCGGTCATTGATGTAGTGTTAACATGTTCGCGGATGTCTGCCTCTTCAACCATTAAAACCCCGTTTTCACCGTCCATACGGCTCTGCTTGCCCGCTTTCCCGCTCGCCTGCACCGCGGAACGTAACACCAGTACAGGGATGAAGAATAGCAGATATTGCAGTAATTAAATAAAGTGGATGCAGCACAAAAAGTTTTTAGTTTCATATCCTGTTGTTTCTTTTGGGTGTTTAATTAACCTTAACAAGTGAACAAGTTACGGCCGCATTATACATGCGCAGCTACATTAAGAGGCAAATATGCCTCTTCTGCATAAAAGCATCCCCTAAGCGAAGGAGAATAACAGTCGCAGCAGAATACTGCAGTGATCACAGGTCAAGTGTAGGGCGTTGGTAAGATGTTGCAGTAGTACACTGTGTTATACCAGCTGCCAGCTGTGAGATCGCAGTACATCCTGGAGAATCCAGCAAAGTGTGTGATGACAAAAGGAAAAGAAAAAAACCATTCAGGCGAGAGTGGTGGCTGTCGTGTGGCGGGGGGGTCAGGTGGCTGCCGTGTGGCGGGGGGGTCAGGTGGCTGTCGTGTGGCGGGGGGGTCAGGTGGCTGTCGTGTGGCGGGGGTTCAGGGGGATCGTCCCCCAGAGTCTTAGCCTCTGTTCAGTTAGTGGCGCCCCACGGCTGCAACGAGTTGTTGACACTTAAGTGCAACGTACAAATTCTAATCAAATTCAGATTCTGTTTGTCACATGCATCATCATACATAGCACAACCTGCAGTGAAATGCGTATTGCAGTACGTGCTCTAGGTGCAGAATGGGCTGTCCCAGCAGACCCCTCACCCATTACTAATAAAATAACCTGAAAGGCTGCAAATCAAGAGCCGTAGAGCGAAATCAAAGCTGTGACGAAACGTGTTGATTATTGGATTTTGTCTGCGGAGTTTTGCTTCTTAGGTCATAGACATTACATCATTTATGTCTGGCTTCCTAAGTCATCCCTCACAAATATAATAACCCTGTTACTGCACTGATTAAACCTGCAGTTAAATGCATAACTGCACTATTATTGATTTACATTTATATTAGGCCTGTTTTTGTTTCCCTTTTTAAGAGTGGGGAGTTTCCCAGAAGAGGACTGTGTTTGATATCACTGGGCAGCATGAGTTCAGTGCATTCCTCTAATCAAAGATCAGGGAGAGATATCTGGGTCAAAATGGGGACACTACCTTCTGTGGGCATGTTTGCCGTTCTCTCGCTCGTCCCTTAGGAACGGCAGTGCCAGTTAATGGTGGTGTGACGCCAGGGGCCACTGCCAGACCGTGGCCCGCTCACAGGCCTCCGAGGAGGGGCAAACGCTGCAGGCACTTATTTGCCAGAACTAACTGCAGCTCACTCCGTATCAGCCTGACACAAATTGCTTCAGAATGAGCTAGTTTCCTCTGAGCTTTGAGGCAAGACGGAACAACATGAAGCCTTTGGGTGAAGCGATCATTCACCGTTGAACAACTGCGTAGGAATATTCTCCGCCATTTTCTGTGACTTTTAAAATTGCAATTAGGAAAAATGAGGGGAAAAAAAATCAAACCTCTGAAGCATCTGGAGATTTGGTTGTGTTCCAAATCCAGCAGCACCAGGAGGCTATTGCGTCTTTTGAAATGGAGGGTTAGCGCACTCTAGTGGTGAGATGAAGCACACGCAATGCATTTTTGTCAAGACTACGTGCTCGGTGATCTTGCTTTGCCCTCCGCTATTCAAAATCTGCTTACTTCAGCAAATGTGCTTCAGAATCAACCTGGTGGATGATGAAATAAATGTTTTCATCTTGGAATACACCACACTGTTTCGCTCTGCTTGATATTATGGTATTATTTACATAGCTTTACAGAAGGATAATTAATACAATTTAACTGCCATAAAATGTGCGTGAATGTGGAGGAAGGACGTATGTCAGAGTTGTTATACCATGCACACAGCTGCTGTTTTTTCCTTTGCTAGAAAATGTTCATCAATAATTCTTCATTATTAAATTGGGTTGCTCTTGTTATCCTATATCTACTTCATTCCCTTGTCTTGGCTGGACAAACAGTAACGAAACAAAATTTCCCTCCGGGTTTAATAAAGTATTCTGTTTCTGATTCACAGAGAATTGATATATTAATCATCCAGCAGTGTTTTACAACAAAGTAATTTAGATTGAATTTCCATCCATTTTAATCATATGACAAACGTGTAAACCTGCAGGTGCTGTAATAGTGACAACAGTCAGTTTTAGAGGTGTTAAGAGTTTATCTGCATGCCTGATGGAGGGCATTGTAGCTTCAGACAGCAGTTAAGCTTTGGGGCATTGATTTCTTATTGATTTCTTATTGATTTTTTATTGCTTGTCTTTTGTCAAGGCCTGCTTTCATTCTTTTTTTTATTTTATTTTTCAGCAATATGAGAACTGGAGACCAAACCAGCCAGACAACTTCTTCTCTGCTGGAGAGGACTGTGTAGTGATGATCTGGCACGAGGACGGGCAGTGGAACGACGTGCCGTGTAACTACCATCTAACCTTCACCTGCAAGAAGGGGACAGGTGAGGAGCCCAGCAGGAGGGGCCGGCCTTGTCCCCCGCCTGCTGGAGAGGGAGGCGGCCGTGCAGGAGGGCTATCGATGGGTTAGCCTTGGTTTAAACGCTTCCTCTGCATGCCTTTGCA
Source organism: Mormyrus proboscirostris (assembly GCA_026779585.1). Lineage (NCBI taxonomy): Eukaryota > Metazoa > Chordata > Actinopteri > Osteoglossiformes > Mormyridae > Mormyrus > Mormyrus proboscirostris. The sequence continues at coordinate 27,968,960 of JAODKF010000126.1, forward strand.
TAACTCTACAAATTCTCTTAAAATATTTCCATCGTACCGAAAGAGGTTGGAACTGATACTGCATAATGATTATTTTGAACGTGAACAGGAACACAAAATAAGCTGCAGTCTTGATACAGATTATGAGCCAAATCATCTCTAAGCATTAATCGTCATAGCACTGAATACGGCACCTGCGCACTTTAATTCTCACTGATTCACATTTCTTATGCATTCATTTATAGTGTTTATTGTTGTGCAATGATGCAGCCACCATCTCCCATGACAATTTGTCCAGTACAGAGCTGCAGTGACCTTGGAACATGTTGCAGGACACAAAGGGCTCAATATAGAGGACATCCGGGATGGGGAACACACTCACACACTCAGTCACATGAGGATATTTAGAGTATTTTGAGAATTCATCTACCCACGTATGGCATGTACTGGAACTGCCACGAGGAAACCCATGCAACACAGGGATATGCAAGCTTCGGGGGCAGGAAATCAAACCCACAACCATGCGGGTGTGAGGCTATGGAGCCAAGTCCAATTATGAAAGACATAAAATAGATATGAGTCTGGAAATTTTCAACCATGTCTGAGTAATTTGGAAAACTTTACTTGTCTTTTAAACTGAGGCTTTTGAATCTAATATCTAAACATGAGACTCAAAACAGTGAAGGGAATTTTGTTGTTTTGAATTTGTGTTTGGGGTTTTGTCAGATCTCAAGACATCCACCCAGGCAGCATAGGGAATAAGGCTGGGTTACACCCTGGGTGGAATGCCAATAGATTACGAGCTACCAAACTGAAATAAAACTGATCACAATTGGGTTTTTTGTCAAGAAAGTAGTTACAGTTCCCATTGTGAAGATTAATGTCAGATACATTTTAACAGATATATGTTAGTATTAAAGTGACATTTTAGTATGAGAAGTGATCTTTTGGGTTGTAGTAAAATTACCCATAACAATACCGCAGCTAAGATACTACAACACTGCACTCAGACAGGCTAAGACATACACTTTGAATCCGGCATATATCTTCTTATTTATCCTACATTCTGAACTGATGGCCTCATACGTTATTCCCTCAGTTTCTTGTGGCCAGCCTCCTCTCGTCAAAAATGCCCATACCTTTGGAGTAATGAAGCCCCGCTACGAGATTAACTCCTTGGTACGGTATCACTGCAAGGAGGGCTTCATCCAGAGACACGTGCCGACAATCAAATGCCGCGGAGATGGCCGATGGGACCTCCCCAAAATCAGCTGCATGAGCCGTAAGTGCCCGACGGGGAAAGTTTTTTTTTTCCGTTGTTACATTGTTATGTAATTATAAAGTAGAAGAATAGCTTTTAGCAAGTAAATAAAGAGTGTTTCAAATGCTATCATTCAGTAACCTTGAAATATGTTGAAATCAATTAAGCAATTAAAACTGAATTGCAATGTATGCCTTGTTGACTGATTTAGCTCAGTATAGTTAAAATATTTCAAAATCACATTTGTAAAATGTTTATTTTTTCTTGTTTTTATTTCAGCATCTACCTATCAGAAGACATATTCAAAGAAATACCAGTTTGATAACTTCCTCGATAACGGCAAAAGGCGGTTTGATGAATCAATGGTACACCATCACCGTTGGGCCACGAGAGATGGAAAAATTGGACACTGATTCTCCGCATAATATGTTTTTATATGCCATCTTGTCGTGAATGCCAGACAACACCTTATACGTGCCTTTCAACATTTTATCAGAACCAGCACGCCTGAATCAAATGCTTTTCCTATGTGTTGCGTTGTTATCTTTTTGAATTTACCGGACTCTTCAGTTACATTAAGGTAAAATAATAATAATAACAAGAAAACGGCCACTAAGAAATGGTTTTGTACGTTTCCCCAAATGGGTTTTTGATGGAGTCCCGTAGTGGGAGGATATTTGTATACTTTTAGTATACTATTTTCTACTGTGCATCATGTTCTTTAATTCCATTCATAATAGGTTCTCATTCATGACATATTCCAGTAATCCAAATGTGTAAATATACACTGTCACAAAAAATAGTTCATGTAAATAAACATATTAGGCAGAACACTAAAGCTGGCTCTTTATCCAAAACAAAAATTTGTTTGCTGCTCTAGTAGTACTACGATTTCATAGCTTCATCTGTAGAGCATTTACACAAACTATCAATCAATGAACATTCATAACTCATTCTGAAACGTGGATGCGACAAACAGCAAACACATTTGATGGGAGAATGTTTTTTCATCTAAGGATGGACAAATTCCCTTTAGGAACAAGCAAAACACTCTTTAATGTATCATGAGGTGCGTTCTGAGGTGTCGGGAAATGAATGGTAGATGACGAGAAGTGTAAGGATTGCAGAACAACTGAAAAAACTAACAGAGAACTTCAGAAAGATGCTGGGGGGGGGGGGGTAGTCACATTAATAAATAACATGGAGCACTCGTAAGAACGCTGGTGGGGCCCTATCCTGAATGAAAACTTTTGTTGTAGGGATTATGAAAAATTAATCAATAGGCTGTTTGTATATATAACCATCCTAATACATTTGTTTTCTGTATGGTACTATACAAAAAAATGCCTTGAATGTTTTTGACTGGTTTTAGATGGCATCTTAGGATATTGGCAAATATAGCCATTTGGGAGAAAATTTATTCAGTATGTTTTTTAGTATTAAAAATAAAATTGTGGATTTGGAATAAAACAAATTTTTATATAAACATCTAATATTAGCTCTGGAATTTCTTGCTGTGTTTACAAAGATGTTTTTAATATAACTGTACTATTTTAATTTGACTTTTTAAAATATTGACTTCACTTCTGCAAGTAATCACAGCGTATGCTTCTTTATAGGAATAACTGATGTTAACAGAATGTACTTTGTGAAACACGCAAGTGACTTGAACCTTTGCAATACGTATAATTTATTAAGCACGTCCTCTGATCTTTGCCTGACTACAGGTTAAAAACAAAGTGTAAGCCAATGTGAAAAAAGGAGAATTGCTGCAAATTTCCTCTCCACTATATACAGAGGATTTTGAAAGGGACGTGTGTTTGTCAGACCAAATCGCAGAAGTCACCATATACTCAGCTAAATGTCTGTTTCCTAAGCTGTTATAGAAACCTGTGTTGCACAGTAGATTAATCCTCTAGTGTTTAAATTCCTGTAAGCAATGTTGTTTTGTTATAATTTTAACTTTATGTTTGATTCCTTTGTTATGTCTGCTGTGATCTTTATCCTTTTATATTTATATCATAACTTTTTTTTTATTTTGTACTATGTGAATGTTCCGGATGTTTGTGAATTATGCTTTTAAAAACTTGTTTATTTTTTACCTTTTTACACATGCTTTATGTCACCAAAGAAATCCACAAATTTAAATACATCATTTTGAGTCCCTTCTATTTTGAAATAATACTGTATTTAATAAGACTGTTCTTTTCCCTGTGTTTGTGCAGGATTCTTCTGGGTATTCCAGTGTCCTCAAAAAAACCATGTGACTAGGCGAAATGATCTTGAAAGCGCTCTTAGTGCTTATTGCTGTGAGTCGTACCGGAGCCGCACCATGAGCCGGCGGTTTACCGGTGTAAAGTGCCTCAGACGTGCTGAACCTTCACCCGACCCGCGCCGACCGGGCCGAAGGCTTGACCAAACTGCAGGGGTTTTGTCACCACAATCTGAGTGATCAAAATGCACAGGGATACTGCTGTTCTGTGAATGGATCATCTGAAGGACAGTATATTCTACATATTCATCATTAGTAGTATCACACATCGCCATGTATTGATGCATTCCTGATAACAAATACATTTCCAACCTCCTACTTAAAAAGTACTATAGAACAGCTGAAAGGAAGGGATTTGTAATACAGATTTATGCAAGTGAATGTTAATTCTGCTAGTGTTTCATACTAACAAAGTGGTTCTTACAGATGTGGTAGAAAATCAGGTAATTAACACAATACATCATGATGTACACAGTGAACAGTAAAGTGTCTCTCCAGTTCTACGTCGCCGTTGCTCTCCAGATCTGGCAGTGCCTTTACCCTTCTGCAGTGGAAAACCAAAGCGAGCTGGAACCGTGCTGTGGCTAGTGTCTCTTTGTCGTGCGGCTCGGGTATGAGCCGGTTCCTGTATGCCAGTGGAAAAGCGCCATAAAAGTGCTTATCGGAGATGGAGGGACAGGTTGACTGGAAATGTGAAAGACGGCTTTTTCATAATTCACAGTTCAAAATTAATATGACACAAATTTCATTCATATTAGAAATATTTTACCACTGTAATATATAGGGTGACATTGCAAATAAAGTCAACTAAATCAGCTAACTACACCATGCCGATAGGACATATAGTACAATATACAGTAACTTAGCACAATTTCCATTTACATTTAATTTATTTCTTATTAGAAACCATCTTTGAAATTTTGACTGAGTTCCAAGATCAAGTGTATCAAGTAAAAAAAAAGTGCCTTGAAGGAGGAAGAGGACACATCCATTCCGTCAGGGGTCCAGCTAATGCTAATAGACAGGAAAGGAGATGAAGATGCATCCATTCAGTCAAGGGTCCAGCTAATGCTAATAGACAGGAAAGGACATGAAGATGCATCCATTCAGTCAAGGGTCCAGCTAATGCTAATAGACAGGAAAGGACATGAAGATGCATCCATTCAGTCAAGGGTC
>JAODKF010000126.1:27973747-27995154 GCA_026779585.1 Mormyrus proboscirostris
AGACAGGCTTCACTCCATTCAGTCAGGGGTCTGCTAAGAAAGACAGGCTTCACTCCCTTCAGTCAGGGGTCTGCTAAGAAAGACAGGCTTCACTCCATTCAGTCAGGGGTCTGCTAAGAAAGACAGGCTTCACTCCCTATCTTTTTGAACTCTCAGAGTGCTGAACCATAATTCTAGATCATTTGAATAAACAAACATGAAAAAAATCACACTTTGAATAATCGGGTTGATATTTTATTTATTCCCAAACATCTCGCTGTAGATGCGTTTTGGCATATTGCCTTCTTCGGTGTGCATTTTCACAATTTGGTATTTCATTTTTAGAATGTAGCTTAATCTCTTTGTTTCACTTCTTTTGTCAAGGATGATAAATTTCTTTGTTATGCTTTGCTTTGGTCTTAATAAGGGGTAGGAGGGTCCTACAGTAAAAAGTGCAAAACATTATTCAGCATGAGGGTCTGAGGAACGGCATTAGACAGGGCAAGACATGAGTGAGCAGTGACTGTCCACACACATTTACATCATACAACATACTGTGACTGAGCAGAAACACAAAGTACATATGGTGGATTCCAGGATTACAGTAGAAATGGTAAAAAAATAATGTAAATCACTTGCTGCTTCAGGCATTTTACCAAGAAATTCTACCTGTCACATTTTTATATGGTTTACACAGGTAGCATGGAAAGACCATGATGAATTTATTGACCAAATTTCTAGCCATCTGAGAGACAACAAACATAACTTACTTAGCCCATAGTTACAATCACTTGTTAGTTATACTAGTCACCTAATTTGATAAAAAAAAAAACAACATCAAAATTCCAAAACACCAGATTGTTTCTGGGGTAAATCTGCTACATAGAATTGATGTTGAAGCCAGTAACACGTTGGCTGTATTATAAATGACATGTTTATGTACCTGGTTATCCAGAACTCTACAAACTCAAACTGACATTTCTATTTTCAGGAAAGTGAACAATGCGTCTACCAAATTTCTCAACGGATTGTTGAGTTACTGCACCAGGTAACAATCATGCATCAGCACCTCAGTCGTTTTGCATTGGTCAGCTTGAGCTGCAGGGACCCAGAATTTGAACAAAGGCTGGAAAACTATAGTGTAAAAACATTTGTTGTCCAAGACGACTAATAAAAAACCAGTTGCTCTTTTCCAATTGTTTTATTTTAATCTTGGTTTTGGGTCAGAAACATTTTTACATAAATACAAACAGTATTTCTGTTGAGTATGTTTTATATATATAAGCATGGGGGGGGTGTCAATACTTTGCATCATTGTCGCATTATATCGTTGGTTTTTTTGGGATATGTTACAAAATCAAGTAAACAAGTCATCTGAAGTCTGCTTACACAATTACCAAATGAAGAAAAAAAAAGAAAAGAAAAATATAACAACACGAATTGTCTTTAGTGTATAATGCCTCTGACATTTATCCAAACACTGATCTATTCTGTCTATGTTTATAGTGGCTAAATAAAAAATAATAAGAAGAGGGAAATGTTAATTTATCAGACCAAAACTGTGTAATTCACAGTATTTTGATGCACAGATAATATTAAAACAGTTCAAGAAAGTATTGGTTGGATTATAACATTTTACAGGCTAATTTAAATATCATACTACTTTATGTAACACTGTCTCTGCCCAGCAGTTGTTTGTGGTAACTGCCCTGAGTTAATTTACAATTTGTAAGAATTTTGCAATATAATTGTTACTCCCTTCATAGTAATTAAAAGAATATAGCTATATATCACAGGAAAGCTACTCAGAGTTAACATGATACTTTTAAGTGGACAAGTGCTCCTCTGTTTTTGTGTACAGAAATAATGGAGGAATGATTTGCTACATATATTCTCATTGTCTTTTTCGTTACTGTTAAAACTGACGAATGACCGTGCACAAAACAGCTGAGAGGAATGCTAAACTGGCCCTTGAATTGTTCCCTGCAGTACTCCTGTCACTTAGGGTATGAACATTAAAAATTTGAAATCCCCAAATGAAGAGCAAATTTCAAAAACTCATTCGGTCCTTTGCGTATATTTAACAAAAGTTCCTCGTTGGATTACGCCCAATGTAAGTTTTGTTTCCCAGTGCCGTGACAAGGAAGCTTTCTTTAGGTCATCGGTGGCCTCATCTCAAAAACACTAATATATGGAGTGAGTTTTACACATTTGCTCTTCAGATGATTTTATCTGATCTCGAGTGAAATGGAGAAGCCCATCCCTATGTGTACTTGTGCCAGTTTCCCTGCTGGCACGAAAAGGCCGCGGTTGCGCTTGGCAGTCATTGGGTCGTGTGAGATCCCTCGTTAGCAGCAGGTCGCTCATCAATACAGCACTGTGCAGAGGTCTGGTTCGAGGCAGGTGTTTATGTGTTTACACGTCGGACGCAAAGTTCTGACTGGCAGGGCAACTTTGCTCAACAAGTATTCTGGTTTCGGAGCACATGAACATGGCTATTGAATGATAAGTAGAAATTCTTCTTTATTACTGTTCTAGTGACCATTTAGTGCATCTTAATTAACTATACTGGGAGTCAAACAGCCCTGCAAAAACTTAAAAAATATATATAATTTGAGGAAAGTAAGAAATTACGAACTGCCTGTATCTAATAGTTTAACTACTTAAAACATACAAGAAATATGGTAGTATTGTGTAATCCTATTTAAAAAATGCACATAGCTAATCAACATTGTTTATGGCTTGTTGTATGATCACCCAAAGGTTATTGTAAAAGAAAAATGGCAGTTTGGTCCACATACATAATTCCATATTTCTGACAAAATACTCAAATATATGATTAAAGTACATTATACCATATAGCACCCTGCAAAGATGATGGATTGAAGAGAGCAAATGTGTCTGGTATTTATTGTACTCGGTTTACAAACAAGTCCAAACACCTTACAGTAAAAATTAATGTTGTACTCTGGAACAACTGCACATTCAATCTGATGAATGATCCTTAATCAGGCCGTAGTTCACACCCATCCATTCATCCATCCATTGATTTTTTTGTAAAAGCTTGTCATATTCAGGGTGGCGGGGGGTCCGTGACCTATCCCGGAGGCTATGGGCGCAAGGCAGGGAACAACCCAGGATGGGGCACCAACCCATCACATGGCGCCATAGTATATATTTGTGCAAAAAGAGTCAACATTGGGCATTTTATTTACCATTTCTAGCTTTTCTTTTCCAAAACAAAAGACTACACTAAAAGTATCAGTTCAGACTTTGAGAAGCTTTACTGTTTTTTTTTATATCAGTCCCAACAATCTTTTCAAGCTATTTGCATGCCACACCAATTAACGGTAAATTATCGTAATAGCGATGAGGTGGCAATAATTTTCCCTTTTGCCCACGCACCTCTGCTAACAAGCTATTTTATAGACTCCCACATAAAATTACATTTAAAATATTTGCGAATGATTAACAATGAGATAAGATTTGTTTCAACTTACAAAAAATGTTTGTTATTGTATGAAAGTGATCCTTTTGTATTTTTTTTGTCTAGCACAATAAAAAAAAAAATCACAGTTTGAATGCGTTTGTACTACTTAAGAGTAACTCCCACGAATTTGTTTTTGTCTTTTTTATTTTAGTAAGGTGAAAATCGTTGTCGATTGTGTGTGTGTGTGTGTGTGTGTGTGTGTGTTTTCTCTCCACTCAGTCGGATGCCTTGAAGCAGTAGACGCCATACAGCTTCTGCTTCTTGTCAGGGAACCCGACAAAGCGCACCGCTGCCTCTGTGGGACTGCAGCGCCTCCGTGGGTGAGAGATGGGATAGCGCACACTCCCGTCAGCCAGCCAGCCTGCGTCGCAGCGGTCGTAGCCCAACAGCTTCCATGCCGAGTACATCTGTCCCACCTTGGCGATCTCGGCGCCGTCCTTCTGGCACGCCTGCACAGCCTCGCTGTACGTGAGCTTGGTGGGGTGTATCAAGTAATAGAAGCGCCCTAAAGGAGGAAGAGGACAAGCCCGTTCATTCGGGTGCCTAGCTGATGCTAATGAGCAGGAAATTACACAAGTGCGCTGCTCGGCCATGTTTATTTGGCCATATAAACCGTTTTCGTGATTCGGTATTCACTACTAGTAAGTTTCACTACTGTATAAAAGATGAGGAAAAAAAATAAATGTTATGCTTTGCTTCGGTTGTACTAAGGGGTAGGAGTGTCCTAAATTAAGAAACACAAAACATTAGTTGGCATGAGGGTCTGAAGAACGACATTAGACAGGGCAAGACATGAGCGAACAGCGACTGTCCATATACATATACACCATACAATCTGCTCTGGCTACTTTATCCAGCGAATTTGTTAATTTAACTTACTTAAATGAGGACAAACAGCAAGGATCACGGACACTGAGCATGACATTGGGACTCCTGAAGACCCAAACAGCATACTGACCTCCACTTGATGGCACTAAAGAATTATAATACAACTACTTTGGAAAAGTGACTCCCTTTGTTTATGAGGCTAGGACAATAAATGAAAAAGAGTTTCACCAGATCTGGCTGCAGCTTCATTGGACAGGCAGTTTTGTGCGCGTCTTCTCTTGAGTGCAAAGGTTCTCCCAAAAGTGAAGAAGGGAGCCTCACCTTTGAAATTGGAGGTGAAGCAGAAGACATCATAGTGACTCTTCTCCTTGTCCCGCAGGCCGTAGCTGCGCACTCCAGGGACCGTGTCTTTGCCTCCACAGGGCTCTCGGGGTTGGGTGATGGGGTACTGTACAGAACCGTCGTTCAGCCAGCCCGCGTTGCACCAATCCAGACCCCCTCTCCAGGCATCATATAGCTGGTCGAAAGAGGCCACTGCAGCGTCCTGCTCATGGCAGGCTCTCTCGGCGTCGTGGAAGTTCAGATTGTAGCGGCCAAAGCGTGGAAAGTAAGGGAAAACAATCCCTGGAAGGAAAACAAAGTTGCACCAAAATCCAGAATTTATATTGTCTGGGACATGTACTTCTGTTAACTGTGTACGTGTGATAACCATGTTGCTTGGATTGCGCTCTCTCTTGCTAAATAAATATATTTCCGATTCAATGACAAAATACTTTGTTTACCAGAGGGTTTACCATAAAGGTGCAGAAATAGTACCTGGAGGCACGGGCACCAGAAAACTAGGTCAAGAGTGAACTCCATAAATATATACATATTCATTGAGGGATTGATTTATTGGATTGATTTGATATTGATTTATTAAATCTAACTACAGTTCATTAACCCCGTAACCCTGACCAGGATAAGCAGTTGAAATGTGGATGCAGATCTTTAATGCATTTTATGTTCGTTAAATCATATTTGGAATGCTGACTCTTTCAGTCATCTGTACATGACACCGAAGGTAGCTAAAGTGGGTAGTGAATGAAATTAACAAAATGACTGTGAATTTAACAGATTTGTTCAAAAAGAACAAATTGTTCATAAATGACACACGTTTACTCTGAATGTTGAGAGGACTGTAAGTCTCTGGGGGATGGCACCACCAGGGGGGGCTGTTTAAGGGCGAGCTGGCAGACTTTTGCCCTTTCAGTATCTTATTCCAGTGGCCCCCAACCCCCGGGCTGCGGACCGGTACCGGGCCATGGGTCATGTGGTACTGGTCCGCGGACTGCACAGAAAAAATAAAAAACCTTGGTCACGTGATATTTACCGCTAAAAATAGTCCCACAAGCTAGTAAGATGTATAAAAAGCAAATGTCTCTTGATCATTCGGCTCTCACTGATTCAGCGTCATTTTTTATGCACTTTGTATTTGTTTTTGTTGTAAATCTTGAATTATTTTAACAAGATTATTATATTTTTAAAATATCCCCATTTTTATACGTATGATTTATTCGTATAAATACACATACGTATATTTATCTGCCACTCCTTAAAGGCCGGCCCGGGAAAATAGTTTCTGATATTAAACTGGTCCGTGACAAAATAAAGGTTGGGGACCATTAGCTTATTCAGTCTGACTTAACACTATGAAGATTTGTAATGTGCATCTGTCTCATTTAGTATTGAATGCTACACTACTTTTATTCAGATTGCACTGAGTGGCCAAAGCACTCAGTGCTGGACAAACCATTCCTGGAAAATGAAGCTGCAGTTAGCATTCAGAATTCAAGTATTGGGAATATTATTTATGCATTTTACTTCATGATGTTGACTTATTGTCCTCTAATCTTACTACTGCAATGTAACTTACTGAATTCTTGAGACAGGGAATATGTACAGATTTGGGACTGATATGCCACCTCAAACACTTCCCATTAGTGTAATAACTGAAAAAGTATTTGATGAATCTTTTTCAAACTTTGCAGGCATATGGTGATGTTCACGCAACTTATGTTCAGTCAGGTCATGCTATTGACAAAACATAGCTCCAAAATCATATAAGTTCCATGTCCAAAGAAATAATATATCACTGTCACAAAATGTTTACTTTAAAAGACAATTGACGTGTGTGGAACAATTAACTGTCAATGTCACCATCTGGATTAATTCCTGTTAGGGATTTTTAGCAGCTATTTTACCATCCAGAGGTGACACTGACGTTGTGTTTGAGCCACCCCCTGTGGCAGGGACGAGGGACCTGTGGACTGCAATCCTTTTTGTGGTAATTTTCAAATCACTTTATGGTTCAAATCACTTCATTTTCAGTCTCCATTCCTGCAACATGTTCTCCTACTGTGTTGTTATTATGTGGAAGTTATATTCCATATATGGTTCAAGAGTGTTTATTTAAGTTAGTCTTGCCGTGCACTCACAGTCATATTTGGAATACATGACATTTGTCAATGCTCACTTTGTACGGCTGTTCGTATGCACAAGTGATAAATACTAAATTGCCTGTGTGTACTGTTGATTGCCAACATGCAAAATTTTAGGAATTGTTCTATGCACACTTTGATAAACGAGACTCCTGGAACTGAAACCAAATTCTGAGATAAATAGCAGAAAAATTGAAATAGCACTACATAGTAGTAGCAGAGAGAAGGGTAGCCGCAGACCTTCATCTTGTTAGCGTGAAGTTTTTTTCAAACTTCACAGAAACTTGGACTCTGAAGGTCTGGAACTGATCCAATATTCTGTGAAGGCCTGGAAATGATCAAATTTTGAGACAAACTGCACCAAAACTGAACCAGTGTCACTTATTGGTGGTACAGGAGAGGACAGCTACCAACGCAGATCTGGTGAACCTGATTACACTGGAATAAGTCACACAAAGTTGGGCTTTTATTAAAGATTTTTTAGAGTGATGGGGACAGTATGCAGCCTATTGAAGCTAGAAATTGTAGAGGTTAGGGGTGTGGGAGGGTTAGGGATTAGCTGAAAGACGGGGTGATGCAGCTTTCCAAAGGGTGTATTTTAATTAATTCCTACAGCATCTAGTTTGCAAAACTGGGACATCAATAACACTTTAATTATTCACAGACATATTGATGTTTTTAACATCTTAACGTAGCTTTGAAACCCATCTCAGAAAATGCAGAGGGTTACTTCTCAAACTGAATTTCTCACAAATCAAGGATTTTATTGGCAGCTTGATCAGTGACCTCATTGAATAAAGCAGAGGAAAGGCATTTTACCACGCTCGAAGATGTTTCCAGTGCGCAGTGTAAATGTCATTTCTATAAACAGATCTTATTTATTTGTCATATATTTCTTTAATAAGATAAAGTAAAAAAAAGAGAAAACATTCATTCATCTTCTAACTGATCTTCTAACTGCTTTCCCTTAACAGTATAACCCAATAAATCCGATCCATTCAGGACTGCGGTGGTTCAGAGCATATATCAGAGGCTACACGAACAAGGCTGGGAGCAACCTAGCAAGGGCGCCAACCCATTCCAGTTCATGCACTATATAAACATCCTTTTTCGTAAAAGTAATCCCATGGGTTACCGTTAAATAGCTGTTTTGGAAGTAAATAAAATGAGGAATCAAGTTCACATATTTTACTTGTGAGTTAAGGGTACTAGATGTTAAGCACAGGCACACATACAACATGCACTACAGCTAATTTACCAGATGCCATTTAAGCTGATTGCATGTCTTTCTACTGCAGGAGAAAGAGAGAGAGAGAGCATGTACCACAGACAAAGAATCCAGGCAGGATAAGAGCCCTCATCCCTGAAAATGTGGGGTGCCCCAGCTACACACAGTACAACACTGCACACAGTACAAAACGGGCCTTGTGTTTGTTTTGAGCCAGTGCAAAGATATTTGTTAATTATGCACTAAATTAAATTACACTGTAGGAATTAAAAGTTGTTAAAGTGGGGACTTTTTTTTTTTGCCAAGGGGGCACAGAATGATGACTGAAAAACAGGCAATGGGAGGGAACTTGTTGGCATGTTTGGCAAATGAAGCTCGTCGTCTTTAGCAGCTCACCATGAGTGTGTGTGCATCACCGCTTCCCACAGGAGGCCTGATCATACTTCGAAACACGTTTGTAACGAATCAGAAACGAAGGCTTTGCTTAACGGTTAATGTCTTTGTTTTTTCTTTATCCCCCCCCCTCCCCCAAACTGTAGAATTGATTTTTCTGACTGGAAATGAGCCAATTTTGCAGTGTAATGAAGTTCATTGGACTGTCAGGCGGCAAACCCGTGTCTCTGCGATAAGTCAGAGCCCATGCCGCAATCAAGAATAACAATGGATTAACGAGTATCACATCTAGACAGTTGAAAATCCCGTCTTTAAACAGACTGCCAGTGCTTGAGAAATGCCAAATTGCAGCAGCGTGACAGATCAGATGTTAATATTATAAAAATAAATAAGATTGCTGGAATTTGCCTGGCGTCTGTCAGAATACCGACGTCACCCAAACTCTGGGCTAACAACAGAGGTCATGTGTTATTATTGGCTTTTTAACATTTAGTCTCAAATAACCTTTAGAGCCTTAAATCACCCTGCTTCAGGTGGCTGGTCATACATATACAGCACATATATAGCTACAAAACTGGTCGAAATGATGAGATTCGTTCAGAAAGAATATTAAATACTATACATGAAGTTCATATAAGGTAAAACATTACATCAAAACAGTGTCTATAGTGTGTGAGATACTGATAACTAGAGGGTAAGTACCTTGCAAATCCAGTGTCACGACTCCGGTATTGTCTTCCAGTCCATCGATGATCTCGCACTTGTATTTTCCATAGTCCTCCAGCGTGATTTCGGTGATGACCAATGAGGCGTCGCCCTCTCCTGCCCCCTGCAGGTGGACGCGGCCGTGGAAGCTCCCGTAGCTCTTCTTGTGGTAGCCCATGGCCACAAAGACATCGATCTCTTTCAGGTAGTCCGAGGTCAGCTTAGTCCACTTAATCCGCAGCTTGGGGTTGGAGGGCAGGGCAGGGTCCCGGGTAAATTTGCACGGCAGTGTGGCATTGCTGCCACGGCGGGAGACCACTTTGGCCTGCTCCGTCACTACGGACAGACGAGGCCCATTTTCTGGAAACGTAATGCGCAAGGATTATGGTTAATTTACGTCTATGTACAGAATGCACCTTACAAAAGCCAAGAAGAACGCACAGCTATAAACACTCTGATTAGTGGCTTATTCATTTTTTAATAAGCTGTATACAATTATAGTTCTATGGTTTTTATGTGGCTTTTTATTTAATGCATAAACTTTGATTACCATGTTTAAAGGTACAATAGCATTTTCTTACAGGGATGTCAATAAACAACGATGTAGTTGGCTCAAATGTATAACAGCAGGAGATCAATCATAAGTAGTCATGCGTATGCACAGTCTGAATGTTATTTGAATGCTGGCGCTCCCCAGGTTACAAACAAGATCTGTTCCCTGTGTCTGTCTTTAATTTGATTTTGTAGGTAAGTCAGAAAATTAACAATTCAGTATATAATAATAATTATACATTAATGGTCTAAGTAACTACATATGGTACCTCACTGTACTGTACGTCAAGCTAATGAACCGCTAAAGCCGTGCAATGTTTTCACGAGCATCACAAAATAGTGTATGCTTTCATAATTAGGAACCGTTGTATTTAATTCGAATTATTAATATAATAGGCTTTATGGCAGTCAGATCATAAATAACAGTTGTCTGTAAGTCTGAGTTATATATATATATATAAAAGTATAATATTGCTACATGTTAAACACACTTTTCTTTTCCTAGGATAGTGCAATAAAGTACATCTATTTAAATTTAATACCCAAAATGCAAGCCAAAATTTTTTTTTTTTTAAAAGCAAAGTTTAAATATTCCTTTGGGAACCATCACGGCACTTCAGTGCTGATTAAATTTAGCTTCTCCAATGATTTACTTTTGGTGTAAATATAACTCAGCTGCCTCTTTTGTAAATTAATCGCAGCTGAAAACTGTTGAAAAGTGGATGACTCACACACAAATATCTGAGGACTTATTTTCAAACTTGCGTAATTTCTTTCTTAATTTACTTACTGACTGATCTTTACTTACAGATTTGTACAGGATGTTGCGTTTTTGTATTTTATATGTAGTTTAATATGTACTTCCATAAAGCGTTTTTAGTGTCAACGCCTCAAAGAGCTTAAAACAGACTTGCGGTGTTTGTGATCCAGCTACTGTTTATGAACTGTATACAGGTTCTAAATCATCTTCTATTTTATTACCAGGAAGTAACAATAAGCAGTGAAGGAATATAAACCTTATAAGCCATTCAAGCTCTCTGAGAGCTTGAGCCAAACCGCTGACATGTTAATTTGGTGTATAGAGAACATAATCGTTGACATTGTATCATAATCTTCCTGAGTTATGACTGTGCCTTCAGTGACTGAAACACGCAGTGAGCGTATACATTTATGGAAAAACACACCTCCGAACCAAACAGCTGGCCTGTTCTCACAGCATTGCTCCATTGCATCATTCTCCCCAGATCTTAGCCCAGGGGTCTCCAACTCTGGTCCTGGGGAGCTACTATCCAGTAGGTTTTCTATCCTACCTGGGTTCTGGTTCTGATGAGCCACACTAGTTCTCAGGTAAATACCAGGAGCAGTTGTGGCTCATGCACAAGCCAGGTACAGTAGGATAGAAAACCTACTGGATAGTAGCTCTCCAGGACCGGAGTTGGAGACCCCTGTCTTAGCTGAATCCACGAGCAACTGTGATCCCTATGTCAGATTTGCTTCCAGTAACCAGACTGGGGTGATTTCGAACTTAAGCACTGTATTGCAAACCCCACCTGGAAAAAAAAAAAATACCGTAAAAAAGTGTATCAAAAGAGAAAAGTGAATTTGGATTGCACAATAGAACTTTGCTTCTACCCTTCTTAAATTTTTTTGCATTTGAGTCTCCACAATGATTAAAATGCACTATTTCTTACGTTAGTCTGGTTTATTTTAAATAAACTCTGCTTTGTTAACTTGAATTAGACATCTGTTCTTGGAATGTTTAGAGCAACGTTGCCAGTTATTCCAAAATTACAATGCTAACTCCAGCTTGCGAGACGTGACGCTTACTTGGATGCTTATCAAGTAAAGCACCTTTAAATTTCCCCAGCTGGATAGTCTTTTTTTTTTTTTTTTTTTTTCTTTTCACAGAGGCCAACAAAAAGTCTGGTATAAAACCATTAGGCAGCTCCTTGAACGCGTGACCTCGTAATTAAAAGATTAAAAGCCTTCATAGAGCTTTTTTTAAAAAACCTAAGGCCCTTAATGTTAATTTCAATCATTTGTGGCACAAAACCTACAGGCTGAAGCAGCTCATCATAAATAACCGCAGTAAAGAACAGAAGAGCTTCAAAGAGCTCCACACAGCGTGTTAATTCTTTTGCAAGATTCGCAAGCCTCAGCAGTTTGGATGGATCCCCCCCCCAGCAGTTTACAGGGATTCTCCTGCTACTTCGCCAGAGCAATTGTGCGCAGTCACACAAAGCACCTGACTGATGCTTTCCCCCTCCGTATGCAGCTATTTCATATGTCCGGCATTCAGAGAGAGCAGCTGGAGAGTTAAAGTGATGCAATGCAGTGGAGCTTCGTCTCTGAGCGGGGATTCACTAAACCGTTTATGCTGTCGCCGCCTGTGCCGTTACGGGCCCGTTTTTCACGCCGTGGATGAAAGTCTGGGATGAAGATTGAATCATGTTTAATCGCTGCCGTTTATCTTTTAGAATAACCCGTATGTGATGCTTTCTTTTTATGTGGGGAGAGAAGAGAAATATAACTCAAGCCATTTTTTAATCATCGCGTACACTGCAATAAACCTGAATACGAAAGAGTAAGAGTCCTGGCTTGCCACCCCCACCAGGGCATGTTCAGTTTTGTTCAGTCAAGAATCACACAGCAAGAAATCCACAGTATTATGAAGTACAAGCATTTTTGTCCACCTTTCTCTTAGAGACTCTCAAACATCCTAACAAATACACTTGAGCGAATAGTGACAATTGTGAAATGTCTTAAATGTGTTTACTGTGCTTGCACGATGGAACTGAATGTGCTGCGGAGGTGCACAGGCGGGTGACAAGGTGATCTATTCACTTCACCTGTGCCTCACTAACCCTCCCCACAAGTCTGAATACTGTTTAGCTCTTGGATCTAGAAAATTCAGCAACAACAGTAAAAAAAAAAAAAAAGCCCAATGCCTCTCTGCTTTTGTTTTCTCCCTCATTCATTAAACCAGGTCCCTGTTCCTGGTAATTGCCTTGATCATTTTTGTTTCACATATTTACATTCCTCACGTTTTTACCAGTTTGTCCCCAAACACTCCCAGCACATTTACTCTCTTTGCAGCAAATCCTCAAGGTCAAATATTATTATTATTTGTTTTTGAGCAGGTTTGATTCACGCTGCATAAAAAACTAATGTTTCACATGATATTAATTGTCATTCTTCTAATGAACAATGTAAGTATACCAAATTAATTTTTTATTGTGATGTTATAGTGATTTTCTCAGCAAAATATAATTTCGGACCTTGTTTTTAGCTGTTGATACTACTAATTTTAGCAGTAATATTATGGTGAGATAAACTGGTAGTTGGTGGTCTTCCAACTCAGGTTGGTAAATAGATACATTAAGTGTGACCTGTCCATTTCTGTCCCATTCGTTTATATGGCTCAACATCTTATTGTTTTCATCTATGTAACTAAGATGACTAAATACTGGTACCTAACCAATATACCTCCTGCATTCATTTATCTTTCTATTAAATCAAATAATAGATATAAACACCTAAGTGACTGATGTTATTCAAGGACCAAATCTGGACTTTAGTGCAATTTGCTACTGAAATACATAATTTTATAATTTAGTAAGCAAGCACAGAGCTATTTTGTTATTTTATTTTTGTTTTTTGAAGCGTTGTAAAACCAGAAGAGGAGATTGGCCAAAAGGTCCTTCACTTAATAAATTATTTGGTTTGTTGGGAAAACCTTGTGTCACTTGGAAAGTTAAAACCACCTTGGACTGTAGCCTATTGGGATATCAGTTGCATGTAAAGCTGAGTTCTTGGGAAGAAAATACACCTATAGATTCAAATAGGACTGAGTCAAAGCTTGATATATTGAGGCTCCAGAAATGCAGGAATGGACACAAGCACACATACAGCCAGGCTAACGTTACATTTTCTCTCTCAAAGAGAGCATGTCAGTCAAGAAAGACACACATAACCAAACAAAGCCCATCAGGGACAAAAGCAAGATAACCATATGATCATTATTGGATTCACCCTGCCATTCAAAATCTCCCTCGATGATATATGACATTACTTGCGAGTAGCAATGTAAACGCTTTTCGTAGGTGAAAAAGCTGAGAAGACTAGGGCGGCAGATAAATTTCTAATTTTAACAATTAAGTCTGAGGCCATGGATGTGATACCGCAGATGTGCAAGACTGATGAATTATTCAAGTTGTGGTTTTATCACTAAACACTAATCTACTAAACACGCGGTGCGTAGGACGCCTTACATGCAAGTGGACAGTCTTGCCTTTTAACAAGAAGAAAGCCAGACAGATCACACAGGGTCAAGGAATCGTGACCCGAGCCTCATCAGCCCGCGACTGCAGTCGAGTGGCAGGGTGACATGAAGCGGGGAGACCCGGAGTGACACGGAGGGCTTCCACCTGCGACCGCAGCCCGCCGCTGTCCACCTTCTCCTACCTGAGACGTAGATGGTCTTGTAGTGCTCACTGTCGCCGTTTGTGTGGTCGACGCTTTCGGCCAGGCCCAGGGAAATGAAGGCGAAGAAGAGCAGCAATGGGTTCATTGTTATAGCACCAGGGGGCCCGTTCACTAAAAAAAAAAGGGGGGGGGGGGTTGATAAAAGAATTCTGACTGCGTGGTTTTGGCTCCACAGAATGCCCTCATTAAAAGTGTACAGCCCCCCAGGGGGTGAGACCACGTCGGGTATGATGTCCATATGGGGCACAATTTACTACAGCAACACCTTCGTGCTCCCTCACAAATGAACCCCTGCCCCCGCACATCCTGACGTTTATCATCTGCAGCAGCCTCCTTGAACCAACTGGAGAGTGAAGCGGTTCTGTCAGTGCCCTTCAGCGTCAGTGCGGCGCTTCAACACAGACGGGAAGAACCTGGAGAAATGGCCCAGAAAACTGAACGCTGCTGAAAATAGCGGCGCGGTGCTTATCAGCGACATCGCGCCGTTTGCCGGATATCTGAACTGATGTGCCGCTGGCCCAGATACAGCCTTGGGGCCAGACGTCCTCAAACCCCAAATGACGACAGTCATACCGATAAAGTAACGACACGCATCCTCAGGCCACTTTTAAAAGCCGGGCAAACTTTGCACAGTACACCTCACAGCGCGCCGCGTCCCAAATAAGGCATCGGCTCCCCCCTCCCCTCCCCCTTTCAAACCAGCATCCATTTACGGGCAAAAACGAGCGACTTACCATCTTAAGAAGTGTCAGCGCCGGGTTCGGGAGGTGTGTGGAGAGCCATGCACAAACTAGGCTGAACTTGGATCTGGGGGCTTAGCGCTGCAGTCGCTCTGATTGATTTTTCATTCATTTCTGAGCAGAATGCTGACGCACTGGCACAGTGTGCCAGGTAACGCTCCTGCAGTCAGCACATTGGCGGGCGCTGCAGAGTAGCCCTTGTCCTGCCTCCCTCTCTCTCCCTCTCCCTCTCTCTCTCTCTCTCTCTCTCTCTCTCCCCCTCAAGCTTACAAATGCTTATTACGTGAACAGGGAGATCCCAGCTCCCGATAAGACAAGGTGAGGCGCTCTTCCCTCTCGAGAGAGACTCGGCACACGCTGACAGAATCGCCCCAAAAACTGATACAGCTTCTGCAAAGGGAAGCAGCAAGTCCAAGGCGGTGGGGTTACTGGGGGGGGTGGGGGTTGCCGCATGCTGGCCCCCATGCAGCTGGAGCAATGCAGTTTCAGCCCTTTTATCAACACTCTGACATGCAACATTAGGCAGAGGGACTGGGTGGTGACTGCACAGATTAGCAGTATTAACAATCTGCCTCCCCCAGGGTAACTGTATGGCAGCTGTTACTGCTGTAGGGGTTTATATTCTGTCCATGTACCCCCCCCCCCCGCACATTGACAGCTGCTTTAACAAGTCTTTGTCAAACAGGAGTCCTCCATCAAGTTAGACGCTTAGGGAATAAGGTGGCGTAGTTCACTGGCATTTCTCAAATGGTGCGAGCTATTAGAACATAAAATGGTTCTGCAGTGTAACTGCAGCATCATCACCTTCGGGACTTAAGGGGTTAACGGCAGGGCTGCCGTTTAAAACGCGCTGCAGAGACAGGCCGTTTTCTCTGCGTCCTCGCACACCACAGTTGCTCACACACACCTGAAAAGCCAAGCTTCCTGCAGCCCAAACTTCCTGCGGGGGGAAATAGGTAAAAGACGGAACTGAACGTATTCACACGTCCTGTGTTTTTTAAGTGCAGGAGCAGCTGCAGCTCCTTGAAAATCTGTTGAGGGAAATGTGGCTGCTCAACTGGTGCCAAACAGCTGCCAGATGCTTTTAGCGACAAAACATGCCGTAAACAATTCCCAATTTGCCAAGTCAGGTCAACAGGCCCCTCCCACTGACACCTGGGGGGGGGGACGGACGCTATCCACCTAGGACACGAAACGCTGACTTTGCATGTTTTGTTCCAGAGCTATTCTTTTCTATTTAAAAAGTGAGAAGGACAAGTTCTATTGGTACTAATGAAGAAATCAGTCTGCAGGCAAACATTTCCATAGACAGTGGCTTGTGTACTTTGGCAGGTATGGCAAGAGTAAAAACAGCTAATAGGGTTACATATGTTTAGCAGACCCTTTCATCCAAAGTGACATGCGGTTGAGAAAGCAGCCCCTGGAGAAAGCAGGGTTAAGGGCCTCGCTCAAGGGCCCAATGGTGAAATCACTCTGCAGAGTCTGGGATGTGCCCCAGCGACCTTCAGATCAAAGGAGCAGTATTCTATCCCACAGAACCACACACACATCAAATTTTTAGGAGTAACAGCGGAGAAGATTGAGCAAGTTGACTGTCTATGATTTTCTCAGTTATTCCAATATAATGACAAAACGTTGTTTGTTTAACACAAATAATTCTTATTATATTAGGTCAGGACTTCAGAAGTGGCTAAAGTAAACAGTCAATGAATTTGCTTGTACTGGCTATCGATGAGTCTGGCGGGGTGCACGCGTCGACCGCTTGACATAGAGGTCGCCTGACACATAAGCACGATGTAATAACTGAGATCTGCACTTATTACGGATCAGCCACAAGCACAGCTGCTCACTGTTGCTATCGACATTTCAATGGATAATGTGGGGCAGGTCTGCTGATGCTATACCCAGAGATGAGCCGAGCTAGACACAGCAAAAGCCCTGAATGGGACTTAAACCTGCAGCATTCAGATAACACAGGGGTTGCCCCTGATCTAATAGTTGAGGCTTTAAACCATTTTATTTACTTTTTTTGAAACCCTGTTAAGTATTTTAAATCAGCTCTGTCCTTAAAATGCTATAGCCCAGTACCAATAAAATAAATAAATAAATGTGTTTATGACAACAAATATAAACAGATTCCAATGTCTTTAGTATAATTGCTTCAAAACTACATACTTGAAGAATAAGTTCGCTGGTGTTTTTTATTGTAATGCATAATAAAGTTAGGAATATTCTCAGTCTGGACTTGGGTCCTTTTCCCCAAAGCAATGTATTGCTGCAAAGTTTACAGCACTGTGGTTCTTTAAAGAAAATCTGTCCTGGAAATCAGCTCATATTAGCCATGCTTGCTGTGAGCAGGCACAGAATTCACTGAAACCCCAGGCTGCTCTGCTGTTCACTAAGGTCACCATGGATCCTTACTCTTGTGTAAGGAAAGGGCAGAACAGAATAAACCAAACAACAGTCTGGTACCATCCCTTAGCTAACACTGACAGACTCCATGATCATTTTGACCTATGACCTCATATTTGCTGAACTTCCATCACAGTGCAGCAGTACTATGGCAACACAGACGATCACAGAATTACAAAAACAGGTAGATGGGCCATTCTTCATGTATCGCTTCATGTGTGATAGCAACATTCTGTGAGAAAGCGACACGTCACCTCCTTCAGATTTGGCCTGAGCTCTCGCTTCTTTGGCATCAAAGCCATTGAACTCAGCCCTAATTTCACAAGAGGCTGCGTTACTTTGTCACTCCTGGCATGCAAGTCTGTTGTTTTGAATCTGCAACCGTGGGAGAGAGTACAATCAATTTGTTTCTCCCTTTCTTACTGTCATCCCCCTTTCACTTCAGTCTGACTCGTGTAAATCTTTATTCTTTGTTACGGAAGAAGTGAACATTTAACTGTCATTTCCTGCCCAATCTTCAGAGACAAAGCGACAGAGGTTGTGAAGATGCTCTAGCTGGAGCCAGGCTAGATTTTTCAAGCAGATGTCCAAGGTCCCAGCTTTGAGAAAAAAAAACCCATTAAAGACCTTGTAAGGCTTGTAAAAATGAACATACGAGGCCTGAAAATACCTTTGCGGCTTCCATTTTGAATAAAGTAAACATGGTGTATTTTATGTGCAAAACAAGATCCGTATGTATTAAAGGTAGATGCTCTGTAGATTTAAATGATTATGTGGAACATTTGGAAATAGTTCACAAAGCCCTTGCAGGAACCTCAGAATTATGAACGTTTAATAAAATGATTGCTTAATGCTGTGCCCCTCAGATACGTCCAAGAAGTAATATTGTTGGTATTTTTCCACTTTTGATCCACTGATCCACTATGATCCAAAAAAAAAAAAAATAGTACATCTAAATTTAAGGTATTATAAATCCAAAACATGCATGTTAAAATTGAATGCAATACGACTGTATTTCTTTAAAATCTCTGCTTAATAAATAGGCACACTGAGAAATACCTACATTAGAAACAGCTGTTTTATCCAGCCAAGATTTTCCATAACAGAACGTAAAACCGCATGTCATGTACCTGTGTGTTTTTGGGGAGAACAATAGGTTGAATTGCTTATGGCATTTTGTATCTTAAGGCATTTTGTACCTACTCCTTGTGGGTTAGGATCTGTGCAGATATTCCAAAGGCAGCAAGGTTAAAATTCTCATTTTGAAAACCTCTACCTATGATATGAGGCTAAGTAAGAGGTAAAGGTGTGGGGTTTATCAAAATAATCAGTGACAACTAGATGTAATGCAGCCCAAATTGGTTTATCCCACTTGGTTTATACCACAGCTAACGAACAAAACAAAAAAATAATAATAGAATAAATGGTCACGGTTCATTTTTCAGAAGAGAATCGTTTACATAATAAATAATAACAATAACATTCCAATGTGCTGTTAAAAATATAGTCCCTATAAAAGATAGAACGTCTGGTCACTGGAAACAGTACCGGTACTGTATGTCTGTCAAATTACGATAGAAACCACCAACAGATGGGCACTTGCATTTTTAAAAGCCAGGAAAATAATGCAGATAGGAATGACTACTTATTTATAAGTAAAAGGTCACACAGGGTTTTATATCATCATGTTTAGTAAAACATTGAAATGCATTAATACAGAACTGCTTTTAGGCTGATGGAAGTACCTGTGCAGTTACACAAAAATAATCAGCATCTATTTGACCGTCCATAGTACAACAAGGAACGAGGCACTAGTTTCAAACTAGCTGATTTCTGCATATGATTCCAGGTGCACGTGACACTCAACCTCATGGTCAAACGATAAGCTGGTGCAATCCACTGCTGGGCCAATAAGAGAATAGTATTTACCAAAGCTGTGGTATAAGGACAATGAATCTTGCGAGGTTTGATATTGATTTGGGAATATTCTTACTGACAGTTTAACAAACGATTGTAAATTGATATCTCAATAACATTACTACTGCTGCAGAAGGGGCCTCACATTTACAGGGTGAGGCTCATGTGATCTGCCAATATTTCCGCGGGCTTCCTCCCACAGGTCAAAAATATGCTGTCAGGTGAAATCTTTAGATTTCCCTTAGTGTATCAGGATGTGTGTGCTATGCAATAGACCGGCATTCTAGTCTGCATGCTCTCCTTTGTTTCCAGTACTTCCTAGGTTAGGTAACAGCCTAACCCCAACCCCGGATAAGTTGCTATGGAGAACGGAAAGATAGTGGCTATGAATCAGATCTTGAAAGCAAACCTGCTGTTTTATATGTTACAGTAAAAGAAAACGGCAAACATGACCATCCTTGCTGCTTTACGGGAATCACTCAGTGAGCATAACAATTAAGTGCCCTAGTCAGACACACTTTTAACGATGTCAAACTCCACATCAGGTGGCGGTCAGGTGGGGAGCACCATTGTCTCGGACCTCCAGGGTTGGGGGTTCTGCCCTCACCTCTGTATAGAGCAGGACTGGGCAATCTTATCCAGAGAGGGCCAGTCTGTGTGCAGGATATCGCTGTTACTAATTAGAGGACTGACTGACTAAAGAGTCCCCACACCTGGATTGGAAATTGCTGATCTAAAAGTGATCCCAAAAACCTGCATACACACCGGCCCTTTGCGGATAAGGCTGCCCACCGCAGGTATAGATGCTCTCCCTGTATTGGGCTGGTTTCTTCTGGTTACAACGGTTTGCAGACATGCAGTTAGTGCATCTGGTGTCGGTACTTTGCCTGTAAATTATGACTGCTTGGGGTTGTTTGTCCTGTAATTTGATCTCTTTCACTCCCACAATTTAGCCCAATCCTCTGAGATACATAGGATCCTATGACACTGTGTCTCTAGTGCTTAGTTACAAAGTAACTCCAATGGCTCACTCCAGAAAATAACACTCCTCCCATAAAATAATGCTACAGATTCTCATGTGAATATTCTAGTGTAGTTACTGTAACTGTCTACCAGCCTAAGAAATCAGTGAGGAAGGTATGGAGCAAAAATCTGTTTCCAGATTATTCCAGAAGACCGCCTACCTGAAAGCTAACAACACTTTTATAAAAGTTCAATCCTTAGTGAACAAATCCCAGTTCATTTATGCAAAAATTAGGCAACAATCACAAATCAAAAGTAATGATGTAAGCTCCGAAATACGAGGGTCCAGAAACTCCACCCCTCACTTATGCTGCTGCAAAATTTCAGCGAGTCTCAGTTATCACCCTTGGATCGTCACAAGAGGGGAAATCGATACAAATATTAAATTCCAATGTAAAAGCTTGTACTTTGCATCAAGCAGACACATGGGCACTGGCTGAAAATGCCCAGAACACGACAGGCAGTTATTAGTCACTGATTAGGCTAACAGAAATATCAGCTGCAATGCACATGAACAGGAGCTGGTAATAGCTTGCAGGGAATTGCAGAAGTTAGAAGAGATTTCTGATGAGCAGAGGAGTGGGGATGCACTGGGCACTGGGCAGACATTAAGCAGGTTAAACTGCAATGCAGCTGCACTGGCTCTGGCCTGAAGCCTAAAAACAGACCTGGAAGAGAGACAAACTCAGGAACAGCATACAGGTCTGGCTGATACAGACTGTTGAATATGAATTTGAGGACATCGCAGCTATGTGATTGGTTAACAAAGGGTTGCCAGTTCAGAACTCCGCCGCTTCCCTTGAGTAAGGCGCCTGATTCCTGATTGGTCGGGGGATGCTGGCTGACCCGCATAATGCGACCCTCTCACCTGTGTGTCTGGTGGCCCACGGAGAGCAAGATGGGGTAGGTGAAACAGACACCCCCATTTCCACATGGGTATGAAGTATCACTATTCCATTGCATAATATTACTCATAATACAGTCTTGTAGAAAGGAGTCTTTCTCGTGAAGTACTAATCATTTTATCATCCAATCAACTGGGATTATGCCAGGCAGCTTAGGGTACAGGGCAGAGGAACATGTTAGATGGGATGGCATATAGAATAGAATAGAATAGAATAGAATAGAATAGAATAGAATGACTTTATTGTCATTGCATATTTTCTTGCACGATG
>JAODKF010000126.1:28032713-28047483 GCA_026779585.1 Mormyrus proboscirostris
TATCCCACTTTGGGCACATTTTGGTCTCAAAACATAATCTATGACCCCCCCCCCCCCCCCAACACACAAACAATATTACATACCATGTGAGGAGGTTTTAACTTGTTCAATTGCCTCTTGCACATGTTAACTACCACGCTTTGGCTCTCGGGCAAAATGATTTAATCTCCCAAGTCTCTGAATTTGATACCAGGCTTAAGCCCTTGTCCCTGTGATCAGGAAGTTGCTGGTTTGAGCCCGGCCTCACCATGTACTGTATGCAGGTCCTTTTGCAAGGTCCATACCCCCCAGCTTCCTGGGTGCCACAACAGGTGGCTGCCCGTCACAGTCAGCTTGCTCTCACTTAGTGAGTGCAAGTTGAGGAAGGCATAAAGAGAATTTCCCCATGGGGATCAATGAAGGATCTATTGTTATTTTAAAAATAATTTTTAGGTCAGACAACTGACTTATAGTTGAAACCATGTTTCCGCTTCTCTGAAATCACTCAGCCATTCAGATATAGATGCTTATGATGATACTGTGGCAATTGCAGTGATACGACTGTGACAGGTAGGAGGAAAAGGATGGTGTGATTATGGAAACTCAGTCTTTTATGAAATAAATGCAACATAATGCATTCTGGAGCTTAAAAAGTCAATACGAAAAAAACCTGAAATGAAAATCACAATAAGAATCAAATAAAGCATGTACAGTTTGGAGCTTGAATGGGGTGTTAAATTCAAGCTCTTTTCGGTGAATAATAAACCTACTGAAATGAGGAATCAGCTGGTCCTCATATTCAAATTGATGCATCTGGAAGCTCCAATGGAAAATCACCAACATTGCTGTAAGTCCAACTCTCAACCTTCAACTGGCTCATTGCATAATTCCAGAAAACATACCTGGCCGGTGGCCTGAGACTGGAAGCTGAGTATGTGCTAGTTCAGATCCTGACACCAAGGAACATAATACTGATGTGTAACCAGCTTGTTCCAGACTTTTAGCAGGCTTGCCGGCCCTGTTCGGGCATTACTCTTCATTTGGTGGCCCTCTTGAGTGGTATTAAGGGGTTAGCCAGTCGCTTTAGCAGCTAGCGTGTGCTGCTTTGTCAGAGCAGACATGGTAATCAGCGCCGGCTTTTATCTCCTCTCACATAACGAGTTAAATTAGCCACGGCACCAGTGCTGAACCTCATCCGCCCAGCGATCACTCTTCATTAAGGCCAGGGGCCGGCTCCGTGCGAGTATGCGATACTGCAAATGACTGTGACGCTGTCAAGTGCCATTTAACCTTCTATGACTGTAGGCAGAATGGCAGGGATAGGTGATTAGTATTTCAATTCAGGATCTCTGATTCCAAAACCCCATTTTTTTTCTCATAATAGGCCGGAGAAAGAATGATATATTTTAGCAGGAAAGTTGGGTAAGTTGAAGAAACTCGATTAGAAGTATTATAGACAGGTTTGACCTCAATAGACCACGGAATCACCACATAACACCGGTTTGATGGTTGTACTTTATAGAGTTCAGCATATCGGGTTATTTTATAGTTCTGTCTTCTCTTCTGATTCTGTTTCATGCCCACATTTATAAAATCTAGGCTTTTGAAATGAAAAGAAAATTGAAGGGAACAGGGATCCGCTGGGTAATCATAATCAACCCCCCCATGCTATGTAACATAATTGCATGGTATTTTGTCATAAAACAAGGATTTAACAGGATTTGGACTTTTTTTTTTCCCAAGAATAGTGAAGCATGTGCATATCACAGTGAAAAAATAAATGATTCGTTATTGTTCTTTTTTAAGGATCTCTTTTTGCAGTCCAGGCACCATCTCTGCTGAGGTCATATCCTGCGCGGAGCTTGGGGTGGCACGGCTGCCGTCTGTGCTAAGAATGCAAAGGTTTTTCCGGGGCCAGGGGAAGGCTGGCTGTGTATTAGCGATGGGCTGGATCTATCCCCGTGCACCCCCCAGGTCCTGGCGTGAGCCTTGCCATGAAATCCAATTGCCTCCAATTGCTGCGAGCCGTCTCCCTCCCCACTTTTGGTCATTCCCATGCAGACATTAATGCATCAAAGGAGCCAGCCGGGCCAAGAATGCCAAATCGCCAGCAGAAGCTTCCCCTGCAAGTGATTAGAGACTAAAGAAGGCAAGAAATTGCTATGCTGGAGCGGGAGGAGCATTAAAATGTGCGCCATGCGAAAACGAAATAGCAGGATGTGTGTCTGCGGGCATGTGGCCCACGTGCTTTGCCCTGTCTGCCTGGGTTTCTCATATGTCTGCCAGTAATTAGACCCATTTTGGCTCCCTGAAAAGACACTGGCCCTCCTAGTACCATTACAGCGCCTCCGAAGGAATAGCCCACAAACGCGTGATCTATTTCAGACGTGCCGCCTGGGAAATGCGAAGCTATGTATAATACAAATAACAAAATAGCTAAAATTCAGGAATCTGTGGTCAGCTTTGGCCTTTTTCTGCTTTGCTTGCAAAGATACCCGAAGAGACCCATTTTATTTATTCACACACCCTTCCGTGCCGCTGTACTGGATTTTTGCTTCAAATTATGCTAGGTTTGCATTTATAGGTTTTACAGTTTGAATAAAAATATGCATGACCTTATGCAGAAGAAAATGTTCCTCATAAAAGGAAAACAAGGGAATAAAGCAAGAAATGCTTTTTATTTTAGAATTGCAGTGTGGCCTGCATATTTCTGTTTAATGTTCAACCATATATCGGGTATAGGGTGCGGGGGGGTGGAGTGTATCCCAGGCCTGGTAGGAGAACAGCCTGGATGGGATGGCAGGCAGGTCATTGCAGGCTAGGATGTAGCTAGAAATTTTGGGCCCACCAACAAAATGTCACCTTAGTTGCCCTAGTAGGGTCGACAATTTCAGTCTGAAGAAATATGGGTACATAGAATTTGCCAGCCGGGGGCCCCTGTAAAGTGCTGGGCCCCTGAATCTGCCAGGGTATCCACGCCCCTCTGATGTCCCTGACTGTAAGGCATATAAATGCACATACACTAAGGGCAATTAATAGATGTTAGCTTGCTGAAATGAAAAGTCTTTGGACTGCTGGAGGGAACTGGAGTACTTGGAGGAAGCACACATGACAAAGGGAAAAATGTAACCTCAACACACACAGAGGAGTGGGATTCAATCCACCAAACCTGGAAGTATGAAGCAATTTACCCTCCAGAAGAATTCAACAGTGAAACAGAACTAAACTTTTCAGCTAGTTATTCGTTTTCAAGGGTCCAATCATTGTCACTACTGGGCAGCAGCATTTACAGTAGCGATTAGACCTACAGCGTACAATGTTATACAACGTTTTGTGCCAAAATGTCATTTGGGAAACCGGATTCCTGGTTGATTCCACTTACAGTAAGATGCATTATATACGCGAGTACTTTGAAGTAATCCAGTTTCACTTGCCATATGGTTACTGAGTACTGGGAGGTAAGCAAGCCACATGTACCAGCAGGAACACAAAGCCCCTTATCTCTGCAAGGCCACAAGTTTAATTAATGGAACCTTTTTGGGATTAACATTTTGCATTGAAAAAGTCATGTATGATAATGCATTACTGATATACAAGAAAATTATTACAATGTTTTCTCTGCATTTTGTTTCGCTTACTTTCCTGACACGTTTTAATATGTTCATTTACAATAAATCCTCATTTCTCAATCCTTGGCCCTCAGATTAATTAAAATGGTATTTATCTATGATTTCTTTACATTGCCTGTGTTTTTGTTGCATTTCTTTGGGGTGAACATCGTATAATGATTAAATTTTTCGTTAATTAGAATGACTTACGATTTGCACAAAATCGCCATTCTGCTGGATTCCCTAGTTTGTATTATAATTTCTGTGGCAGCGATATCAGAAATTCATTAACTGTTTAAAGTTTGGATTCATACAGCACTGAGGAAACTATTTACTGTTAACATAGCTAAAAAGGGGGAGTAGATTTGTGTTGGGCTGGGGGGGGGCTATGTCAGTTAAGACCTCCATATCGATTTCCTCCACCTGCCTGCAATGGCCTCTCCAAATTGGGTGAATGTTTGCCCCAACTGGAGCCAACCTCAAACCTGAAGCCACTGGACCATGCAGCCCGGGCTGAACCTTGCCTCTTGTCTGGTGGCCTTCCAAAATATATTACATGTTTGTTGCATCTCTGTTCTGCCATGACACATAAGCTTTTTTTTTTGCTTTTTTTCCCACCATCCTGCTCCTGGATTTTACGTCTATATGATTTTTTTTTTTTTTAATCCCAATATGGTCCATCCACATTTATCAATTTGGAAATATTGCTAATAAACCTGCTTCTGGATGCTAAATATCCTTGACAAATTTGAGCTTGTTGAATTCAAAGATGGATGAAAAAAGGAAGAAGAAACTAGTACATAGATGCCAACACACACACACGGGTTTGTATTCTATCTTTGTGGGGACCGTCCATTCATTATTATGGCCAAAACCCTAATTCCAACAATGACATCCTTAACCCCTACCCAGCCCTAACCTTACCAATACAGTAAGTAATCAAACCAAATACAAGTCTTTGGGCATTTTTAGTTTTTTGATTGCATTCACAGATTTTTATACAATGTAATTTCCCGTTGTGGGGACTGAAAAAATGGTCCCCACAACATCCAAATAACAGGATTTTTATCACATTGCGGGGACAAAGATACTCAAATGGTGAACATACTGTAAATAAATTTGTCAGCAAAGAATATTGAGTGCATTTTTAGCAACTGTTAAGCGAGTAACATTCAAATATAGAAAATGCAAAAGCATTTGACTTGTTGTGTATTTTTAATGAAAAAAAAACAAATCACTAAGCGGTGAGACTTGCTTGAGATGAGATTTTGAACAGAGTCACATGACACCGTGAAAGGGAGATATTATATGGGGTATAGATTGTACCAAAATGGTGGAAAGGAAGTAAACCTGTTTCAGCTACAGTGCCGGGTGAGTACAGTGGGAAATAAGATGGTCTTTGGAAGGACAGCAGCTGGAATCAGACATAAATATCTAGGCCTATGGCCTGCGGCTATGGACTGGACCTGTATTCTGTACCCAAGAAGCAGAGCAGGTGTTCATTTTAAAATGATGTCTCATTACGCGCATTTGACTCAGCGGTTAAGCTACCTTGTACGCAACCCTGAGACTCCCAGCCCCCCACGGCCCTTCCACAAATTCTTTCAGGTTTGTCAGTTTTGATCACGACCGGCATGGATGATGCATTGGGAGTGAAGCCAATAGACTCACTATTCATGCTTCAGACTCTTTGCTGACTTTGACTTTCTCTGTGTGAATATGAATCTTTAGCTCATTTTGGACCATATCGATTTTGATAAAATTCCGGAATAAATGATCAAGCTTGAGATACAAATGAGGATGCCGAGTGCGATTCGCGTTAGAGGTGACGCTGACCTTTGAAAACGTTCGCAGGCTGCTGCCGTCGGTGGTTAGAATATCTTGTTAGCCTTAAAGGGATAATATCTGTTCAGCATTAGCATACGAGAGGCTGCGATACTGAATCAGTCATACAAGAACCACATTCCGTCGCAAGGTGCCTTCAGCCATAAAAGTAAAGGGGCACAACAGAGAGCAGACGTAATAACATGGCTGTAGATTGTAAGGCAGAAGCTCTCCGGGCGTCATAAAGGCCTCTGCCAGTGCAGGCAGCCATGGACCAAAGAGGAGGAGAAGCTCACGTCCACCTCTGGTTATTAAGTATCCGCAGACGGTTAAAATTACGCCGCGCATAAACTATCCTCAGAGACGCAATTAATGCTGCTTTCCAAATGAAATGCAACTGTGTCGTTTGTGCCTCGATGAAAGACGCAGCTTCTATTAACTGTCCCCCGGAATGAGAAGAATCAGACACCCGGAAGCCAGAAAAGCAAATAAATATATAAATAAAAGGGAATCCATCCATCAGCAGAATGGGCCACTCGAAGTGGAGAGAAGGTCTGCTAGCCAGGTTTCTGTTAGCGGCTGCAGCAGATTAAAAACAAATTAAGACATCTGCTGTGGACAGATGCCCCTTCCTGCAAACAGGACGGGAGGTCTGTCACAGGCAATGTACAGGTTCACAGCAGGCTGTCTGAAGCACCGTCACCATATTCGCTGTAAGTAAAGGAGGAAATGCAGAGGATGAGCACCCTTAAACACATAATTAATGATCCTAAAATAAAATCAGATAACTTTATTGATCCCAAGGATTCTGGCGCATGCAGCGGCCAGGTACATAAAGTGCACACAAACAAACAAACTAAGACCGTGCATGTGCCAAAAGAGTATAAACAGCGCCAACATATTTCTAGAGGGCGCGGTACTCAAACAAAAGAAGCGTGTTAAGAAAATAGATACAAACAAAAAAAGACTTAATGGATATATGGCTTACAGTATGTGCAATTATATGTGCACTAGACTTTCGCTACAGCAAAGATGGATGCTTTCTGGCGTGTTTTGGAGGAGGAGGTGCTGTTGTGCCTGATGGCAGCAGCCACTTAAACTTCCTTGCATGTATTTTACACAGATATAACAATATTTCCTGTGCTACTTTGCTTCTGAATACGATTAACGCGCATAGACATCTCTCCCTTGAAACCCAATAGGATCCCCTAAATAATTTGTTGGCTGACCTCACAATGGAAAACAAAATGATGTACTACTTCAATTACACTGTACATGCTGCATGAAGTTTCAGTGGTGCGTTCATGCCTTGCTTTGTGCATGGTGAGGCAGTGACATTGTCTGTACTCTCATTGTCTCCCTTACAAATACATAAACCAAAGACATCTCCATTCAATGTAAATCAACCACTGGCTTCTAATAACAATAAACCATGGAAATTACATTAGCATATCAATTGCACTAAATGCGCCTGGATACAAGATAAATTCTGCGGAGATGCTTTATTATACTAATACATGCCAAAAAAAAGCCATTGTTGTAAAAAAAAAAAATGTTAGATAAACATTTTAAACTGTCAAGCAGGTGTTGTATCTTTTAAAAATGGGTTTTGTAGTTGATACGTTGCCAGAGAAATTCTTGCTTAATCTATTCTACTGAAGTGTAATAATGGTTTGGCTAACAGTAAGAAAGCAGAATTTGAGCCAAACTACAAAGTAATTATTATAATTTGAAGTTAATCCTTAAAAGTAAACAACAGAAGTTCAGTTTTTACATATTGTGTATATTGCAGCTGTGTCAGTGGAAAAAACTGTTAGCCCATAATAGTGTTTAATTGTCTTATTTTCAATAGGTACATTAAGTCCAAGTTACTTCTGTCCTTAAAAGTGATACTTGAAATTTGATGTTTTTGGTGGTTCATTGGCCAGAGCTGTTTCCTCACACTTCCTGAGCTTGATTCTTACTTCTGGTTTTCTGGGTGGGGTTTGCAAGCTGTCCCCTTTTTGGGGAGTTTCCTTTGGACACTCTGGTTTCTGTCACAGTCAGTTATTTAAACTCATGTGTGAATGTGCCTGTGAGGATTCTGTGATCCTTCTTTGCAGAACCGGGGATTTCAAAGTGTACTTGTACAAAAATGAAAGCTGCACTTTACTGATGTTTAGTTACACATAATATGCAGATGCTCCCTACTTACGAACGAGTTACGTAACTGGAAATGTTCGTAAGTCGTTACTCAACATCATTTTAACGGTATACTCAAGTACAAAGAACTATATACTTTATTGAGCCTTTTGTCATTCAGAAAAACAAGCTTAATAAATTAATATTGACAGAGCAAATCAGAACGGAATGGATGTGAGGAATGTTTTACAAAATACACAGCAGGGCAGGTCTGCATAAGAACGTCTGTAGTTATTTTTTTGCTTCATGCACTGGGTTGTTTTTCTTTTAGTCCCAAAATGTTTTACCCACAATTTTTAATCCAAATTGTCTTAAAACCAGTGATCAACCAACTGAGAGATTGTTCAGTATGAGTCCAGCTTCGTATTTTATGAAAATTCCTTTTGTGAAAATGTTTGGAGAGAGATATGAATATCCATGCAACTTGGCACAGACCAAATTTCAGTCGTTAATCCAAAAAGGGAAAAAAAAAATCTTTGAGAAGCCTTAAGTAGTTTGGTTGCTCTGGTGAATTTTTAAATGCCGTAGAGTTTGTTGGCTGCTATGATTAGTGTCACCTCTCTTTGCTTCTTTGTCTGGGCAAGCTTGACCATTTACAAAGGTGAGCTCCACCATTATGTTAATCAAAAAGTCATTTGCTTCCTTTTTCTTCGCAATGTTTCTTATCTGTGCTTTTGCAGCAGTGCTGAGCTGGAGCCCATTTTTTTCCCCTGAGCATTTACACTGAATGCAGAGGGTTCCTTTCTGCTGTCAATTCTTCCATTCTGCTGCTCTGACGGGAAAGCTGCTCGCGGCAAAAGTTATTCCCAGAGACATGGCCAATTATGCTGAGCAGTGTGTGCAGACTTTTGTCTTAAACAAACAACTGCATTCAGCAAATGAAGAATGAGAATAGTCTCACACTGAGAAAGGATCCTCCTCTGCTTTTTATCTCCTAGGTACCCACTGTGAAAACTTTAGAAAATATATTTATTCCACAGACTGGGAGTTGTTTATAACATGATCTTAGGTTGCCAGCATCAAAAGAGTCAAAGTAAACACCAATGCTTTTGTTTTGGTTCCATACAGTTTTTTTTGTTTTGTTTTGGTTCCATACAGTACATATAAACAGAAAATATGGTGATAT
Organism: Mormyrus proboscirostris; assembly: GCA_026779585.1. Taxonomy (NCBI): domain Eukaryota; kingdom Metazoa; phylum Chordata; class Actinopteri; order Osteoglossiformes; family Mormyridae; genus Mormyrus; species Mormyrus proboscirostris. Next base: position 28,041,432 of record JAODKF010000126.1, read on the forward strand.
TGCATCCCTGAAATGCTTCAGTACAAAGTTTATTGTGAGATTCATTCTTTATAGAGTCACTGACATTCCACAACCATGGCAAGTGTTACATTAATAAAAAAAAGGCTTTTTACTCACAGAGATGCTGAACTGAAACTGATTGTACTGTGATATTTAATAAGAAGGAATTTGTGTACAAATATGAGCGATGTACTTTTATCGTTATACTTTTTTATAGACGGTTTTAAAAACTACAATAATGCAACCAAATAAATCCCTCAAATAATCACCTTGGCTTTCCTCATGTTGTCACCCAAAACAATGTTGTATTTTAGTTTGGTAATTCCAGTTTTGAACCTTGCCTTTGCTGTAAGGTCACTTTCAGGAATGACAGATGGATTCCCTACCCTGCAATCACCATATACATCTACACAAGGAAACACTTTTTGGTATCTGATCGGTTGCTTTTTTTCTGGTGTTGCTGGGTTAAAGTAGGCAGTGATTAATAGTGCATTATAGTTAAAATCACCATAGGTTTTGCAACCTTGTTTCTTCTAGTTAACAAGTCTCCCGTCTGGGTCTCACTCTAGTGCTTAACTCACCCTTTTTCATTAAACATATGGAGAACCTCATTCTTTAATTCCCAAAAATAAATTTAAAAATGACGACATTGTGGAGCAGCTACGACTTTTGCTAAGTTAACAATATCGCATAACTCAATTCAATTTTATTTATATAACGCGTTTAACAACAGTCATCGTCACAAAGCACTTTACATATAACCGGCCCGGTTACATTTAACCCCTGAGGATGCTTCTAGCTGTGCAGTTCTCTGCGATGCTATGCTGTGGCAGTAACCTAATACTCCATGCACTGACCTTGGTGGAATTAAAATACATTTCTGGAGAAGCACCTTCATTCATTTTATCTGGAAAGCAGATGTCAGTTAAAAAATGCCACTGAACCTGAAGCTTTGACATGTTAAAAACTGCATTAGAACTGCATCGACACCACAAACAGCACCTCTGAGTATTCCTGCACTCTGCAGCCCTTTTTTTAAGTATGCCTTAGAGACTCCCTGTAGCTCCTCAAGCGAGGTTAGCAGTCATGAAAGCAGAAATGAGTCAAAACTCACAGTGGGCGGGATTACCGCTGTTGATCAACTGGTTGCAGCCAAAGAGAAATAAATCAGTGTTTGGCATAAACCCAAGCCCTTTGCCCCATTGCTTGGCAACAGTGATCCTCCTAATGAAGGATGTATCGCAGAATCTCTCCTCTACAGTGAGGAACCTATCCTCGCCAGGTCCATATTCTGCCTGCTCACCTCTGCTATACACCAGCCCCACGCCAAGCTCTCTACGGTCCTCCTGGCCCATCTCCAGCTCAACCTCCTTCACCGCCACCGTCACTCGGCCCACAGCGCCCCCCTCAGACGGTCATGCTGTGGGACTTTGGAGATTGCTGCGACGCAGATGGTGTACGAGGGTGATACTGCGAGAACATCGACATAAAGTGAAAATAGGTGCCCAGAATGCCTAATAAATAAATTAGCTATTGTTTATTCATGGCTCACAGGTTCTGCAGCTACCCATGAGCCTTTCATGAAAAATACTGCCGTGGGAAAGAACGAAGAAAATGAACCGACTCCTTTCACGATGTGAACCGTCTGAGCCAAATACACAGCAGCCAATTATTTTTGCATGGCTTTTTTCGTTTCCCAGTCAAACACACTTTTAAAGACATTTTCGGGAAAAAAAATTACTAAAACCAACATCAGTAACTCATATCAAAGCTATGCTAAATAAGAATATGGGGGAATGCGATCTAACATACTCCACAAACTTAAATTTAAATGTCAAAAACATATAAAAATGCTACAAAACGCTACATAATCTCTATCTATTCGACTGAGTAACTTGAAACTTGGTTACAAAAGGTTTGGAATGCTTTCAAAAACATTTTATAAAGGCTAGTGTGAGAAAAGTTGCTGTGGCATTTTAACTTGAAACGTAGGAGGTGGTCTTGATAGTAAAAGACAAATTAAAACGATATAAGAGATGATTTCTGTAACCTTTTCTTAGCTTGAACGTATTTAGTAGGTTCACAGTTTATGTAAAATGCATTTCAATTCATCCATCACTCATCCATTTATTTCCCAAAACGCTCAACTAGATGAGAATTACATTGGCCAGAAAGACAGGTTCATCGCCTCAGTGTTTCCACTCTGGCTTACATCTTTGAGGGGATACTATGATCTTTGAAATAAGATGAAAATTGTGCCTCTAATATAGCTTTCTATTAAAATATGATATATTTTTGTTTTTATATAATTTCAGAAAATTCCTATAGTAACGCTTGTAATTAGACTGAGAAAAGTTAGCCAGTGAATCTTTCTACATGCAATCAGATAGAGATACAGGGTACAAAGATCAGTGAAGTACGGCACGTCGCAATCTGACATGTGGTCTGTGGGTATTTACTTTGAAATCGGGGACATTATTACGGAATATCTGTCCCTGTAGCCAAAGAGCCGTGGATGAAAGGACAGAGTGAGTGGCACTAAGATCGCACTTTCATGTTTCTGCCCTCCGAGACACAGCCGTCGAGGACAATGACCAAAGTCAGGCCCAGGGGGACCTTAAACGCCCCCCTCTCTGCTTGTAAATAATTCATGAGGGCCGGATATGAAAATACTTTTGTTGCTCTCTGTCGGTAGCTGGCAGGGGGGTGCGGTTGGGGTGGGGGCTCCCGGGAAGCTGGTGGGCCATGTCCACCCTGACATCACTTGGAAGTCACTCGGGGCGGCTCATGCATTTTTCATGGCTGCTGGCCCGGCTCTGCACTCTGTCACAGGATCTCTTTCCCGGCACTTCGCTCCAGCTGCATCCCTAAGGGCGTCGCAGGCCACACGGCAAAGCCCCCCCAACCCCAGAAGCATCACCCATGCAATGCAGTCTCATGACCAATGTTGATTCATCTCTACTCCTATACATACGCCAAACACTGGAACGCATCCGAGCAAAACCTCGTACCGTTTACCCCCTGGATGTGCGTCCCGCATGGATAAGAAAGAGTGTTTTTTTTAAAAAAATTTTTTTAAAAACGTATCGCTCTGGACACCCATCTCCACTGCTGGCGAGACTGTTCCTGGCACCAGATGAAAACATTCCCCGAGCGGCCGGGAACGCCGTTTGCTTAAGTTTTCAATACATTGACAGAGTTGATTTGCATGATGGCTGCTTGGACTTTAACACGGCAAGCTGTCTGCACACCGATACGCCGCAGGAGCATTTGCAAGTCAATTCGATTCCTTACTCCCTTGACCTTTATTACAGAAGACGGAGCATCTATATTTGCATACGTGGAAACACACACGCGCATAAAAGCCCACGCGCACATATCATTTCCGCATGGGATGATAATATCCAGGTGGTATCTGTGAGTTTATATCATGTCATCACACCTGTAAATACTCTGCATGCAGAATAGAATTTCCCTCTTTAGTCGTTGTGTTCTACATAAATTATGCTATAGGTTACAACAAAAATACTAGAGTAACAATTAACTCAAGAATTCTGTACTATCAGGTACAGAAAGCGTGTTTTTCTCTCCTAATTTCTAGGCATTTCAAAGCATCTGGCTGCATTCCTGTTTTATGAGTGACTGAGCAATTTAAAATTCTAAAACGGCATAATTTCATAGTTTAGAAAGGTCATCTGTCTGCAGTGAGAAGATTATTTGTTGTTTGTATTCTTTGTTGCCGGAGAATTTTTCAGGGATACTGATGAAAGCAGTTTGACCTAATAGTTTCCTTCACTGGATTAAAATTTTAAACCATGCCGGAGCATCACAAAGCTGTTTGTGCCAGAGCGTTAAAAGGATTTCACGCCATCTTCCAGTCTTTTATCCTGCGCTGGTTTGATTTGGACATAGGTTTGCTTAAGCTTTGCTGATAAAGATTTATTCTGCACTGTCTCTTTAAAAGTATAAACGCTTGTCAAGTTCAAGTGCAAACTTGGGTCATGGGGCTAGAAGTGTCATAAATACAACATCATGGAAAGAGCTGCCTAAAACACAGCCACTAGGACAGGGTGACACTTTGAAAGAGGATTAAGATGAAGTAGCAACATCCTGTGAATACCTGATTAATATTCCTAAGACAGCATGAAGGCAGACATCTATAGAGAAGGTCAATTAAATGAGTTGGGACGCAATAGGATTGACAGCACTGCAGATGCAAATGTGTACCAATACCCATGAAGAAGAAACTGGAAAACACGCTGATTTGAACGGTGTGAGTGTGCCCTGCGATGGGCTGGTGCCCCATCCTAGGTCATTCCCCGCCTTGCGCCTGTAGCTTCCGGGATCGGCTCCAGACCCCCATGACCCTGCACAGGACAAGCGGCCACAGAAAATGGATGGAGAATGGAACTGGCTGATTTTTTTTTTTTTTTTTTTTTCTGGGAGCATGTAATTAACGTTTTTCCGTGAAGCCGAGGGAGCTACTCTTCCTTGACGTTTCAGTTCACCTCTTATTCTGTACAGTTATAGTAGCAGCTGTTTGTAAGATACTTACAACTTTGTTGCAGTTTCAGGCGGAAAAGAATGCAATGACTCCTTCTGTGACACTTTGCGAAAATTGACAGAAACCATCATTTAGACGCACTTCTTGAAAGCTAAAAGAAAGTGATTTATTGCCGGCTTAAAATGAGGCTCTTTTACCCCTTAGGCTATATTCGGGCTAAGCAACTCGCAAATACATTCCTGGCACAGATATATACAGTCGTACAGTTTCTTATTGCATGCTTGCAGCGTCCATTACTTTATATATTTCGCAGTGTTTTCATGCTCCACTTGATTTATTAGTGCTTCTGACCCTAACTGACAGAGGACAGCTTGGAGAGCACCAAAGCAGCACGGAGAACATTCATTTAATTCTCTGTCCTCGTTTGCTTCCTTTGCTGTGCAAACTGTCTCTGGCCATCTCTGACGGTGAGTGGAAATGAAAACATAGCAGAATTCTGTGTTTCCGTTCGCATTTCGTTGTTCCCTTAAGCCGTGAAACACCTTGCCGTGGACTGTGAAAGGTGCATGAATCTCAGACAAAAACACATTGGCGTGTCAGGATAATGGGATGGTGTAGTATTCCTGTATTTCACAAATTATACTGTACCTTAATGAACTCAAAAATAAGTACTCCATCCCAGTATGCTTATTAGAAGTGATATATCTTTTTTTAAAAAAAAAGCTGCAGAAGCTGCCTTTCTATATATTTAATATATCCCAAATATTTATGTAAAAAAGCACAGCACTGTCACACTAACTATAATGGGAAAAGAAGGGAGAAATCAAAATCAGAATCAGAATCAGTTTTATTGGCCGTGTATGTTCACATTGTCTTTAGCTGTTAGTGGCTCTTAAACATACAGTAGATGCACTGTGAAGACAGGACAATGGTCACATGCAGTCTGGCTGACATACAAAATGCGCATGTGTGGTTGATATATGTACAAAATCACATGACCACTACATGCCAGTATATTCCGTGGTATTGCGGCGGGAAGGTTATGGCCATGCAAGGATGCGAAACCTCCAACTAGGAAATTCTTCATTTCACGCTGATTTTATGAAGCAGAAAATGACTGTGGCAGCTCGCAGCCTGTGGAGCTGTGGATGATGGGTAACCTTGTCTGTGTCACTCAGATCATCTGGGTGCATTATGTAACTTAATGCATTGTATTGCTAGAATTGCTCTTTCTGAGGACGCAGGAGCTGCTTTGTGGGACCCGGACCTCGCGTTACTAATGCGCTGCATTGATCACGTGTTTGAATCGGATAAGTGGATGTTTCTTGAAAACCTGGGAGCCATGGTTTTGGAGATGGATGGTTCTCCAGGCGTGCTGTTGCTGCGAATCCATGAATCCATTTGTCAAGGGTGCGTCTGGAGGACACCCTGGTTATGCGATTTCAGCCTCGCGCTCACTTTGGATTCCCGTTGCCCACTCTGCTTGGAATGCTGGGTATCTACGCACACTGACCTAGCAGCTCCCCCCCCCCCCCCCAGCCCCCGCAC
>JAODKF010000126.1:28052211-28069018 GCA_026779585.1 Mormyrus proboscirostris
TATTATTCCTTAAAACGTAATTAAAAATAACACATTAATAAATACACAATGTATTCTATTAAAGTTTAACGGCAACCCCCCAAACCACATATTGCCCCATATCCGCAACACGTTGCATAAGCATGTATGATTCCAAACGGACATCCCCCTGGCCAATCAGAATAAAGGACACGCCCACCTCCCGCTTATGACGTCATAGATGGGGAGAGCTTTAAGCTCCTCCCATTGTACCAGGTAACCTTTTTTTGAGGATTGATAGTTTGAATGACAAATGCATGCCTCTCCAGTTAGCCAAGCACAATGACACGGTGAGGAAAATCCACGAGATAACAAAAAGGCTGATTAATGCGATTTAATTCTTGGGTCGTCAGGAGCAGGGCATCGAGGGGACACGATGAGGGTATAAACTCCGACAAGAAAAGAAACAATAGACGCGCTTTCCTGCTGTAACGATGTTCTGTCTTTTGTTGTGTGATTATGTTGCAAGGTAATGAAGAGAAAAACAGTAATGTAAAGCTGTGTGTGGCTTACTCATTAAAATTTATAAAAAAAATTAATAATAATGATGACTTTTGATCCCTGTGGGGAAATTCTCTTTTCACCTGCCCCATCTGGCTCTCCATGACTCACATGTAGGTGAGACCAAGCTTGGCAGTGAAGGGCAGCCACCTGCAGTGGTGCCCATGGACCTGGGGGTTAGGGGCCTTGTTCAAGGGCCCATAGACACGACTGTTCAGCCAAGGCTGGACTTGAACCGGTGACCTTATAATCGCAGGCACAAAGGCTTAGCCTGCTGAGACACACTCTGGCCCTTACAGTACCTGATATAGAAATATGCAAATAGTAACTACATTTTCAGAAAGTGTAGATGTATGCATACATTGTTTTCTCACCATGTGCAGTATTAAGAATTAGATGATCCATCATTGAATTGGTTGAAGTTTGTGAGCAGATTTTACAAAAAGTAAATTGTGTGCACATTTTAGGGATTTTGTGAGCTCAATTTAATATTTTGTGGGCCAATCAAACTAAATTGTGCAAACAGTTTTGTTCAACTGCCAACATATACAGTATCTCACCGGTGCACTGGTGTATCTGTTGCAATTCTTACACTATTATGTCACATTGGTCATTTTGCAAATAACAAATAAACAGACTCAGGAAAGACTGTGCAGATTGTCATGTAAGTGGAATGCATGATAAATAAATAGGTGTAGGGTATATGGTCACATTTAACTAGGACCATTCAGGTAAAAACACGTTTATTGGCTTCTATATTCCCATTTTATTCATCCAGTAATTCTAGAAATGGTTGAGGCTGGGGGGTGTGGGAGGTGTAGAGATTAGATTGGGGGGGTGACGGGGCTTTCCGGGGAGTACGTGGTCTGTCATTCTTTATAGTTTGCTTATGTGTTGTAGTCATTTATTATTCATGTTTTTCTAAATGAAAATCAGAATATTTCAATGCATATCTGTGTTTGTTTGAGAAATCGTCTCTGAAAATCTCATAGAAGGCCTACATTCAAGAGATCAACATTTCTGCATTGCCTTTGTCTCCACTCTGCTCCATGCTCCACTCAACTTAAAGCATCGCTGGTCACTTTGAAATAAGAGCACTAAAGGCTGATTATTACACCTGTGTCGAGTCGATGCTGTAAGTATGGTGTAGCCCTAGGCCCCACACTGTAGTCCACACCATAGCCTGATGTGCACCTCCCCAAATATGCAGCTACATGTTGCTGCAGCACAGACCACAAGAGCTGTGATTGGTCTGCTTGGTAGCATTCTTTTTTTTTTTTTAAGGGACTGAAGACAGTCTACATCCCCAGTGTACTTATAATACTGATTGGAACTGAAGCGCTATTTCTATCTAGCATTAAATAAGTCACAATAGGCATTGTAGTAACAGGTATACAAAACATTCAAGATGACAGCGACAATTTCACTTACCTCCATTAATTTAATTCGCACTTCACAAGAAAATAAGGGAAAAAGCAGTACAGACACTAACTTTAGAATGGAAAAGGAATAAAAAGTGACTCTGTAGCGGCTTGATATATTTTTCAATATTGTTCTACGGGAAGTTTGAAGCAGCCAAATGTAACCAAGACTGATTCAGCAATTGAATATTACTAAAGGTGGAAAGACAATGAGCACAACATAAAAAACTGCATCACCAAGCATTTTTTTTATGTAACTGTAAGTGCCGCTTGTGTAAGTCACGGCACAGACCTGACACAAGTATAAATCCGCCCTAAAAGATGCCAACTACACTACATCGTCAAAAGTATGTGGATACCCCTAGTAATTAGAGGAACTGCCTAATTAGGCCACACCCATTGCTGACAGATGTGCATAATTAAACACACAGCCACTCAATATCCAGGAACATAAAATAGTAGTGGAATGAATGGTTGTACGTAAGAGGATAGTGACTTTCGGCGCCAGCAGTGGACGTCATATTTCCATGTCAGTTCACCACATTCCTGTTAGAGCCGCCCTGGTCACCTGCAAGGGAAGTGACTGTGATGTGGAGACGTCTGGGAGATCGTTCAGCTGTGAAGTGGTAGGACACAGAAGCTGATAGAGAGGGACCTGATCAGCCAACCCCAATACCCAACTTGAATGGCAGCAAATCCCACCAGCGATGATCCAGCATCTAATGGACTGTCTTCCCCAACAGTACATGCTACTATAGCAACAAAGGTTGGACTGAAATATACAGCCGTGGAAAAAATTGAGACCACAGCACTAATTTTTTTGTTTCACTCATTTCTCAATTAATGGGTGTGCATTTGAGAATTTTTCTTGCAAACTGCAGCCTCGTTGTTCTCTGTTTTTCATTAATGAAGGGCATCTTCCTTGCTTTATGGGACTTCAGTCCTGCTTCTAAGGACCTGATACGAACTGTACACTTGTTTGTGTACGCACCTGTTTCCCATTCCTTTTGAAGGTCACTTGATATCATCCTATTATTTATGAGAAACTTTCAGATAAGTTAACAGTTGTCTCTGGCATTAGAATGTCGCTTTCGCCCTTTACCTGGCTGTTTTCTGGTTATTCCCAGTGTCTCCTACTTCACCTTATTCTTGTGTACTTCTGTCTTAGAGATTTTGAACCTTGAACCAACCTGCTGCTCACCATAACCTATAGTGGCCTCTTATTGTTTTCCATGGCTGCATATTACTACCCTTGCTTTTGGAATGAGATGTTGGACATACTTTTAGCCCGATAGTGTAAATCTTCTTATGACTCGCTAGATCCAGAAATTTACAGAAATTATTATGATGACAGAGTTACTTTAGTAAAGTTAAACTATGTTTTTCCTCTAGATAAATAAAAAAGAAACTGCGAAATAAAGTTTACAAATTCTTCCATATAATCTACATAATTTTCTGATAAAAATAGAAGTATTAAATTAAATTTGTTTATTTTGTTTATTTTTTGTAATTTGTGAGGGATTACAAAAATGACATCCAAGCCATTATTTACAATTTCATAATGTGAGAAATGGAATTATTGATATTCCCCTAAGCTATTGTTGTAATTAGATGGCTGCGTGAGCCAGATGTCTTGTATGGTCAGGATTTCCAATACGCTACAACATTACTATGCTGCCAGATATATATTTCTACATGTCCAGAGGGGAAACAGATGGCTTCTTAATCAACTAGAGGATTGCAGGCCATTCAGAAGTCAGCTATCATCTCGTTCACCTTATCTGTCTCTGAAAGGTCCAGAGGTACACTTGATTTTCACTGTGTAGAGCAGACTCAGGTCCATCTGATTCAAAATCTTTTTGTTGATCCAAATGAGAACAGAAGCCTAAGTGGGACATTTTTACTCAGCCCTGACTGTTTAATTTCATCTGTTTCCTTTGGGGGATACGACACTTTCTCTTTCCTTTCAGCGTGATATATCCTTTCCTCATACATAATTTTTTACATTGTTCAAGATGACTCATACAGACATGAAAGTCAATAATGGTTGTCAGTTGTCATTTTTTTGCTCACCCTGAGAATTGTCTGGAGATCACCTTTGATAATGCCAGTGGCATACTTTCAGGACAAAAGCTTCAGAATGTTGAGTAACATATTTTAGAACTGAATGATGTAAACAGTCTACCGTTTCCAATTGTTACTCAACATTGTCCCCGAAATCTATTTTCAATGACATGAAGAGTTATGAACTTCCCAGTGTGTGGCGAGACATACTTAAAAAACAGGTCTTTGATACGAGGACAGTACGTTATGAGTATTTAGTTTACCTCAGCTGGTATCTATGTGGCCTGTCTCCCAAAAGGTTTGACTCACTACAAATAGTCTGTCCCATTGACCTCCAATTAACTGAGCATCACAGTATTACTGCAGTGCCTCTGGGAAACGTGGCCCTGAGCATCTCAGGCCAGCACATCTTCACACTCCTGCTAGTTCATGCTATGCTTACATATAAGTCTGTTACCTGGGTCTCACTAATTTAGGGGTGCACAGCTAGGGCCCCCCAGGACCAGGGTGTGTATGCAGTGGAGGATTCATTCTAATTAGCGCTTGAGTTACACGTAAATAGTGGGACTGCCTTAGTTACCAAATAGTTACCAAATAATTACTCCAGTGGAGCAATACGAAGCTTAGCTGATGGAATCCCGGCCTACACCCTGTTGCCTGCAAGGACTGTAGCACTTGCCTGCTCTGTAATTAGCCACAGCCTTTCGATGAGGTGCGTACCTTGGATGAATCTTGTTCTCAAGCTCCCATTTTAGAAATGTCACACTATTAAACAGGCCATTTGCAGTTAATGGGCTTTATAGGTGGCTAACATCTGCCTGTACACAATAGAAGGGCGTCATTCTTCGAGTTATTTTAACCACTTAGGAAAACTAGTACTTTGCTTGGTTTTTCTGTTGGGTTCAGTCATCTCTTTTTACTTTTTTCTCTGCAGTATTTTGGCTTGAGTCCATCCACGTTTTCCTATCGCAAAGCTCTCGGCCTATTTTTATCGGCTCAATATGCAGCAGAGTTTAGGGAAGGGAATACATTACAGCGTGAAGCACAGCTTGGGCAGCCTCGCTTGGGACACGGTGAGTAAGAGGCAGATAATGCAACTGACACGCGTATCCCGTTGCCGTGCCGACGGCCGCTCCTCACTCGCGCCACTTGCTGCGCTCACGGCTGTGAAACTTTACATGGCGTAACGGATAATGATGCCCAATGCGGCTTGAAGGCTTGAGCTTAATGTCATTTTTAAAACCATGCAGCATGTCTGTTTTACAACAGAAAAACAAAGCCGCATTTTGGGCTGCTGATTTTAGCGACATTGATTTATCTTAGTGAGACACAATACATAACAACACTGCAACTTGTTTTTATACTCTTTTTGTCTTTCATCAGTGTAAGTATACAGCAAGTGTAACCCTGCACTGACGGTTCAGTGGTGGATTGGAAGAGTGGGCTAGTTCCGTGGGAGAGGTGTGTAAAGTGACCAGAGACCAGCGGTGAGCTTCAGATAAGAAGTTTGAACTACAAACAGCAAAGATTACAGAAAAATAATAATAATAAATAATCTGAATTTTCAAAATGACATTAGTACATTGCTATCTTGTCTTACAGATGTATATTTATATTTAGTTTAACAAATATTAAAAAATAATAACAAAATTATTTTAGCGTTAATGCTTATCATTTAACACTCAAAATACTAACTAGTTATTAGGTTCTAATATTAATTTAACTTTATAGATGTAGTTAATATACTTAAAAATTAATATAATACAATCTATAATATAGATTTATTTGATTTAAATCATCAAAATTACCAAAGTTGGAAAAAAAAAACTGACAAATCTTCTAAAATGAGTTAAACAGTATCATCAATTTTCTAATTTCTCCAATTCGAAGGGGAAACTTCCAGGCCCTCCTGAAGATCGGCTCCTGCTGGACAAACTCAAGTCCACACTCAAGCGGAGGTTTGGGGAGAACCAGGACATGACCAGCTACCATCAGAGGCGAGAAGCTGAGGGGTACTGGCTGCTGGACTGAGCAGTTCATTTAGAACTGCAGCTACCTCGGTACAGGCTGCCTTGTCTTCAGACGGAGAATATCCCCACATCCAATAAACCTAACTCCAAGGTTCACCTGCTGGTGCTGCAGCAAGCAAGGCCACTGTGATTTTGCTGTGAGATCATCCCTGAGCCGTCAGGAAATGAGTTCCTGAACCCCTTCAGGCCAGTGCCACCATCTACCTTGTCGGTCATCTTCTGCAGCCCCTTCTTTCCTCTTCTGCCCTGCATCATTGGTGGAATGTGTTATCGTGCCCCGATCGACAATGGCTCCACCATCTCGAACCTGCAAAGAGTGATGGGGGAGGTCGCACCCATTCATGAACATATGCATCTGCAAACCTGTGACGACTACATGCTGGCGATAGACCTCCGTGTCCACCGCCACACCTTCCTCAACCTGGAAAAGACACCCTGGAAAAGAACCCCCACCACCATTATGCTGTCCACAGCATCACTGTGGCAGCAAAGAAGAAGACAGCACCTAGCCTTGTCTAGCACCATATGCTAACCACTTTCATGACCCAGCTAGCCTAGCCAAGATGAAGGGTACCTCATGGCGAATTTGTAAAGACTAGCGCAAATTAAACACAATTACAAAACAGGACTCCTACCCACGGCTATGTATTAGCAACACCCTCAACATGCTGGCTAGTTTATGCTGATTCAGTTCATTAGAACAATGCAGCAGCTATTATCAGGTGGAAGAGAAGACATCATTCATCTTGGGGAGAGACCTGTGGCATTTCAGGGTTCTTCCTTTTGGGTTCTACGATGCCCCTGCCATGTTCAAGCATCTAATTCCAGAGATGTGTTGCATCGACCTGCTTGATCACGCAGTTTACTGCAGCAATGCAGCAGCTAACCTCTGCATAGTCTTACTAGCTATCCACCTCACCAACCTACAGTTAAATCCAGCTAAGTTCGGCCTCCTCCAGCAATTGCTGTAGTTCCTGAGCTATGTTGCTGCAAAAGTGGCATCACAATGGACCCCGAGAAGATGAAGGTAGTGGCGGCCTGGCCCATCCCACAGTCTGTGACAGAGCTGTGCAGTTCTTCATGAGGGGATTTTTGTGCATCACAATTTCCCTTCACCCGCTTGGACACAAGTTCGTCCCGTTCCTGTGTCCAACAGGCAGCATTCAATCACTCCAGGTGACATTTATCTCTACTCTATTCCTCAACCCTACTTTCTCTTTCATTCTGGACACTGATCTCGAGCACCCAGGGAGAGGGGGTTATTGGGAGAGGGGTAATTGGCCGCTGTACTGTAGCTGCTGCCTGAGCAGGACAGAAAGGAACGACCATATCACATGTTTCAAGCTGCTGGCAATAGTTATAAGACTTGGTCATTTTCTCTTCACCTCTTCGGCAGTCAGTTCCAGCTCTGGACTTGTCACACCATGTCAACCGGGCTCCAAAACTTTAAGGAACTGGAAGGCCAGGAGGCGAGCTGGCTGGGAAAACTTCAGTCATTTAAGATTGGGATCTAGCACAGGGAGGACCGGCTGCACCACAACGCCGACTCACTGTTGCAGCATCTATTAATCCCTTTCACACCAAGCCCTGGCTGGAGCTCACACAGGCCCCACCAAAAACCATCTCATTTTCACACTGCTCTTGCTGCCGGCAGGGTAGAACGGTGATGTCAGTGTGTGTGTGCTGCTGTGGGAGGGGTACTGTTTTGGAAATGATCTGTCCTCTATGGATTCGAGAATACACTTCTTTACACGGCGTGTAGTTAGAGTATGGAATATTCCAATCCTGATAGTGTACTGCAAGCTAAAACTTTGGGATCCTTTAAATCAGAGCTAGATAAGATTTTAACAACTCTGAGCTATTAGTTCTTGATGGGCCGAAGAGCCTCCTGTCATTTGTGAATTTCTTGTCTTCTTATGGTGTGACAGGTGGAGGCCACTGACATTTTTTCCTCATTTTTTTGTTTGTTTTTTCATTAGTTTTGCATTTGACTATGGTTAGTGTCAATATTGGTAGCATACCTGGACCCTACAGAGGTTGCACAGGTAGTCCATCTCCTCCAGGATGGCCCATCAATACGTGCCATTGCCAGACGGTTTGCTGTATCTCCCAGGACAATCTCAAGGGCATGGAGGAGATTCCAGGAGCCAGGCAGTTGCTCTAGGACAGTGCTGTAGAAGGTCCAATATCCATCAGCAGGACCGGTATCTGCTCATATGTGCAAGGAGGAATATGATGAGCACCGCCAGAGCCCTACAAAATGACCTCCAGCAGGCCACTGGTGTGAATGTCTCTGACTAAACAATCAGAAACAGACTTCATGAGGGTGACCTGAGGGCCCGATGTCCTCTAGTGGGCCCTGTGCTCACTGCCTGGCATTGTGGAGCTCGATTGGCATTTGCCATAGAATACCAGAATTGGCAGGTCCGCCACTGACATCCTGTGCTTTTCACAGATAAGAGTAGGTTCACCTTGAGCACATGTGACAGACATGAAAGGGTCTGGAGAAGCCGTGGAGAATGTTTTGCTGCTTGCAACATTGTTCAGCATGACCGGTGTGGTGGTGGGTCAGTGATGGTCTGGGGAGGCATAACCATGGAGGGACGCACAGACCTCTACAGGCTAGACAACGGCACCTTTACTGCCATTAGGTATCGGGATGAAATCCTTGGACCCATTGTCAGACCCTATGCTGGTGCAGTGGGCCCTGAATTCATTTTTTAAAACCTTTCTCCATTATTCTGATAACTGCTGCCTTCTCCAGTTCACTCCACGTTGCTTCGTAAACTTTTACTTTCCACTCTGATGACTCTAACCCTCCCTTCTGATATCACGCACACCCAACTCTGACCCAGCAGTCTTTCGGAGCCAGGAAAGTGAGCTCCAGCCCGGATATATCGGCCACACACTACTGTTATTTTTGGTGTGAATGCAACGCCCAGGTTGGAATTTAAGCTCAGCACAGGTACTGGCCCTGGTGTGAAAGGGCTATATATAGAGTTGAGTGTGGCTACTGCCAGTGGTTATGATACAGGCAACTCAGGGAGGGTCACACCCACCAGCTTTGGACACATCACAAGACCACCTCAGCCAGACTAACACTCACCAGGACAAATCTACAGGTACAACAGTGAGGGGCAGCTGTATCCAGGACCATTGCTCCCCAGCAGTTTATTGAGCTCCACGGCTTGAACTAATACCATCTGGAGCAGGTTCAGACAGCCACCCTGGCACGGGTTTTGGGCAGGTTATGGAAGAGTAGGGTGGCCCGAGTTATGCACTGTGCTTGAACAGAACACCACTGTGACTGTGGTGAAACTTGTCGGTGAGTTTTTAAGTGGCTTTGGGGCACTTGAGCAGCTCCATAACGACTAAGAAAGGAACTTTGATGCTGTGGTCTTTATGGAGGTTTGCCAGCTGCTGGGGATAAAGAAGACCTGTACGACTTCACTGCACCTGCAGAGTGACGGCCTCTTGGAGCGTTTCAGCCGAACACTCACTGCACAACTTGCCCTTCTCTACAGTGAACGCCAGTGAGACTTGGACCAGCATTTTTTTGTAGTCCTGTAGGCCTGCAGGACAGCAGGGTTCACACTGGCATTGCTGATGTTAGGCTGCAAACTCCATACCCCAGTTAAGCCAGTGTTTGGCAAGCCTCTCGGAGCAAGCCGAGCACCGCTCCGCAGTGCGTATGGGACTTGTGATAGCACCTGGGGAGCGTGCAAGTGCTAACCCGGGGGAATCTGGCAGCAGTGAGGATTTGGCAGAAGCGGGTCTGCAATTTGAATTGTCAGGGAGCTCCCTTGAAGACAGGGATTAGATTCTGGATGTACAATCCTTGCTGGCGAAAAGGAGGTATCACTAAAGCTATCAGGGGTCTTGTGTTGTGCTTCGGCCACCTGGGTATATAGTGCAGCAGGTTTGGCTGGAGCCAGGGACCCGCACTGTCATGGTGCACCGGGACCGTCAGGCTGCACATCACCCAAAGACCACGCAGGCCTCTTCATTACCATCCTCTCCCGAGCAGCTCAACTTCCCTGAAACCTACTGGGAGGCCTCATCGTCTTCCACATCACTAGTGGAACGTCACTTTTAGTGATTGTGGGACTTGTTCTGGACTTAGGTGGGCAGGGTCTGTGCAATACTCTTAGTAGTACTGGTGCAGTGCTTTTGGCTCCAGATGGGGTGAACTGCACCCCGGATTGTAAATTATGTAAATATCATGTGTGAATTTGCATTCCCAATTATCTGCCGGCCTGCTTGTGTATTAGCTTAATATTGTTAGTTCCATCTATTAATGTAGCGATTACATTGAACCCTGATTACCTCTGTTGTGCTTGTGTAACATGTTACAGGCCCCTTGTGTCTCTCACTGCCCCAAACATCCAATCATGATGTGCTGTTGTGGCAGGATAATGTGTCACTTCCCCTGTATTTCCCTCATTTTGTGTGGTTGTGAAAGTGTCTTTACTGCTTGAACAACATGTAGTGTCCTTTCAGCTTACATGGTGCTTTCTGTCTCATACTGTCTTTTGTGTGGCCCTTGCTGCTACCTCAGAAGTACCTGTTAATTTTTTTTAATGCTGTTTTTAATGCTATTTTTTTTTTTTTTAAATATCTGTTCATTTTATCATACCATCTAAAATAAGAAATGTACTCTAAACATATTATGATTATATTTCTGATTATTATAAATTCAATATTTACTATTTGCGGTTATTGTTTATATTTTTATATTATATATTTTTATTATGTAATAGACTCTCACTTAATGTCATAGATTTTCCCCTCTTCTTGCCCCCCCACAGCTGTGAGATTCCTCCTCTGCCTCAGAAGGGTGCCTGTTCAAGTCATGTCAGGGTCATGTTTTGGGGTGGAAGGGTGCTGCCTTAAACCTCGTGCTTGGCACAGTAATCTTACCGCCGGGCCCTTGAACAAGAGCCTTAATTACTCCAGGGGCCGTCTGACCCTGCTTCCTTAATTGTATGTCATTTTGGATAAAAGCATATGCTAAATAAATAAATGTAAAACTTAGAAAACAAAGCTGAAGTAATCAGCAATTACCATATTAACGGGCATAAATCTGAATCTAATTCATAATTGATAATATAATGCTCGTATATGCTTTGTGAAAGTTAATCTGCTTGTTTCTACTTTAGTTTCCAAAGACGTTTTAGCCATTTTAATAAGATTCTTGTGAACTCAACCATGTTGACACCTACATTTGTAATGCAAAGTTATCTCAGCGAGCGGCACTGTATGCTCTGACCTCGAACCTGTAACTCTAGGAACCCGCGTTGGCATGTTTTGAATTCCGTCCCTGGGCGCGTGGCTTTCCTGTTGGCACAGGGACGATTTCCCGCTGATAAGCCTTAATTAAGGGCCCCAGACTTCCCATCTCCACGTGGATCATTTATAACACTGGGTTATCAACATTTTTAATCACATACATATATATATATAGAAGTAAGTGCAGTAATAAGACTACCTGAAGGCAAACTGTTGCCTCAGTGTGGCAAATACATTCTTTCAGTGATCAGATGCGCTCATCTGTTTGAATTGCTTCATTAGTTACGTTTCAGTAAAATCAAAAAAGGTTAATTGTTCTCATAGGAAATAAAATTTGGACCAGGCTAATTCACAGACAGTTTTTATTTGTTAAAACAGATAGCTCTTGTCGAAGCAAACACGTACTGGTACACGAGAAAAGTTCGACCCCTTTGACAAGTCGGTATATCATCGGAATATTTCGCTTGTTAGCACTTGAAATAAAAGAAGATAACAAAGACATTGGGTGGAGGAATGTTGACCTTGGCCTTTTTGACCTCCTTTGCTTCAAAAGAGAAGACCTTCTCACGACAATTACTATGTAACAGCACACATACCGAAAGACTGGGATCTATTCAAAACCACACTGGACTGAATGGAAATATACTACGAATCATGTGCCTGTGGACATATATATATTTTTAAATCTCATTGCTGGGTCATGACTTCATGCATACATTTTCCAAAGCCTGAAAATTCATTAATCGACATTGCAATGTCAGAAAAACAAAATAAATGACACGATGAAAAACTACTTTATAGCCCTCAAGTTACTTTAGAAATGGCATAATATATATTTTTAATACTATTCGTGACAATACGGTATCAAGACAAACTGAATGATTTGGTCAGAAGATATGTCAATGTTTATATTTATTAACAATCAATGAAAATGTGTTGCCTTTTCTAAAGAGGGAAAACCAATTATATACCTCTCTCAATATGTGCAAATGGTATTTTTACGTGTACTACAATCAATATTTCTTCACACAGGTATTATTGGATTTAAGGTGGCAACCGACTTGTCGAACTTCTATTTCCATGGAATCATGTAAAGGATATTGAGAGATAATCTGATACACGAAGCTACTTGACTTCATGTGTGGTTAGTATAGTTTATTGAGCTGTCATGTAGCATAATGCGTAGAACATAATGTGTTAAGACACCGTCCATCTTTGGTTTCATTCAATCCAATTTCTCCAACGTCTACTCCATATAAAGATTGCTTTGATTTATTAATTATCTCTCATTTAAATATTATATTTAGACACAGAAAATGCTCACAAAGAACTAAAATTTTATGTACTCGGCTGGCCTGACTAATGACTATTTAAATCCGGTTTAAGTTCGAAGAGCAGCTAGCTGAGCTGTAATTGATTCCGGCTTCAGTAAACCTAAGCTGACTGCCATGGATATCAGAAGAGGCACAACTTTGTTACTTTGTCATTTTTCAGTGTATTTATATTCTTCAGGGACATCAAAATAACATATGTTCGATTAAACATATGGAGTAGCATAAAATATTACATTTTTCAGTATTACGAGATAGTTGGTTCATGTAATAGAATCAAAGAATCATAAATTATAATGCTGTTAACTGGAATCCTATTTTTAATTTTAACTGTTTACAGCAACAGATGATTTCCTATTGGTGTTATGATTTGTAACTCTGGGCAACAGGTGTGTAATTTTCTGCTCAACACAACATTTTGGATCCACAAAGACAGTTGAAAGGACAAGTTACATTTATAGTCGATAAAGAATTTCAAAGCAGGGCATAACATAGACTGATTTTCCAAGAAGAATAAAGTGCAGTCAGAAAATGGGAATACAAAGAAAAAGATTGTGAAATAAATAAATTAAAAAAATAAAGATAACAATATGTGAGAAATAAGATCCATTCCTGTCAGTACCCCATTTTTTTTCAATCCATTGTTCATTAAATGAGTCAACTTTTTGTGTGGGTAAATTCGGTGAAACTTTTGCAGTAATAATCAGAAACAAGGGAAATCCACACAAAATTTATCCTTAAATGATAATACTGAAATAAAATAAATGGTAAACCGATTTATGTCTTGTTTATATGCATTTATTACCGTAAACTGTATGGCATGCAATTTAGTTTAAAATTGTCTTAAAATATCGTACAATGATTCTTCCTTAAACCCCAGACATTTATATTTGTTCAGTGTCAAATAAAAAACATAAACTGATCGTACATTAAATTGTTAGTGGTTACATTTTTTATGACAGTATTTAAACAGTTGTTATTTATTTATTCGTTTTGAACAACAGTCAAAGGTTATACACCCAAAAGAGGCATATTAGAAAGGGTCTGGTTTTTTCATTAAAAAATAAATAAATAAATAAATAAAAATAATAATAATAACAACAACGGCACTGCAGCTATGATAATGCGTGTACCACAGTGTGAAAAATTTTGTCAAAACAAAAAACATTCCATAGACGAAGCAAAACACAGAAGGGCAAGCGATATCTTAAAAATCATAAAAGACAATTTGAACAAAAAAAAAAAAAATCTTGCCCAGAACAGATTTAGATCATTATACAAAACACAAACTCCTGTGAGTCATGACACTTGTTCTTAAAAACCCAGTGTAAATATATTATTTTTACAGGTTTCACAAAGTTTATGTTAAGATACTGGATTGATATTCAATATTTGATATTCCAGTACACCACAGGGATGGGGTGGGGAGGGGTGCGGGGTGGGGGGGGGCAGTTGTTTAGTCTTCTTCTGTGCATCCCAGCAACTCGACCCGCAAGGTGATCCGCCCGTACCACGACCACGGAAGAATCCGCAGGAAGCGGGCGTAGATGGGCGGCTCAATCACATTCTTTCTATGCGTCTCGTTGTCAAAGTTTCCTTGGAAAATCTGTGAAAGATAACAGGGCACAGCAGGTAAAGCCAAAATGCAGAGAATTTGCATTTCTCAGACCCTACCCAAAATCACACACAGGCTGATATGCTACATGATAAGAACAATGTAATCAGTTGAAATCCTTTCACTAAAAACTGTTTTCCATGCAGTAATTCTCAGGTTTTCCCTCTTTTGTTCTTTTTGTATAGAGCACAGCACATCAAACTTCCCTTCGTCAGGCATTTTTTTCTTCTGTTTGTCCCAGTTTGCAGAATCAGTTGGAGCCTGGGCTCCGAAGAGTGTTAAAATATGCAGGTACAGGAGCTTAAAAAAATCACACCAATGCAAACCAGAACCTCCCACAACACGACTCCTCACCATATTCTACATAGTCTTCTGAATGTTATTATAAACCTACATATATGCAACAGTAGTTTTATACTGTAACATAAAGTAAATTAAGAACATTCATCGTCTTTAATTGCCTGTTTTGCCTGAGATTATGCCTGCTGAAAAAGATTTTCCTTCAATTATTTTATTACGTAAGAAAAGGTCTATGACTTGCTGACTTAAATGATAACTGAAATGTTGTGTCAAAGGTGTGAAAGGATGTAATAGTGCTTTTTGATCTTTGCTGTAAAAGACCAGCAGGACAGTCATCAATAGCTAATGGAAAGCATTATGATAAGACAAAGAATTGATGGAACTACTGACATGCCAAAGTCATCCAGAATGGCAGAGCAAAGGAAGAAAACTCCTCTCATGCATTGTTAAAGGACATTTTTAAATGCATAGACTCACATCCTACAAAATAACATGTAATTCAACTGGGGCTTTGCAAGTGAGTCATGTGAAACACTTTAGAAACACTGACTTCCAGATTTTCACTTGTAGCCTGTAGTTACAATATATAGCTGTATAATTCAGGAATATCGGTATTAGAAAGATGGAACAACATACGGAATCTTGGTATGTGCGGAATGCGACTGTAAATCTCAGTTATAAATAAAATATATAAAACATGGTTAGAAAGGACCTCGCTCGCTTCACATTCGACAGGAAAGAAACATCTAGTTCTTGGCCTGTGGTTTGTCTTTGATGTCAGAGTGTAACTTGATTTTTGATTTATCTTCATTCAAGACGAAAAGATGTGTGGAGAACACTATATATATTTCACTACCCTGCACCCTGTTCTAAAGTTTACTTCAAGGAAGAGCATATTTTGACAGATTAAGGTTGATCTTATATAAAAACTGTTATATACTGATATTTATATAACTGCTTTGGGGAATAATGCAAAACCTCAAATTTACGGTCAGACTAAAATAATATATAAATAATGTATATAATAATTTGTTATAAACTCGTTAACTCAGTGACGATAAAACTGTTAAGGGCCCGGAAGTAATGGTCTGATTTGGATATAATTTGGCACACGTGCAGACCAGCGATCAGTGATTTGCAATGACTTGATTTGCAAGGAGCATGTCTAGTCACCAGACACAGAGGATGCTCTGTAGACGCATTAGACAGCATTACCAGCCCTTGACCTGAGTTTTAAGGTGGAATTGTGGGTTTACATGAGGCCTGCTGGTCTTATTGTGCGATTTCCCAGCCTGTGGGGCATGCAGATGCTCGATGTTGGAACCAATGGGCATGTGAGGGCACCCAAACACGTCGTGAAGGTTCTGGTCGCCCAAGACAGACCACACCAAAGGAGGATCGTCGTATTGTGCGCCAAGCATTACAGAACCCCATGACATCTGTGCCTGCCATACGGACTCAGGTATTGGACTCTTTACAACACCCCATGTCATCCTGCACTGCATCTGGATGACTGGCATCAGCCGGACTATGGGTCCACCGTCACATGTGTAGGCTGTCATTAACACCAGCGCAGAGACGGCTGCATCTGGAGTGGTGCCGTAACCGGGAGGCATGAACTGATGACGAATGGCGTCGTACCATGTTCAGCGATGAATCTCGGTTCTGCAATACCAAGGACGACCGTTGTGTGCGCGCATGACGGTGCCAAAAGGAGAGGACAGATCCTGCTAATGTCGTGGAGAGACACGCCAGCATTACCCCTGCTATTCATGGTGTATGAGTTCAGGTCATCTCTGGTAGGGGGACCCTGACGGCACAGAGCTACGTCAGTGACATCCTGAGCCCGCATGTCTTACCCCTTCTGAGACAGCACCCTGGAACAGTCTATCAGTAAACAACGCCAGTCCACACATGGCACGTGTGTCTATGGACAGCCTGCTTCATGCTGAGGTTCTCCCGTGGCCAGCCGGGGCCCATGATCGTTCCCCAATCAAACACGTGTGGAATCAGCTCAGACCCAGTACCAGTCTGCAGGATCTTGAGAGCTGACCTGCCCCAGGAGAGGATACAACAGCTGTACGTCTGCCTTCCACACCGTATCGGATTCTGTTGTCCGTTTGATCTGATATTATAATCACTGCGATACAGTCACATGACCCTTTCACCACATGCAGATTCATTTAATTTCCATCACTCCATCTGGGTGCTTAACTTTTTTTTCACTGATTATATTTG
>JAODKF010000126.1:28083783-28107380 GCA_026779585.1 Mormyrus proboscirostris
CCCCCCCCCCCCCCCCCCCCCCCCCCCCCCCCCCCCCCCCCCCCCCCCCCCCCCCCCCCCCCCCCCCCCCCAAGCGCATGGCCTAACACTATGAAGCAAATCACAACCCATCCTGATACAGCAAGGAGACAAATAACAAAAATGTAGGTAGATATAATCAAATTAAATTGAGGGCTTGGAACAGCAAATTGAGAAGACAGACAAAATAACATTTTTAGATATAAAAATATGAGTAAAATAAATAATATTTTAAGCCATGGGCTTTGAGACATGTACAAAGAAATAATTGGCGGGAAAGGACTTGCAAAATGGCATGTAAGTAGAATGTGCAAGAATTTAATAAGTCTAGTTCCAAAGTTACTTGTCAAGACAGGAAAATTTAGCAAAAATATAGGCCCAAGACCCACATGCTCCAGTTTTGTTATAACACAATGTCCCTACATTTCTAATCCATCTTTGCCTTCCAAACTCAGAACATAGGGCTGAATGAATGAGATGTTCTTGGGAGGTGTTCATGGTACCTCATTGTGCCTCAACAGCCCCCTCCTTCCACCCCCCACACTGAACCCGCATGACTGAACATTAGCTTGACGGCCGCGCCTTTCTCACCGCAATCCTACCTGGCCGACCCACAGAACCTCCGCTTCCTGCATCGACAGCTTGAATGAGACCACCAAAGTTGCCTATTACAGAAACAGCTAAGGGGCTTGGGAAGAGAACACAGGCGGGATTTAATTATTCAGGTGTCTTAGGAAGCCATGCAGGTATCCTAGCTCTGCTTTTTGTCCACTGCCGCTTTGAACAAGCTCAAATGAAGCCTTTGTGTATTTTTCGTGTGATGTTCCTGTAATTCTATTTAGCACCTCCCCCCCCTCCCTCCCAAGATAGCCAAAATGTCACTGAGGATGATGTAAATGACTGCAAATCCCTGCTGAACGTGCACATTAACGGCACACCCGGCGTGGGGATGCAGTTCAAGGTCACCATTAATCATGAACCGTCATCTACAGGCGACTCGCAAACAGCACAGATTTTAAGGCCAGTCGATTCTCATTGGAGGTGGAGCCTTAAGAATGACGCAATTGTAGGTCTAAAACCCATTTGTCTTGGAGGGCCCTTGATTAATCCAGCAATAATGCATCACCCCATATTTAAATCCAAATCAATTACGGTTATCCGCATTTTTTTTGCTACAGTCGTGTGCCTGCGACAAAAGTCTTTCCATACGAGGTATGATATCGATACAAAACTCCTTCAAGTAAATTATAAACACCAAAGAACTAGAGTTCGGGATGCAGTGGTGCCAATCTGTTTTCGTTATAATACTAAGTATAATAAGGGACATGAACAAGTCAAGCTACAAAGTATCAAGCCGATGTAAAAAGTCTTGTACCTCATTACTCCCTTTCCTCAAAGTCACTCTGCCCCTCGATGAGAAAAAATAGGCCCGCTTCTCCATTATCACAATACACACAGTGATGGTGGCTTCAAAGAGCAAGCGATTTTGGGAGAGAGACAGAGCGGGTGCACGAGTGGCCGGCTGAGCGGAATTGCAAGGGACATTATCCTAGGCGACCTGGGAAGTGACAGCCCATTGCGGATATAATGTATCCCGGCTTGCTTTCAGCTGAGCATTCAAAGCCAGAGAAGCAATATTAACTTGGCGCACGTTGTATTATTTAAAAGAGCCGATGATGAAAGGGATATGAAAATAAGGCAGAAGTAGAAGTGAAATGGGTTCACGCCTGGGCCACCTCCGTGCTGTGTGTTCTGCGTTGACCTGCTACAACTGAAATCTGTGGAACTCGCCAATGTCCCAGAGGAAGGAGGGCATGCAAATTCTGCATGACTATTAATTATTTTACTTTCTATTGCAAAACAAAAACACAGGAGAAGAACTACTATATCTATTTCGTTACAACAGTGTTACCTAAGCCGATCCTCTGAGAACCATAGCTGGTCCACGTGTTTGATTCCTCTGAGCTCCCAGTCAGACAGTCCACATTGCGAGATTGGGAAACGCTGGTCTAACTGCATGTCGATGGACTGGCAGCGGAAACTGGCAGGGAGCTTGGAGGGAGCAAAAATCTGGATCTGCACAGACCCCCAAGAACCGAATTAGGAAACACTACCTCACAACATTAGTGGTGGCAAGCCGGCCTCATTTCACATTTTCTCGAAATCATACAAAATTCCAAAGGTACGCAGCTAATCAGATTGGAGTCTTTAATTAGCCAGAGTGTATGTATGATTGTGAAGGTCAGTGTGAGCACCCTGCTTGGACTGGCATCCCGTCCAGAGTGTACGCCAGCCCTGCGCCTTACGTTGCCCGCGATACGATTTCCTCTGACCCAGATAAGCAGTTAGAAGATGGATGGATGAATTCAAACATAAGAAAAACCGGCACTTTTCCTGGAAATAAAACTGGAATATCCATTAAGGAATCAATGGGCTTAAATTTTATTTGCTATTTTGGGAATTAAGTAAACAAGGAGAAAGACTAATTCTGTATTACAAGGAGGTACTGCATCATTTTGAAACCCATCTTTTTAAACTTTAAATTAGGTGATGAATAATGCATGTATGTATACTACATACATTTTTAATCCGTCCTTAAGTAGAATATTGATTTTGGGAAAACACAGGACATTATTTGCCAAGAATCAAGTTGAAAATACACACAGAATGCAGATACTGCAGAACATATATTGCAGAATTTATTTGCATTGCATGCTGATACTCTATCTGCCAGGCGACACATGGAATAGCCACGACTGAATTTAGATTAGTACAAGTAACTTCAGAATGTGGTAAAATAAGAAAAAAATGTATAATATTTGGGAACCATTTAGAGATGCTAATCTATATATGATAGCAGCTATGCTCAGCCAATCCCTATTTACATGCCATCAGAATGCATTGAAATCTTTATTTTTGGTGCTACTTTACAATTAGCTATTTTTTCTCTGCCCCTGTCAGTACTTAAATTTCCAGTTTCTCACAAGTTAAAAGACATATAAAGTAGTTTGTACCTGGATGCCGACTTGCACACAACTTGAACCTTATAAAAGATCTTCATTTAATTTTCCCATTTTCTGGTGCACAGCTAGATCTGTCTGAGAAACACGGTTACCTCACCTGCCTGGCCATCCTGCTGGAACTATTCCAGTCCTTAAAATTGAGAATTCAGAGTAGAAAATTACCCTTTGGATGCTGTGGCCTACATCCAGAGATCATCTGAAATCATACACTCCTCAACCATGTCATCTTTATAGCGAGGAAGGGCTTTTCAATTGAAGATTCATTGGCTGCTGACTTATTCAAAACATTTGCCATCCATTATGCCTGAGAAATACCTCTGCAGGCAGTCGTGAAAAGTGTTCATGCAATTTGTATTTCAAGTGCATATGTTGGATTTGCACAGAGCAGCCTATTGTTTTTAGGTGAAAGCGGTGCCTTGTGCACATAATTCTGAGAGTGAAACACAACACAATACATACAATACATACATACATATATACACACACATACATATACTTTTTTTTAGCTGATCCATAGAAGAAAATGAGCAGAAAGATTTAAAAAGAAGAAAAAAAAAACACTTATCTGACTGGTTACGGGAAATGCACTATCCATATCGAAAGGCTGGACTGTGATACCTGAAGGCACATTTGCAGCCCATAATGTTTATGGCTATCAGATATCTTACAGAGAAACAGTCTCAGCACTGGAAGTCGACGTCTCAGAGGGACAGGAAAATGCTGCGCTCGCCAAAATGGGACAAGTTACAAGTCGCACCATTTTTTTGCAACATATCGTGCGAAACAACCTATAAATCACTATATCTCGCATTACCATACAGACAGGAAAAGGAAAGGACAGGAAAGTGAAACCAAAAAAAAAGTTGCATTGTATTTTTGTTTTGTGATGCAGAATTCCGTATGCCACCACGTAACAGGTAATGGCTTCCACATTTTTTTTTCCCTAAGCTTGCAAAAATGTCAGCATGCCTGATTGTTTTGACCCCCTTAGCACTGCAGCTTGAAATTAGTTTTAAATGAAAAGCAGAACATTTTCCCTCGATTTATTTTATAAATGCACTTCACCTTTGACTATAGTTGGTCTATGGACTATGGTTTTGCTGAATCCACAGAAAGCGTTTGCTGTGCATGCTAATGTCTGAGACTATGGGATTCAGATGATGAGATTTTAGACAAAGTCTGTGTTTCCTGATACAGTATAACAGACTACTTCCCTTTATCACTGAATATACCAGTATACACTGTATATAGTAGCTAGAACTGAACTATTGCAAAAATGGTTTTTTAGTGATACTCTTGGGTTCTTCTCTGTATCAGTACCAGCTTTTTGCTTTGCATACTGCTGCCAGTTGACAGTCCTTAGAGAGGCCCAGTCCTCCTTTAATACAGCACATTCACACCCTGCTGCCTAGTGCTTTTATCCAGCGCTGTGACAATCCTCCACCTTGTCAATTGCCAGATAATTATTACCTTTAATGACCAATTTAACCTTCTTTCTCAGCCATTATGTTGTTAACGTCGTAAAGTGCAGCAAAGCCCAAACTCCCCACCAGGACCAGCGTTAAGAATGACTGGTTTAGGGAACAGATTGGCAGTAAAGCCCAATAAAAAGAAAAAAGTGAAATTACCTTATCCTTCTTCTGCTTTTCGTCCTGATATACAGCCCATCTTTCTCCATCGTTGCTGAATGCCAGCTTGTAAGAGCCCACAAACTGGACATGCCCAAAGTCTTTGGCCCCTTGGGTGATGATGCCAGTGACTTTCGTAGGAATGAGCAGATCAATCTAAGAATACAAAACAAAACACAGATATATTATACTAGCATGGCAGCTACATATCCATGCCTGGTGCCTTCTCCTACTGGGATGTGACCATACAACCTCTTGGCGCCATCCCAGAAGCATGACGAACCAGCTATCTTTTCCGCTTTGGCCTTTCGACTGCGGCATTGGTACAAAAGTCTGAGAGCCTTATTTACAGTATACTAATTACCCTCTGCCTCTAACCCAAATAAATTTTTTTAATAATCAGTAGCTTGATTGTTTTTTATATTTCTCTAGGGTAGAAAAATGAAATTATAATTCAAATAATGGTAAGGATATACAATAAGACATACATTGTTATTTTTTTCTTTATCTTTTGAGGTCTTAAGCAAGTTCACCCTTACCTTCTCCTGTTCTTTGGCTGTTTCCTCATACTTATATAATAAGTTATATAACTGAATAATATGTCATTGCTTATATTTTTAATACCTGCGACAATAGTCAAATTAAAGACACTTTGCTTCTCAAATGAAGGTTCTGCAGTGAGAAGCAGAGCTTAGCTCCTTCTGCACTGCAGGGAGAGGGTTAAAATGGTGAGATATTTCAACATGCTTTCAATACACATTATATACAGCCATGGAAAAAATTATGAGGTCACAGCACAATTCTTAGATTCACTCATTTCTCAATTTATGCATATGCACCTTTGTAAAAGAATTTTTAATTTTTTTTTGCTAACTCCAGCCTGGATGTTCCCTGTTTCTCATTAATGAAGGGCCTGGGATGAACTGTGCCAGCAGTGCACCTCACACCTGCACTTAATGCTTCCCTGTTGAAGGTCACTTGATGTCATCTTACGATTCATGAGAAACTGTTGGATAAGTTAACAGTCATCTGTGGCAGAATGTTGCTTCCGCCCTTTACCTGGCTGGTTTCGGGTCATTCCCAGTGTCTCCTGCTTCACCTTATTCTTGTGTCCTGCTGTCTTAGAAATTTTGAACCTGAAAGCGACCTGCTGCTCAGTGTAACCTTCTGCCAGCAGAATCATGATTAAACCGGGATTTAAAAATGCACTTTTGTTTAAAAATATGGAGTGGCCTTTAATTTTTTCCAAGGCAGTATAAACATTCAAAGTATCTCAACCAATTATGTTCAGCGCTAGCTTGGCCACTTACACCTCTCAACGAAGATGCTGAACTATATTTCTTGTCATTTCTTTCCAAATCTGTCTATATACTATAATGAAATACATCCATGAGCTCTACAAAAGCTATCCAGGTATATCAATTACTATTATCCCTGTGCAATTCACATGCAATACATTTTATGCAAAAGGCCATTTATTCATTCAGAGCCTGACGTTGACCAGAGCAGATAATTTCAACACGAAACAAATTCATTCTTTGCCTTGCTGACAGATCGCAATTGGAATTGGGATCTTAAAGCCCACATGTTCCGGGTGATAGTCAATATCAGTAAAAATGTAACGGGAGTATTGGAATGTAAATTATTTTAGCCAACGTAATATTGTGAAGCACCACCTACTGAACGTTTGTGGAAACATTACTCTGAATGGTTGCAGAGCTCAGCGCCCAGGTAATCAAACTCCAGCACAAAGGTGGTTCTGCATTGCTAAAGGGGATCTGTAATTTCTGTCAAAGGTTACAGTCGAAGGCTCCTGAGGCCCAAATTCCCCTTACTTTGATGCCAAAACTAAAGTGAGGTGGAATAAGCTGGTTAAAGCATACTTAGTACTGATATGCTTGCAGTGTGTTTTACAAAGGCAAATGCAGGCTTTTGAAGTCCTGAAGAAAACCATTGGATTCCTGTGCCAGTGTAATTAAATCCTCTGCCTAATCTTTCATGCAGCCTCAAGGCAAAACAATGCGTTCACCTATTCGCCTGCCTGTTCCACACCAGCGAAAACACCAACCGTTCAGCAAGTTAAGCCTGATAAGTAAATAAAGGTTCCAGATATTAGGCTCTTCCTACTAACAAAAGAATATTTAAGCAGAGGCTTTTGCATGTACTGGTGTGTGATTGTGGTAAAGAAAGATGAGAGATACTGTAGTACTCTTGTGCATTACGGATTTAGTATTGATCACTTTTGGCCTTTGTTAGTTTAATCCTGGGGCAGAAAAAAAATGCTTCAGAATAGTTACACATACTCAGAATAGTTACACATACTTACACATTAACTGACAGAGGCCCATTCTGGAGTAAATTGCCCATGGGTAAAAATCACATTCACAAATGACTTATCCTAAGCCATTCTCTGGATGGACATAACACAAACAGAACGTTTCAAGCTGCCTAGTAATGTAATTCCCAGAGCTGTGTTTTCAGCAAGATCACGTTATGGCTCATCTGCTATGGAATAGTACAGCTGTTATTAAAATGTCATAGCAGCAATTCCAGTGTGCTCTTACTTTGTGTAATTGAGTAGTTCTTTGTGCAACTGCGGCTCCCTGCTTAGTGACCCATCCACCGTAAAAGGTAACAAACAAACCTCACTGTTAAAAATAAGCCTGACGTGCAAAGCACATGTATAAAATGCAACAAAACCTGTTACAGCCAAGGACTTTTGGCTTTGGGTCTTTCTAAAGCACACAGTAAAGCTTCAATGAGATGCTGTTTTGATTGTGCCAGTCTCCAAAGTTATCTGCGTTTACAAAAGGATACCTTCTACCTTGTCTTTCTTCTCTCCAGGTTTCACCTCACATTTCTGAGGGTGTAATATATGGCTGATTTTCAAGGCCAACTTCAAGAAAAGGTTTCCTGTAATTGATTCTGTGCGACTGAATTTGATGATTTTAGAAGAAAAGAGATTTGATTAAAAGAAACTTTGGAAACCGTGTGTGCAAATATCACAGTCTACTTTCACCCATGGCCTGTTACGTAAGTTTCTGGTTAATGGAGCATATATTCTCACTTATGGGATCCAGTTTATCAGAAGCAAAGAAATTGGATATTAGCTTTTACTTTGGAATATATATATATATATATATATATATATATGTATATATAGTAGAGATGAATGGTGAGAAATAAGAAGAAATGAACATATTGAAGTACAGTACAAGTCAAGAGAGATGCTCATCTTGCTGGGGTAGTCAGTGTGTAAGGAGAACTTGGATCTGTTCATTTATTATGCAGATGAAGGAGATACCCTCTGCCCAGAGAGAGAGGGCGATTGTGGTGGAGGGGAACATGAAGGTAAGGATGTAGTATTTTATGTGTTTCCCAACCCTGGGACCCCCCCCGCGGCCCACGTTTTTGTTCCCTCCCAGGTCCCAGCCAATCAAGAACTCAGAATAACTGATACTGGTTTTCGAATAACACCAATACTCAAATTTGCAATTATTCCTCAATGTGCAATTATTGATATTAAGTTACATTCTCAATGCGCAACACCAACACTGACACTTGCCCCCCCCACTTAGACATACAGCACACAGACATTCCCTTATTTATCAGTTTTTACTTTTTAGTTCTTAATTTTACTTCATTTCATCTTCTCATTCTCCACTGCTGACGGCTATGTTCTCGTCAACACATTTCATTGTAATGTTCACCCTGTGTTAACATATATAAAATAAATAAATTGAAACTTGAAAGTCCCCAAAGACTGGGTCAGGAAACACTGTTATAAGTGACCTAGAAAACCAACTTACAAAGCCAAGTGAGTGAGTATTGGTGATAAGTGTGAGTACACGAGAGCTGAACAAGCTTTAATTTCATCATCTGCGTCATGTATACGCTAAAGAGTCATTATGTGATTAGCATCTACAAGGCATCAGCTGTCTACTAAAAGTTATTAGCCGATGAAACAAAATGAATATGACTGATGTCTCTAGCTACAAGCACATCATCCAGCAAACACGCAGACCAGAGAACAGCGGAAAACACCGGAGTAAAGTAAAATACCTGAGGGAGGTTAGGGAGCGAGTAATGAATTGTTTAAGTCACTGAAAATTAGCAATCAGTTACACTTACTAGTTATTTCATTCAAAAGCAATTGAATTACTTTACCAATTATTGCATATTAAAGTAATTAGCTACTAGGGAAAGTAAGTTTTGTGTTACTTCATTTCCCTTTTTAATGCATACATACCCAGATTTTGGTTCCATTTAGGCCTATTAACAATATTTAAATTATCGCATAAGCTAGTTTGTGTTTGAAGGAGCACATTTTTTTGCGATAATTTTGCTTTAATCAGTTCAGCATAACTGCTAAGGCTTTTGTTACTGTTTATGTCATGTTGTCAAAGTTTGAAATAATATATGACTTTTAGTCAGTTAAATTGTTTGTGTGGTATCTGGTTTTAAACACTGTGCCTACATGCATGGTAAACAGAACAAATCTAGCCTACAGTATATAAATACATATAGTATGCACCTATTGTAGGTTATATAGCCATATCGGGAAAAATTCCAGTAAGCTAAACACCGCATCGTGATCACGTTAACATCATCCTGTTGAAATATCGCACAGACATTGGGGCAATGTTAAATCAATATTCAGTAGCCATGTCTCTGCTGCACAGAGATACTTTGCTGATGGATTTTCAAGCACAGCGGAGACATCGTGCCAATCTGTGTGCTGTCTGAGACAGTGTGAGACAATACAACTGTCAAATTTTATCTGTCACTATAACTAATATCACCCATTCACTGTGCCACTGACGTTAGATCATAATCAGGATATTAGGGGAATAAGCTTCATTTGTCCATTAATATTTTCACGCAAGATAACAGTAATGAGTAACGAGCCCATTTAAATGTCAGTACTTTTAATTGCATTATTTATTTTGAAAGTGTAATTAGTTACATTACTTGTTACTGCCAAAAGCACTGAAATTACAGGACCAACTGTTACTACCAACATTGGGAATAATACAGTGTGGACAGAGTGGAAAATGGTGCAGATGGGAAAAAGGATGTTAAAAAAGGTGCTGAGGAGGTAAGAAAAGAACAGGAAGGAGAACGAGGAAAAAGACACGAGTGATAATGAAAACATGAAAAGAAAAAAATGTGAAAGTGGAGCAGAGGATCAGAGTTGTACTGGGGGGTAAAGGGTCAGAAGAAGAGCAGAGAAAGCCAGAGGCGTGGGAGAGAGGGAGCAGGCCGGGGCGGGAATTGCAGCAGGTCAGAGACAGACCTCAGCAAAGTCACCGCGGTGAAGATGCACCCCAGGCTAAGAGCATGCCGGAACAGAAGGAGCACCAGGCCAGAGACGGGGCACAGGAAGCCTGGCAAAACCTCAGGGCAAACCAGACACAGAACAGGCCAGAGGAACAGCAGATGGGGGCAGGACAGGCCGGCCAGAGGCGTACACCCCAGAGCCTCACTATTAATCGCGGACAGACACTTAGGTCCCTATGAATTATAACCAAGCTGCAAGCTATAAGGTACTGTTCTTTTGCTAGCTAGTTTGTCTTACAAATTTACTTTAACAGATAAAGGACAGCAAAATTGTAGGTAGGGCAAGAGGGAAAGTTAAATAAAGGTAACTCAGAACTAGCCTATATATGCATTACACAGCTTTGAGTCAAGGGGGAAAAAATGTACAAGACGATGAATTGATGTTCCTTTTTAAAACAATCATGTTGAACAAGATAAATACATCAGGGTTGTAGAACACTCCTGGGGGGGTAGGTTGTACCGACCCTAGTCAGAGTGGCATCCTAGGCAAGCGTCACTGCTGGCGCCCCCTATCTGAGGCAAAGCGAAACTGCCTGTCAGGCTGGTGATCCCTCAGAAGTCGGTGACCTAAGCAGCTGCCTACGTCGCCTATAGGATTGACTGGCCCTGGGATCAGGTATGCAGTAAGGAGATGGTCAGCACTGTCTTGGAAAGACCAGGGAACCCTACGGCAATGATAAAGACCATCTACACCGGGACCTGTTCTAAACAGTGCCTGCCTGAAAATACAAGCCAGGTATACAGGCTCATTCTGGAGTTACAGTAAGTCAGCAGGCTAAAAAAGCCCCAGTGCTTCATTCTTCTTATTTCCTCTCAGAAAGCACAACTGAAGTATCATCGGAAACACAAGTGGTCCCCGTAGGCTCTTGAAGGTCTCCCGTGAAGGTCTTTCGCAGTGACACGGACATTTTTTCTGGGTTCCCCATACTGACAGTGATTATGTTATTTTTCTTGTTCGGATGTTGTTCCACCAAAACAATATTTGTTGGGAGAACTACCAAAGAAGGTTCAGAGAAATACCATTTCTCCTATCCCACCCAAACAGCCTGTGTTATTTAATCTCGGCGTGGATAATCCCTACAGACTCCAGCGCCATCCCATCCTGTAGATGGCTGATTTCTGTAGCTGATTTCTGTCCTACCAAATGCATCCTGATTTCATAACTTTGTTAACACCAACTTAACAAATAACGCTGATATGGATCCAACTTTGGGAGTGCTAAATAAAAATAAAGCATACACCTGTATGTCTGAGGTTTTAGCGAAAGAAAATAAAATGGAATCAGATGTTGTTTTATGCAGCCACATATCTTGGGGCTGGTACTCTCTCTGGTTTTCAGTTTATTGCATTTGGGCCAGTGGGGTTTGCAATATTTTCTTCAGAAAGATAAAACGCATGCAAGTCTTTAGCAGTTTTGAATTTCATAATTTCAACACAGTCTATGCACTTGAACAGACCGTTTCTCAAATGATTCATTGATCCAATGACAGGGGAGCTGTGCAATAAAGACTTTAAGTTCTCTCTCCAGTGAATACCCTGCAGCAGGGGCAAAGAAGACAAGGAAAAAGCCACGTCAAGTAACACTAAGCGAAACTGACAGCAAGACCCAGCTGAGTATATATTACACTTAATAACCTCCCTTTATGACATGTTACTAAATCACTACATATTAGTCACACACTGCCTCGTAAAGAAGGCAACCGATAACAGATGCAGTCTATCAATCTATATGTGGGTAACTTCACAGGCCATTTAACCATTGTACTAAAGCTTAAGGTGGAAAAATTAACAGGAAAATAAAATCACACTAACAAAAAATGATTTGAATAAGAATGCTTGCAAGACAGGATAAACAGCGAGTATAATGAAGTGCTGGGAGAGTCTCGGTATGAGGCCAACTATATTTACAAAGTTGGATATGATTTCTGAGAATACTATGTGAAATCTGAAAAGGTCAGGACAGGCTATGCATGTGTACAGAGTTTTATGTTATGTCACTTGGCCGTAAGTCCTAGTGAGAGAGGAATGAGGCCACAAAGCCCTTTGGGGATTGGGTTATTGAGCATCATTGGCTACTGGCTAGACAACCCCAGATTTTATTGGGTACTTTATTGGTTTCCATTGGGTTACCTGAGGCAGTGATTGACAGAGAACAGCAATAACATCCGCCTCAGGTTCTGAAGCCTTGTTTCTAGTAATGAGTACTTCCCTGGGTCTTTGTGATACTTCAATCTACCACTACAGTTGGCCAACAGTCTTCTTTTTTGTAGGTGCTAAATTAAGGATCTTCTGATCCTGATGCATCAACATCTGTGTTCCCATTAAAGTTTTGCACAAATTGTAAGTGAATTTTCTATAAGCCAAAGCTAAATTGTGAACAGGGTGTGTTTCCATTGATGGATGTCACATGAATCATACTGTACTTGCCGTTTATCACCCCACGAGTCTCGTATCGCAACCACCACAGAAATCAGACACTCAGCCAAATGCCATACATATTTACTAATATGCCAATTGTGCTTCCATTGCATTTTTGTCAGTTAGTTCTTTTTGAACTTGCCACAAAAATAATCTCAAACGACGGTACAAACAATATTTTTTAATATATTAGTATATTTGAGGGGTTTTTTCTCTCTAATATTGAGTGTTCCAATGTAACAGTCTTGGAAACAATTTACTTTAGGGGGTACAAGTAACTTAGAACCTCAGTTCACAAATCATGAACAAATATAATTAACAAATATAGTTAACTGTATATTTATGATGCATTAACATGGGATCAGTACATAACCAACCGTTAATTTCTGGTTAATTTATACATTAAGTAAGAGTATACTACTACGTTATTTGTGCACCATCAAGTAAAGTGCTGACCACATTATTTATTAGTCAAAACATCTTAAAAATGCACAATTGCTTATGGTGCACTAATGATCACGTAAGATAACTGGGGGAAGAAAAAAAAAAAAACTAATGTCACACTTCAGTGGAGGTAAGAGGGAACAGGCTGCACATTCACACACTACTGTGAAGCGCTAGAGAGCGGCTGCGGAATGGACAAAGCAGCAGCAATGCAGATACCCGCCTGCGGTAATCCATGGCAATGGAGAACAAAATTAAAATATTGCCCTGGTAACAGTGAAAATGGAAATGATCTTTACAGGATTCTCCCGGGGATGGTAATAAAATGTATGGTAACACCGCGGTAACAGTAATGATATGTATATTCTTACATCTGCTATGTTAATTAAGTCCTTTTGTTTGGTTAAATTGTTTGTTCTCATCCCAACACCATCTAGTGGCAAATGAGCAATTTAATGACGATTGTATTTAAAGGCAAATGCGGTCATGTTTACTTTTATAATGTACTACAGGTTTGTCGGTGAGTGTGGGGATGGGCTGGGGACGGATTCGGCACATGGGTGGGGCAATACATTGGTTTATTGTTTTTTTTAGCGTGGCTTAAGCAATCTGATAGGCTGTGGGGAACGGATGGCTAGGCCAACATTTCCCGTCATTTCCATCCTTTTCGCTGTTGGCAGTGTGTTTTATGGAGAGAAGGAACTGGAAGTACTGTGTGTTTCAACATGCTTTAGCAGGGTATTGGTAGGCAGTTGTCGATCCAATTTATTTTATCTTAAAGATTTACTGGTACAGTGACTGTACTATTTTAGAGGGATTAGTCTCTGCCATTAGGGAAGGAGGGGTGTGACGGTGACGCAATGGACGCGCTGCTGAAACACCCTCTGTGTAGTGGGCCTTAAACTCAACAAAATACCAATTTGGGGGGGGGGGGCATCAGATGACCTTGGTGATTTTCTTGGCTACAGACACTTAACCAGAGTTGTGGTTTTAATGTAGCGTAACTTAACAGCTGTACCAAAGCAGACCTTCATAGGTACTGAACTCCAGTTATTCGGGGCATGTTGTGTAGTTAGAGGTTAAGAAGGTGCTGTGTGGGTATTTGACGACACAGCCTGACGACTTCTACACGGTTTATAAACTAGGGGAGCTTTTCCTTCAGGCTTTCGTTGAACCCCCTGTAAACCTACTATCTGTTTATTTCTCCCACCCCAATGGCATCTGGTGCCAGTGTCGAGTGAGTAATTTAATAATTAAGGTATTTAGATGCAAATATAGGAATTTTACACTGTACTTTTGGTGGGTTGGTGAAGACAGGGGGTGAGGATGGTTTTGAGCCAGTGGGGTGGGGTATGGGTGGTTTCCATAGGGATGGGGACAGATATCATCCGCGTGCAGCTGCCTATCAGTAATAATGTTTGACCTTAGATTCCGGAATGCGGACAACTATGAGGAACCATGGCAGACCTTTGTTTAGTATGAACAGAACAAAGGGGACAAGTTTCATTTCTGCTCAGAAGGCACACATCTGCATGCCTTTCAAGTCATTGAGAATTCAGATGTTGAGAAAGGCTCTACAAATAAACTGTCTGCATTTAACAGTGCACTGGGTTCACAGAAGGCAGCCCATCATAAAGCAGAAATTTAAGGCGTGTGTGTCTCCTGGCAGCTGTATAAACAGATGGGAGGATTTTGACATGTTTGTTTTCGTTATGTTGAGAGTGCTCTTATAAGCTAATTGTTTCTCATACGGATCAGACAGTTACAAATGACATAGATCCCAATTCATATTTCAAAGCAAGGTGACAGCCACTTCTATTCTTGTGCGATGTTGACCTTGAAAACACTGGTGTAGCCATTAGGAATTATGGGTACTGACACAGTAACTTAAGATTCTTCTCACAAGATCATGTGACATGGACCCTGCGATACCGCTAATAGATGTTCAGATTAGCCGCTGTTCCTGGAGTAGCTATAACATGGGCGTTTTCAACCCCCAGTGCCTTGTGCCAGGCAAAACCCTCAAGCTAGGCCCTGAACCTGTTTTATTTTTATTAAGTCCTGCTCCTGTCTGGTCTCCATTAGCTATAGGAGAGAAAGAGAACCCTTCCCATAATAAATATATTTTTGATTGCATATTTCCCATGTCAGACGATTTATTATCTGTCACACCTAACAAACACCAAGAGGAGGCAATGATATATATGCCAAATATAAGCATATAGATACAACACAAGTCATACAATGAAGAGCAAAAACATTATGACTGGCTGCCTGATACGCTGTAGGTCCTCAGTGTCCCACCATAACAGCTGTGACTTGCTGAGGCATGGACGTCTGAGGATGGTATGTGGTATCTGGCAACAAGATATCAACACCAGATACTTTAAGTTCTGCAAGTTGCAAAGTGGAACCACTGCAGACTGGACTACCTGCTTCAGCACATCCTAGTGATGCTTCTTAGGATTCAGATCTGGAGAATTTGGTGGCTAGGGTGACCTCCCCCATGGTAACATCTCGACCTCGAGGAATACCGCTGCCTTGAATGGCTGTACTCAATCAGTCACTGCTTTCATTTTATTTTCACATTTTCAGCACTGTTCTCAGGAAAAAAGCAAATGAGTACTGCTCTAATTAACAAAACGACATCATTAAATCCTTCGCAAGTGTTTGACATTGTATTTCATGGCTGAAGTGTCTAAAGTATCTAAAGTTAAAGTATTGCACACTGCAAAATGTACTTTGGCTTTAGTGCAAGCCCATAAGAAAAGGCGTTTTGAAACTATCAGCACCTGGGATGTGAGACAGTTCCTTTACCCTCCTCTCCCGTAGGAATCAGGGGGTCGGGCTCTGGGAGCTGTCCCAACAAGGCACAGCTGTCTGATTTTAGTAATTATGGGATGGCATTTCCAGTGAGATGCAGCAGAGCGCAGGGGAGCCTCAGCTGCAGACGGCAGATGTACACTGGATGTACCCCTTTTCTCTTTCACAGCCGGAGGCAGTTTGGGCAGAGACTGGCAAGAACAGGGCATTGCGACAGAGACACAAAGCCAGGAGGCGAGGTCCCTTAGTCATGCTAATGGTTCCACCTATCAGCCTTTCTTTTATTTTGGCTTTTTCCCCTTATGTTCTGCACTAAGATGGATGTGCCAGCCAAACTGTAAAATAAACTCTAAAAAAAAAAAATTCTACTAATTTTCCAAACCCGTGACATTGGCTTGCTGTAATAGGACTGAAATATTTTGACATTTTGGAGAAAAAAAAAATGATCATTTTGCTTGAATTTACATATTTAAAGCCTTTACGAATGGAGTATATTTAGATGAAGTGCCGTGATAAACAGTTATTTGTGATCTGACTGGAGGCAGGTAGGCATATTTTAAAGTATAAAGATCCTGCCGTCATCCTCCAAAGAGCCGTGGGATATCAGACACTGGTGGCTTCAAGCAGAGCTGGAAAAAATGGAACCGTTTGGAACAGCCAGTGGAATTATGAGCGGACACTTCATTTCACTTCAAGTGTGAATTCACAAACAACTTCGTTAAAGCGGGATTTTTCGCTTATGCGGTTAGTGGTACAGAAAAACCCTGCTGACACGACGAGAACACTTATACAATTTCGATAACTTATCCCCATGGGGTAACAGTAGCCTGGAAAAATGGCATGTAAAACAAGGAACCCCTTAGTTAGGCGGCCGACCCTGTGCCCCACACGCTCAAACACAAGGCAAATTTAGAGCTGTTCAGCTGATCAGCATTTTTCTGGATTATTGAATAAAAACTAGAGCACCTGGACATCATGCAGAAGAACATATGAAGTCTGCAGGCCAAGGGGGGGGGGGGCAAATTAAACCCATAACCCTGGAAGAGGTACCTTCTGAGCCTCAATGCGCTGATTCTTAATTGCCTCACAGGAGACCAAGTTAAAACTAGGAAACTAAAATATGTAGCAACCAGGAGTTAGAAGGAAAGCATCACCACTAATGCCATACCGTATCAGAAAACAGACCTGACAAGCTGTGATATTCGCCACAATACAGACAATGGCCACTGCAAATACAGCGACATTTAAAGAGTCACGGAGTACAATGTAGATTATTAAAAATGGAGGCGTGATCCACAAGCATGATATTTTGTATTAACCTTAATAAAGCAAGAGACTGATATTATTACATAATGTGTTCTGTTTGGGAGAAAGGGTAGGTCATATTTATGAGCCACGAGAAGATGGGCTTTGGGTGAACCAGAACTAAAGAGCAAGATGAAATGAAACAGGGTGTATCCTTATCACCTCTCACTGACTTTGGTCAATGCAGTAAGTCCATCCTTCTATCAGTCTGGAGTCTGTCACAGGTAGCATAAAGTATATAAGGAGGAAATCACCATAGACAGGTTCCCAGTCCATTGCAGGCCTCGCACATGCACAATCACACACTATGGGCAGCTCAGAGAGGCCCAATGTCCTAACTGCTCGTCTTTGGACTGTGGGAGGAAACCGGAGTTTGTGAAGGAACTGTCTGCAAGAGACGGAGGCAGGATTTGAACCCCTACCCGGTTCGGATGTTTGATGACGTGTGGAGGCAGTAGCAAGAAAAAAATGTTCTGCATGCAGATTTCCAGTACATTACAACAGTATATTAGAACAATTCGCTGTGAAATAACAAAAATAAATGAATGTCTTTTACGTGCTTGTACACACTCAGCGAGAGCCGAAATCTCAATGCAAAGTGATTTCATCTTGGGACTGCCCCTTTCATTGTGATCTCATAATTAAATTATACATTGTATAATATCGCCTCGTTAAAAGCATATTCTAAAAGCTCATTAGAGTTGCACCAGTGCATTGCCAGATATACTTAAGATATCCATATGTGCATGTCACACTGTACTAGTGTAGCATGGCTGCGGCAGCGAGGCTTTTAAATAGAAGTTGTGAGAAGTTTTTGGCTCACTCTCCCCATGTTGTGTGATTTACCTCTTAAGCAATCATCATGTGCCAACTGGAACACTCACTGAATGGTGCCATATTTCCATTCTTATCTCGTCAGATTACATGGTCGGCAT
Source organism: Mormyrus proboscirostris (assembly GCA_026779585.1). Lineage (NCBI taxonomy): Eukaryota > Metazoa > Chordata > Actinopteri > Osteoglossiformes > Mormyridae > Mormyrus > Mormyrus proboscirostris. Next base: position 28,101,718 of record JAODKF010000126.1, read on the forward strand.
GATGGTAGAAATTCTTTGAAGTACATAGATATTTTGCTACAAAAAAATCAGAGATATAATCTCTCTGCTCATCAAATGTACTATGCGCTTTAATGTCACCACGCTTATTAATAGGTAAAAAACATTGCCTTCCCTTTTCATCGGGCCACAGCCAAGATTCCTCAAGCGTAGGTTCAGCACCCCATCAATGGACAGCTCTCCTTAGAGCTCCGTGTGATTGTAGCCAGCTGTGGCCCGATGAGACAGCCTCAGGAAAAGTTCCCCCGCTTGTGCAGAGTGAGACCTGGCGAGAGAAGGACGACCCTCACGTGCCTCTCTGCAGCAGATCCTTCTAAGGGTGACTGCCGGTGACCTCTGGCTGCTGTCTTGCCGTGCCGACTGGCCACCTGAACCCAGGGGCCCTTGTTTTCTTTGACCTCTGCTCGGTATATGTCACGCGTGACGGGAGAAACACTGGAGGCTTTTGCCCTGCATACCAAGTGGATTTTGTTCCCACCAGTGACACAAGTTGAAGAACAATACCACTAACATACTGTGTATCATAGCACGCCGTGTGTCTCAGAGTGTTCGTATATATTAGCTACGATACTCCTGTCTAACCTCAATAATTATGTCTTCTGCTGTGGATGGTATCTAACTAGTGCAGATGTTCCCTCCTGTTCCCCTTGTTATTTCTTCAGATATTGTATCATATTTCAGCAGAAACACTTTTTCCCACCAGTCTTTTCCATTTTTTAACTGCAAAAAAATATTGTATAAACAACTATTCACTTAATGACTGATATTATCTATGCTTTGAGATCTCTCTTCTAAGATCTGAGACCAATATTGCACCCACCTCAGGGCAGAATCCAATCGATCTAACACTAGTTCAGAGAGCCAAGTTTCAAAAAAAAAAAAAAACTAGTTACTATAAATAAATAGAAAAATGATCTTCACACCTGGTGCAGACAGCAGGTATAAACAGGGTATAATGATAGTCAATAATAATAATAATGTATCATGGTAAAGAATACCTGGTCGTTACAGAAGAAGCAAAATGCTGCTGGAAATTCTGCTATATATAATTGTGCTCCTAGTTTATTAATAATATTAATTTTACGTCCTCAATTTAACAGGCCAAATTCCATCAGGCATATTTTGTAAAACGTTTTTTCTGCCCAAACATACCAAACTCCAACACAGTTCTTGCTTTGAAAGCAGTGGTAACTTTGCTTAGCTGTAGTCGAGGCTTGTAAAATAGTACAAGAAAAAAAAAACAGACTTTTCATCTGGAATTTATTATTCAAAATTTAAGGCACCTGTCTTCAGCTGATTTCAGGTATTATACGGGTGCCATAAAACTGAGCACTGTTAAAATGAATGACCGCCATTCATTACACATCAATAGGCATTTCTACGTTGACTGTGGTAAGTTCTGCACTGATACCTTAGTACATGCTAGGTGTCCCCAGTTTCTATACCTATTTAAGCTGATTAATGGTGCATTTAATGCTCCCAGGAAATCTGCAGAAAAGATTCTGGTTTAAAAAGGGAAGCCGTCAGCCTTTCCTACCTGCAGCCACTGTGACTGGTCATTGTGGCCCGATGTCCATGCATTCACTTTGCCCTGTTTGTCCAGTCTGGCCTTGCCTGGCTCCCAGGAGAACATGTCCATGTTGAGGGTCTGAAAGACACTGGACGACGAGATCTGATAATCCTGGATGTGGCCTGTCTTCATCCCCAGTGGCTCCGAGCAGCCTTGGAGAAAAGACAAAAAAACACATAAATTTAAAACCATCGTAGCAAAAAAGAATAAATTATATGGAATTATATGTGTTTATCTTGGTTAATTTTACTAGAAAAAAAAATCAGAGAATGAAACATAACTGAAATAAGGAAAGGCATTTTAGGGCATTATCACATAAACAATCTTAGCAAAATATAAAAAAATAATCAAATGTGGTCTAAATAAACATAAAAAGATCCACAATATACAACAATGTGTCTTGCATTTGCCAAGTCTTGCATTTCTTAGATAGATACCCCGTAAATGAGGTAATTCTGTCCTGTTTTACACTGTGGATGTACACACAGCCACGCCCTTTACGAAACTGACTGACCTGATTGGTGCATTGTGCTGGAACACCTCTATGGAGCCCTCAGAGTGACAAGAGGTTAATAAACAGCTGGAAAAGCTACTGGTTAACACTCTGCGGGCACTTTTTTATGCACATTTGCCTACTAGGTGCCCACTTGTTCGTAAACTTACACCTAAATTCTGCAAAGTATGGATTCAACAAGGTGCTGGAATTTTTCTTTGTGTAATCCCTTATGGTCCACGACATTGCTGCACTTCCTGTTGGCTTTAATGAGTTTGGCCACTTCCTTTTCCCTGTTCTGAATAACAAGGTGTTGTTGGGCTCAGAAAGACCACTCACTGGATCTTTTTTTTCTATATCGCGCCGCCCTGTAAACCCAAGCCACCGTACTGCCTGAAAAGTCCTGGATGGTGGCTGTTTCTGAGGCAGTGAAACCCCCAGGTTTGGCACCAATGATCACACTGTACCATGTCCAAAATTACAGTGCTATTACAGTGGCTGGTGAATGCAGGTTTAATAGGTTTAGGCAAGAACCTGCAGCACCCCCACCTGCAGTGCTGCCAGCTCACACCATTTGCCCCTTATAATGTTCATGTACGGCCGATAAGGAACTGACTTAAGGAACCGGAATGAGAACTTCACCCTGGGCCAAGCGAGATGGAAAAAATGATCGTGAACGTCGCTCTGGTGCCACAGCCACTAACCTGTAAGCTCGCAACCCAGAAGCTCCATCCTGAGGGTGCAGTGGCGTCTGCAGACTTGCGGGTAAATCCGTACGTACTGGGCTTCGATGGGCGGAGTGAAAGAGTTAGCAGACGGCGTGTTGTTATCGATGTTTCCACGGAATATCTTGCGGAAGAAAAACAGGACGGAAAATGAGCAGCTCCCAAAGTACTGCAAGAGTTCCTTCCATTCTTTTGATAACACTTTAATGTTATTATATTTCCATTTCTCTGAATGTATGAAGAACCTCCTCACAGTTGCATTTTGCTATTTTTCTTTTCAGTGAGATGTTTATTGAATTCAAATACATTATAATTGTGTTTCATTTTTGTTTCAAAGGATATTTTTTTATTCTCATTCTAATTTAGATGTAAATATGTTCATGTGGGTTACTATAAATTCTATACTTTACTTTTTCCAATTTCCTCTGTATGTTGCAGCTTATAAGACACTGTTATATCTGTCTGAATCCTAAGATCCATTTAAATCCTGCCAAGTTCTTCACAGTGAAAATGACTTCAGGCTTATGGATAATTTATGTTCTCTAAATGCTGGCTCATACTTCTCCGCACAAGTGCAACTCTCGTATATCCACTCTATGTATGCGTACACAGAAATGTTCGTAGTTCTCTGGTCAAGCCGCGTACTTTGAACATGCACACGTGTTGTACTTGAATTTTTATTATTAATAATAATATAAATTATTATTCTGATATTCCCTGCACATATACCGCAGAAGTGTGTCCATTTCTCTATGTTTTTCAAATTCAGAGAGCCAACTCACAGGGTTGTCCGCTTGCTGGCGTGAGATTTTCAAATCGAGACAAGTCGATACTCACATTCACATGCATTTATATTGCACATCCATGTTGGCGTTTAAAGTAGGCACTGGCGAATCGATCATGCGCAGTGTGTCCAGAGCTACATGGACACTGCTACACGGACACTGCTACACGGACACTGCTAAACGTACACTGCTACACGGACAGTGCTACACAGACACTGCTAAACGTACACTGCTACACGGACAGTGCTACACATACACTGCTACACAGACACTGCTACACGGACAGTGCTAACATGTACACTGCTACACGGACACTGCTAAACGTACACTGCTACACGGACAGTGCTACACGGACAGTGCTACACAGACACTGCTAAACATACACTGCTACACGAACACTGCAACACGGACAGTGCTACACGGGCACTGCTACACGGATACTGCTACATGGACACTGTTACTTGGACACTGCTATACGGACACTACTACACGGTCACTGCTACACGGACACTGCTCCACGGACACTGCTACTGTACATGTACACTGCTACACTGACACTGTTACACGGACACCAATTTGAAGTGCAGCAGGTATTCGTAGGCACACAAGGACGTCAAACGCGCCATAAACACTCGAGCATGTGGAGAAGTATGAACCAGCCTTAACGGTCACATCCATCAAGTTTATGCAGCTGTAGATGACTAACAGATTTCAATCAAAACACAGACAGATTTTTATCTGGACAACAAGGATCAAGACTCTGAAAAGCCACAAATTGTAACTATTATGAAATGATGAGGAAAAGTAGTAAAAGCATAAATGAGCATTAAATTTGATCATGTCAGAGAGACCAGAACCTTATGTGAGGAGGCGAGTTGGAAAACAAGCAATAAAATGGAAATTGGGATGATGAAAGACTGGCAGACATGTACAGGTCTAATTCATTGCCTGGTGATAAAAAACGTTCAGTGTAAAAAAAAATAAAAATAAATAAAAAAATAAACTATTTTGTTTTGTTGAAATTTGCCAGTAACAGGAAGGAGATGAACATGGGACACAGATGCTTAATTAAAAGAAAAAAAAAAATGCTTCCCCCACTGTCTTTGCGCAGCAGGGTCCTGCTCAATCCACCTCTCACCATGTCCTCATCCGTGCCCTTGACTTTATACATGTTCCATGTCTTGCCGTCATCGCTGAAGGCCACCTTGTACGACTTGACGTATTCTGGGCTGCCGATCCGTTTGGCTCCCTGTGTTATCAGGCCGGCGACCCTCATCCTTCTCTGCAGGTTTATCTGCATGGGAAACGAGATGACTGATGGCTTCATTGGCTGCATGACAAATGAAAGGACCTGTATTTATCGCTTACTGTTTGGGCTGCCGACGTGGGCCCATACAGAAAGAGGTCGTCGGAACCGATCGTTGCGTTCTTAGCTACCGTGGGGGTCAGGATGTCGTTCGGTGGGATCAGTCAGGTGACCGGATCAGTCAGGTGACCGGATCAGTCAGGTGACCGGATCAGGCTGTGGAGAAGAATGTGTGGGCAGGGGCCGGACAGCGCAACTTCAGCCATGCGAAGTCTGTCACGGTGCTCGCCAAAAGCCGACCGGATCTCTCACACGTGCTCGCGCAGACGTGCAGGCACATTTCATAAACCGTTTAGGCCAAATCGCTCAAGATAAGAGACCACGGATGAGTTGGGAGATGCCCAAGGCGCGGCGTGTTTCACGAAGAGAAGACACAAGCCCGGCATTCATCGGCTTTTCCGATCCGAGGCATCACCTGTCGCTCATCTCTCTGTCTGAGTCGAAAAACAAACCGAGGGAGGGGAAACCTCTTTTCCTGTTGCCATTCCACTCTTTCGCTTCTATATATGCCCTTCTTTCAGCAGGTGAGGAATTTCATCTGTGATAATGTGCAGAAGCAATCACAGGCATGCAGGTACTGGGGCATTTTTGCAGCAGTTATATTAATATACTTTTTGTCTTATAAACACAGTATCTTAAAGTGAATCTGTTCACAACAACAGCTTGTTTCTTTTGTCTATAACCAGACGTTTGAAATTCATATATA
>JAODKF010000126.1:28114443-28135461 GCA_026779585.1 Mormyrus proboscirostris
AAAGAACAGAGACAACAGGAGTACAGCGATATGATTTTAGCGTGCATGGTTGCCTGGTTACATGTGAGGTGGAGGATCCCCCCCATATGTATGGTGTGACTGGGGAGGGGGGGTTACATTTTCATATTTTATTAGACAAGGTTAGTGTTGAACCCATTTTTGTGGAGGCCCGTGCGTTTCAGCCCGGGTGAACCCATGCATTAAAGCACTCCTGCTGTAATATTATGTTATACGTCATAAGTATGACTTTGTCAAGGAATGAACAACAACATGTTAATAACTATAGAAAGTTACTCCTTTGTAGGAAAGCACAGTTGCGTATGCTCAGTTCGAGCTTCAGCCATAGAATTAGTAAATCTAAATTTTGGAAGTCCTTTGCCAACACCTTGAGTTACATTTCTGGTCGGCAGGGCTTCAGTAACCACCAGTTGCTGCGTTTCAGGGAACTCGAGGAAAAAGTGACCAGCGTCATTAAATGACCCTGCATTCACAAATTTATTTGTATTGCAATTACTTGTGTTAGCTCCCTGGAAAGTTTTACATATGGCCCTGGAAAGTTTATATATGGCCCTGGAAAGTTTTATATATGGCCCAGGAAAGTTTATATATGGCGCTGGTCGACCATTTGGCCTTTTCCATCAGGCCTTCACAAACCCCATTAGCCTTCAAAAATACTCATTCAATTCTTACACACTGCAGCCGTTTTAGCCAATTAGAGAATTAATACGTAGGTATTAAGGTAGGTATTGTGATCTGGCAATAGCAAGGGCAAAAAGCTCCATTCATGTTTGTTTTAAGCTTAGTAGGTTTAACTTTTCACTTTTTAAGAAAATCTCAGTTGCACTGCCGTTCATGGTATGCATTTTTCAAAATGGATGCAGGTAAGCTCAAAAATTCATGTTAATCATTTTACCACATACTGGGCCGAAGCCGTTGAATCAAGTGAAATCCACACAAGGGGGGTTATTTGTGCTACTGCTTTAAAATTATGTTGTATTTTTACTATAATTATTGACATACCCAGGCTTATGGCACAAAACAGCAAAACAACCATTAGAAAAATGACATTGTTTACGCTAAACCTACTAATGGAAAATAACAATGGGAAAATGAAAAATAACGCTTTTATATTCACCAGAGGGTGGCTATGAATGATCCGCATTTGAAACCAGAAATAAAGGATTAAGGCCAAATTATCTATGTCAGGATTAAGCCAAATGATCTAATTTAGATATTCAATTCAGTTTGAGTCCGGTTATACAGTATCAGCCAATCAGGAACACTAGCTGTGCCAGTGGCTACTTAAGCATGAAAGAAGTGTCTGACACATCCGGAGGACCATGCTTTAACAGAAAAAAATACTCCAACAAACATGAGAATTCACGATAAACATTAACAGCAAAGTCGCTGGTACCATAAGGTGCTATGAAACAAATTCTGCTGCTTCTATACTGGGAACTAAAGGAGCGAAGCAGTCAATCAGGAAGAGGAGCATGCAGACAGAGTTATAGGTATGAGCTTCGCAGTTAAACACGAGGAAGCCTTAAGCAGCAGGGGTGGACGTCTTTCTCAAGGTGCGGCGACCTCGTCTGCCTCATACACTTCAGAGTAAACAGGCTCCGGTTTACCATTAACCTGAAGGGTTTAATAAAAGCAGGGATGAATCCCGTCACACCGTACAGCTGAGAAGAGAAACGCTTCGGTCTGATGAAAAAGGGGCCGTGTTTGTGAGTTCACTGGAGAGAGCGGTCTAAGTAACAAAATACTGATGTACCACTTTGTTAGGCTCATGGCTTCTATACAGCTAGAAAGGAAACAATGTATCCAATGCAGTTAAACAGCATATATGTGCATAAAATAAACTGTAAATTACAGAATAGTTACACAATCCTTCCTCCTTGCCTCACACCATTGTTCACAATTGTTGGGTCTTCACCTAGATTCTCTGTTTATTATCTTTGTGAGGAAGTGAAACATTCTTGACACACAAATACGCAGAAACCTATACAGCATGTACAGAGAGACATACCAGCAATATGAGCTGCTTATGTTTAAATATGCAACAGCAAACTACAAGACTGGATTTTTACATTTTCATTCAACTTTAAGAATTTATAATATTTTATATGTTTTGATTATTTAAATACACTCAGTAGGGATTATAGGCAGTGTGATTCAGTTTTTTCAGGCCAGTTCTCACAGTAAGAATAATTAATCATACAATTTTATTTCAACACTCAGTACACATTTAAATAGCCACCAACCACTCATTACGCCCAGCTTGAGTATATTGTCATTTTCGATTCCCCTGCACTAAATAAAATGCTTTCTGATTTAGAAAGGTGGAGGAATGCAAGGCTTCAGTATTATGGATTAACGATTAATACGACATGATTGTTTAAGACGGCCTTGTGAATTCGTGGCACACAAGGGTACGTCTCCTACCTCACCTCTGTACCCAGGCTACACTAGGAGGCCCTGAACACCACACTGATTTTTTAGTATACTATAGCATATGTTGTGGGTGATCATGTTAAAAATAAAATATTTTGTCAAAAATGGACAAAAAGTAATGAATGTAATCTATGATGTTCCAACATATCAATTTCCAACAGGCATTTGAATCATCATTGTCTCTCACTTGTACAATCGTGTACTATAATTCAGAGGTGGTCTTGTTGCTTGGCTTCCAATCACAATTTTGTATTCTTAGTACTTTTCTCATTTTTTTGCAAAAGTGATATTAATAAACAAGTAAAGTTTCGAAGACCAAATTACAATAATTGCATAACCATTTATGTAATCTTCATTTCATGCTTTTGCAGCTAAAATGATTTTCGGTAATTACACAACTTCCGATTTGCAATTGTTATCTTTTGTAGCCATACAGACACATTTTCTATAGGCCTGCAATGTAAGCATGCTGCACTACTGATTGCTAGACGAATTACGAGAGAGAGTCTCTGGCAACCCGAGCTTCTCCTAACTGCTTATCCGGGGCAGGGCCAGAGCCACAGTGCTAGGATTCACTGTGGACGGGTTGCCAGCCCCCCATAGGGCACATATACACAGTCACACATCATGGGCATTTGGAAGGGAAGTAATTGGCTTAAAAACAGCTTCTGCCTGAACGGCAGGAGGAACTCGGTGTAGCTACCATAAACACTTCCAACGGTGGGAGAACGAATCTGACTCCATACAGGATGAGTAGAAGTGCAATTCAATCCGCCGACCCTTTAAGTGTGAGACACCAGGACCACCGAGTCACGGTGTGACACCGCAACCCCACAAGGCAGATCTTAACATGACATATGCACTATCTTTCAAAATGCTGTGACTGGGAGGTACCAGGTTTTATGTACTTATTATTGATTTATTCACCCAGATGTGTTATTTGTGATCTGTGATCTGCCAAGGGGTTGAAGCTGTGATTCTGTTCTGGCAATGGCTCATAAATTGTAGCTGAATTTGTATGGAACATGCTACCCCTGGCATGTCACAGCAACCCTGTAGCCGCCTCACATCTTCTTCTTGGTATTGACATCGTGCCAACAATTTTTAGGACATATCAACGTCAGAATTAAGCTAAAACTGAGAAAGAAACATCACTCCGCATCGCAACTTCAGCTCTTCATCACTGTCTGTGGGTGATAAGCAATTCTCAGTTAAATCCCCCCTCAGGTTCTCAAATGTGCTTGAGGGCTCTTAACCTCTATCGCATGAGACCTCCCAATTCTAGCAGCACAGCACACACCAAATAAAATCACATTTATTTAACAAACAGATATAGCAGAGATCAGCTATTTAAATAAGCGGGTCACAGAAATCGGATCATATGAGCACATTTGACGTATCTTGTCATCTAAAGGTGTTCATCTCAGGTGTGATGTATCCCAGCTGCAAAGGAGGCCATGCTGATTGGCATCCCTGGGGTAACACTCAGCTCTGAAGGTAACAGGCAGCCGCTAATGAGGTGAGGTCACAGGTGGTCTGTTTATGGGAGCAGATGGGAGTGGAATCTGCAATGTCAACTCACGTCAACAGGACGGCAGCCAAATCCATCGTCATGCGACCATGCCACCCCACACAGCAACATAAGAAATGTCCTCTGCACCTATGCAAATGGACAGCTGCACAAAAACACCTTTATTTCCAGTAACTGGAACGATGCTAAACATCAAACAACGTAAATGGGTTACAATCATCAAACTTCTCCTTCAAAACTCATATGCAAATATGACTGGCACGCTGAAGTGCGAGATCCGTCTAGGGTGAGCTTTGGGTCAAAGATTATCTAAGGGTCACCGAACTGAATGAGGAAGCAATTAAGCAGATTCCTCAGGGATGGGCCTGGGATGCCCTATGACGCGAAGCAGTGACACTCATACACTGCAGAGCAGGGATCAAATGCACGGAGACCCTTTACAGTCACTTTCCATAGAATACAAATCAAATTATGACTTTGAAATGCAATTACCGACGTAGACCTCCAAGATATCATTCAAAGTGAAGACCAAACAAGAGAAGGGCATTTGTTCATGTGGATATTGGTTCATCTTCTCATTCACTCTTACGGCAATCAGTCATTCCAATGACTGGACTTTAGCTGGAAGCCAATTATGTGACATTTTCTTTAGTTCTTTGTTTCCAAAACAGATATTTTGCTTGGCTCAGGTTGTTCTGTTTCCCATCACACATCAATTGCACTGATGTGTGAACATTTCTTAAGTCTTAGCAACAATTTAGATTGTTATTAACTGAGTCATATAATGATATGAAAGCTACAGCTGTTCACAGAAGATTAGTGCAGAATATTACAGTAAATCTTTTAATTCTCCGCTCTGGTAAATGTGTTGCTGTTTTTGTGGATTTGACTAATATTGATTACGACAGCATGTAATGAAAAAACTCTTGGCTTTTGTGAGGGATTGGTCTGGGTAAAATCAAAATCACACAAGACATGGCAGAAATACTGTTTCATCTGAAAAAGAAAATGTTTAGTATGTTTTATTTTTAAGTTTACACTCATTCTTTTATTAAAAGGTGTGAACGCTCTTTTGATTGTAAAATACTATATGCCAAATACCATGAGTTTTGATCAAACCATATGTTATTCTTTCTTCACTCACAGCCATCATTCATGCAAGTTTTAACAATCTCTCCAGATGAATACAGCAGCAGAGAACAAACTAAATGGTACACGTTGTCAGTGCCTTAGAACAAATCCTTCCAGCATCAAAGTCAATTGACAATGTTCCTTCCCTAGCCTAAAATGCTGTCAACTAAAACAATATCTTTGTAATATAAAAAACACATTATACAGTATGTTTTCTATTTGGCTGCATGTATGGTATATTTTGGTTAAAAACAACAAGTATCACTAGAGGATGATGGAGAGCGAATGAACAGACATTACTTTTGAAAAAAGGTGTTTAATTACTCCTTTTAAAGTAAATCTCAATGCTTAACATCATGGGTACGTGGAAAAGTACCAAATTTATGAAACTGGAAAACCCCTTAGGGTTACGAAAATAAATATTCAGGGGTCAGATTTCTGCAGTGTTAACTTACAAGGCAGCTGTGACATGCTTTGTTAATTAAACACTAATAATATCTTGTAATGTCACCAAATAAACCTCATTAGCAGACTTGATATTAGGTTTCCGATAAGAACTAAAATAGACTAGGTCCAGTTGCTTGTCTAGCAGAACTTATTATTTCTGAGTCTTAATACAATAAGTAAAAAAATACTGTGTGTTCATCATAATAGTGTCAAATGCCGAGAGCACCTTTGATTAGGAGCGGGATCGAGCAAAGAATCAGCGAGATTAACTTTGCAGAAGAGTTTTCTCGAGTGACATGCCTGACCACAGCAGACTGGCCCAACTCGTTTCCCACTAATGATCAGACAGCTGTGGGACAGAAGGCCGTTAGAGCCGTGGGCTTGACTGCGCGCAACATGCATCTCAATGCGGCTGAACATCAGCTAACATCACTGCCGTCTTTAACTGATGTCTACTGATATCTGCTCCTTCTCAAATACGCAGTAATATAGTCATTTGATGCTAAATGGGTAATTGATGATACACTTGATGACTATATCGAGAATTTGTAAATGTGTTCTTCGACAGTACACACATCGGTTTTATTCACGACTTATAGGTATATTAATTTGCTAATGCTCTTTGATTTCTGCTTGCACACTTCTGTATGTTGCCAGCTGCTATGGAATAGTGTACCCTGGCTGGCTGGTCAAGCCAGTAATATTTATACCTTTTGGTCGGTGCTTTTATACTGCTAGAGAAGCTAGAGTGCTTGATTTGATGACAACATCCTGCCTGGATGTTGTCATCGAATCAAGCACTGAACTGTATAAATTGCATAACTGACACCCCATAGAAACTGACTCCTGTGATACATATACAGACATGTAGCCTATTCATTTCATCTATAATTATGCTCGGATAATTATACAGGCACATGTCCTATTACAGAGGGTTTCAACCCATTAACTAATCTGATTATTGATACAGAATTGCAGACATTTCCCAAGGCAATTCTAAAATGACTTTTCTTTATGGTCCAGAATGTCTTTTCTTTACGGCACAGAGAATTCGATTCATTAGAATGTTTTTCAGTTTAACCGCAGTTTTGCAGAAGCTTATTACAAAAGTTGGTATGTATGTTGTGTTCAAGCAGAATGCAATGTTTTTTTTTTATCTGCTCTTTTAAGATAGATGCATGCTGAAATAATTAGCCAGCTGTCACAACAACAGAACACAGTATAATTATCTTAGTATAAAATTAAGCTTTATAAACCAAATCACAATAAAAAGCTCGGGATATAATGGCGCCCCCATGTGGCTAGGTTTTCTGACTGCCTTCAGTTGGTACATCACCAAGCACTCAGTATTGACAGGACTTGGGCCGCTGACTGTGAGGAATGAAAATGAGGTTGCTAAGAAAGACTCCCAAGCCAGATTATGACGGGTGCCACTACTGCCAGAATCTAGGGACAAAACAAGGGTGCGTGATTAGGATGAAAGATGCAGAGCTAAACCCAAAGGTCGACAAGTTGACAAAGCCAAAAGTTAAACCTGGGATCCATTAAATCCAAATCATGGAACAAAGCCTGAGAATTGACACAGGCTCAGAAAACTTAGAAAGCCAAACCGGGGAACAAACCGAGGTAGCAAGCAAAGCTCAAGACTAAGCAACCAGACATCGACCATATTAATCTTTAATACATTGAGTGCAGGGATGGATGATTATGTATTAACGTTACCTTCTGGATGTGGCCATAAGGAATTACCATGCCTGAGACCAGCGACTAGTGAACTCGTTTGTGAACCAGATTGTTTCTTAAATGAGCTCAAAGAAACATGACAATAACAGTTGGTAAATGTGGCTATAATTATAAAAATGTACTGCATCTGACAACTTACTGTATAATGGACACAAATCTTTTTCCCTATTTCTTGACTGTCACTAACATAAAAGTCACAAATCAATTACAAGAGTTATATTGTATTTGTATGTCTGGCATGTAATTATATTAACATTATTGACAAAATCATGTAAATCCCTGGAGGCTCTAATAAATACTGCATTATGTAATTAACATCTCTTGCAAAAAAAAAGCCTACAATACCAGCAAAACAATATTCGGCAGATCAAGTTTCACTGAATAAGAAATTCCTTTATCTCAAAGACGTCTGATACAAAGAAAAACAAGATGTTAATGAGAAGGGCGGTCTGACATTGATTGTTTACGTTCCTTCAAGGAACACTTGAAATTCCACTCAGGATACGAACAAGTACAATACTCCGTTCTGCATTCTCAATGGCTCCATGTGACCGAAACAGATAAACAGAGATAAACAGATATAGATGAAGCAATGGAGAAGGCTTGCACTTCACAAAAAGATTGCTGCAAGGAAATTTAACTTGACAGCTACCAGCTTTGAATGCCATCGACAGAGGGACAAAAACGTACAATGACAAACATAGAATACTTACTGTATTGACAGTTCCTTCCCATGTATTCCCCAGGACACTCGCAGGAGTAGTTGGCAACCAAATCCGTACAAATCCCACCATTTTTACAAGGGCTTCTCTCACACTCGTTCACATCTGAAAGGAACAAATAATTTTAAACATTTATTAAGTGGCCCAGTGACTAATGACAGAATACGTTTTTCATTAGATTTTGCATGATAAGTGGAATGTTTAACATTATGGAAACAATTATTGTTAGGGACACAGTAAAAAAAGGAGATAAAGAATGCTAGAATTGATTGTCAACTATCTATAAGCTAATGAAATACAAACTTTGCTAAGAAATCTAATTCAAATATATCATCAGTATAAACTGTTCTCAAATTTCATTTTACTGTTTTGTTGTTTACACACTCAGATTAAGCCTGTACTTCTCCCATTTCAAGGCACACATACACAAACCTTTAACTGTTTTTTTGCTGTTGATAATTATGAGCCTCAATTAGATGCAATAATGTGATGCATGAAGCCAAATAATAGATCACTCATTCCTGAAATAGCTGAAAAAAGAAGCTGTGTCTTTGTTCCAAAATGCATAATTATATGATGATTATGCTGTTAAACTGAATTCCTAGTTATTGGCTGGAAGAAATGTTAAGTGTTTTACTGCCTGTGGAGTAAACTGAGCAAACATATGTTTCTTGAGTAGCAATTTTAACCTCCCAGAGCCAGCGATTACCCCCTAGAACCAGAGTTTCACCGATGACATCATCTGAGCCTGCATTTTGGATATTTAATTGACCCAACATTGATGGCTATGTCCAGATCACTCTCACCAATCACAGAACAACATGTGATTCTCCATCATTTTTTTTGACATTTGCATCTGCCTGTGTATTCTGTAATTGGTACAATTCTCCTAAAAAGCTCAGGTTGGGTCTTAATGCCAAAGGAAACCTCTCTCAGGCCCCTCCTGGTGACTTATCCCCTGTCTTTGGCCATGTGCAATCACAGGTAATAACCCACATGTCGGCTAACTTCCTTGATTTACTAGATGACACGATAATCTTGGTGAATTACAGTAAAAATCCCTGGGTTCTAACAAAAGGCTTGGAAATAGCCTGCACAATTGGCCTTTGCCAAATTCTCTCCCCCTCTAAATATTTTCAAAATGTTCTGCCCAAAGGAACACACCTAATATATATACACTACACTGTAAGAGGAATGCAGACCATTCTTTTGGCCATAAGACACTGAATTCTGCTTAACTTCCCTTCTGGACATTTTAATGCACGGTAATGAACAGCAATGTTGCAGTTACTAATGCACCACTATGATTTTTTTATGTTTCATTATGTAACACACCATCCATTGAAGTCATGTCACATAAATACAGGTCACACTGATGCAGTAGCTGATACCACAAAGGGCAAAGGGCAGGGGATACCCTGGACTGGGTGCCAGTCTACTGTAGGTACATTTGTTGAATGTGCTGGTTTGATTTGTGTAATACTTGTGCTGCTACTGTGGGTACAGTAACCCTGAATAATTCAATTATGTGGTACACTTTAATAACATAAGAGGCATACTATGCCGTATCATCTAAATTGTTATGCGAGTAAATTGTAGACCTCACTGTCTACACCAGGGATATTCAAATCACGGTCCTCAAGGTCCGAGCCCAGCCTTCCTTTATCTGTGAGCTAGGTATGAAGCCTCTGTGGCCAATCAGAATCAGTAATTAATAAACCAACTACCTGGGAGAACTGCAATCAAGGCCTGGATTCGGATTCGAAGTCCAGATTTGAAGATCACTGGTCTACACAGTTACAGTATTATTCTTAAAGATAACTTCTTAGACAAAGAATGGTACAATATTCTTATCAGTTAAACACACAATGAAATGGGAAAACAAGCATAAAACTGAAGGCATGAATGTATACATAGAATCTAGAATGAGACGTCGTGCTGCTTTCTTATCTTATTAAGGATTATCAAGAATTTCAATCCAGTCTAAAAATGAGCAGGTCACGTGTCCTACAGTATTGCACATGTAGGTTTCTTACTTCAAATTCCCTCCACAACGATATATGTATGTTCGTTTTAAAAATGCTGCAGGGTCATAGCATAAAATGTGAGAACTTCCCAGGATCCTACCTGCTTGGAATTCCACATTAGGGGAGGAAGCTGCCTCAGCTTAGGAATATTAAAGGAAATAAGGGAGAGTTCTCTAATGAGCTTCTCGAGATGAAGGGCAGAGTTATGAATCCCCCCAAATTTGTAAATGCAGGAACGCGCTAAAAACTACAAGAACGTCCTTGTTACACACACTATGCACACTGACACATCTCTGGCCAAAAAATAAGAAATAAAGCAACAAATTATCTAGGACTTCATTAAAGACCAGACATTGTGTGACTGCCTTTGGTGATTTTCCAAAACATACATACATATATACACTATACAGTATGAGCAAAAGTATTGGGATACACCATCACTGAATTCAGGTGTTTCATTCAGACCCATAGCCATAGATCTATAAAATGAAGCATCTAGCCATGCAGTCAGGTTTACAAACATCTGTGAATGAATGTGCCGTTCTGAAGAGCTCAGAGAATTCAAGTGTGGTGCATGGTAGGGTGCCGCCTTCACAATGTCAGTTCATGAAATTTCTAGCCTGCTACATATTCTATGGTCAACTGTAAGCAGAATTACTGCAAAGAGGAAGCGACCACAAAGTGCCAGACCATGTAAAGTAACGGAGCAGGGTTGCTGAGCCCTGAGGCACATAGTGCCTAAAAGTCGGCAACGGTCTGTTGACTCCGTAACTGCAGGGTCCCAAACTTCCTCTGGCATTAACCTCAGCACAAAAACTGTGCACTGGGAGCTTCATGGAATGGGCTTCCATGGCCGAGCAGCTGCATGCAAGCCTCATATCACCGAGCTCGACGCCAAGCGTCAGACGGAGTGGAGCACGCTGCCACTAGACGATGGAGCGGTGGAAACGTGTTCTGTGGACTGAAGAATCACGCTTCTCTGTCTGGCAGTCTGATGGATGAGACTGTGTTTAGCAGATGCCAGGAGAACGTTACCTTACTGCATTCAGCCTAATGTAAATTTTAGTGGAGGAGGGATAATGGTATGGGGTCATTTTTCAAGGGTTTGTCTAGGCCCCTTAGTTCCATTGAAAGGAATTTTTAAAGCTTTAGCCTACCAAGACATTTTGGACAACTCTATGCTTCCAAATTTTTGTGAACAGTTTGGGGAAGGCCCTTTTCCATGCCAGCATGACTGTGCCCCAGTGCACAAAGAAAGGTCCATAAAGACATGGTTGGGTGACTCTGGTGAGAGAGAACTTGACTAAGCCCTGACCTCAACCCCGTCAAACACCTTTGGGGTAAACTAGAACGGAGATTGTGAGCCAGGCCTTCGTGTCCTACATCAGTGTCTGACCTCACAAGTGTTCCTCTCGATGAATGGGCAAGAATTCCCACAGACACCCTTGTGAAAAGCCCCCCCAGAAGAGTGGTAGCTGTTATAGCAAGAAAGGGGGGACCACCTCCATACTGATGCCTATGGATTGTCATAAAATTTCCTGTAGGTGTCATGACCAGGTGTGCCAATACTTTTATCCATACAAAGTATATTGGTGGAATGGTGGAAATTTGCTATGAAGCTGAATATTCCTTGAAAATCTCAGGTCCTGCATGGACAGGACAGACCAGATTTTTCTGTCCCTTACAAGTGTCAGACGTCAGACTGTGATTTCACATCAGTGTTAAAGTAAGCAAAGCAAATATATTATTTATACATTTGGCTTCCCCAAATGTTTCTGCAAATACCTGAAACCGCATGCCTGAAGTTGATCATCGTATTGAATAGTAGGATAGAATCACAATATTGTGAATGTTACAGTGGTATTTGTTTACATATTGTTTAGTCACTTCCGTTCATTTTCCGTTCACTTTCTGGTGTTATGGATGCACTTGGACTAAGACAAGTAGAGGAGAAATTAAATTACAGGTTAGCTTTGGGCTTGTTTGAAGCTGTACCTGTCTTTCTTGTTTTCTCTCTTCACTTGATGTTCTAGCTGTTTGCCGATCATGAAGCACAAAATGATATTGCCTGAATCTTTGCTGTTATGAAATGTTTGTTTACATTTTGCTGGTTGAGTTGTTACCAGATTCACTTTGCTTTGTGGGCACTATATTGGGACGGACAGAGGGCGGAATGGATAACAGACAGACAGACATATAGATAGATGGGTCCTTATAAATTTCCTTCTTTCTTATGCATTATTATGTTTTTTGTCCTGTATTCTCCATACTCCATCTATCCATTTTCGAACAGCGTATCCAATGTAGGGTCACGGAGTCCATTTCAGGTAGCATAGGGCACAGCACATGGTGTACTGATGCATCATGCAGTGGCGCATCAGGTTACTCGGATGCCCGGACGGACCGCCTCAGACTGTTTGGGCTTCGCATGTTCTGCCGTGTTTACTGGGGTTCTTCCTCTGGGTGCTCCAGTCCCTTCCCAAAGTACAAAAACATAAAATCGAGATGGGAAGGACACTGCGAATGCTTATGGCTATGAACACACGTGGAGTCTGACATCCTAGCTTAGGCGTGTCCTGCCTTGTGCCCTGTACTTCTTAGGATAGTCTCAAGGCTCAGTGTGACTCTGTAGTGATTAAGCATTTATTTTTTAAAAAAAAAGGATGGACAGACAGATGGTTGTTTTTCCTTAATCACGCTTTTCAGAATTTCTTGATCTTAACTCATTAGGGTATGGTACATTTATCTAAGAAATAACTTAAAAGGCGATAGTTACTCTTCAAGATCTTTATTTAACTAACATTCTGTATCTTTTTAGTGCAAATAAAATGTTCTGACATTCTGAGCTTGAAATTCATCGAGAATGTAAAGCTATAGAAGCCTGATTCTTTTTAATACCTCGCACATCTCATTATTTTCAATGAAAATTTGTGTCAAAAATATTTGTCAAATACTTTTTTTTTTGCCTGAGTCCTACTGAAAAACGCAAACACCCCGTGTTTATCCTCTCTGCTTCCCCTGAACGTCAGCCCATTAAATTCTCACTTGCCAGCGTCTCCAAATTCCCAGAGGCCTCTGGAACTTTCTGAAGGGCTGCGAGTGCGACTGCCTTTCATTGTCACGCTTCAGATGGTGCGGTTCACATCAGCCCCACTCAGCTGTCATGGCTGGAGAACCCAACTCTGAGAGGCGGGCGGCCGGAGTCAACTCACTGCTCGGCCCGGCCAATCACACGAAAGCCCCGGGGCACTGGGGTATAAATAAATAAATAAGGCGCCCAGCTTGTTTAATCGGTCCGGGGTGTTACCGCGGCGATCTGTGCAGGCGCTCGAGCTGAATCAAGCCATCGCTAGTGCTAGTCACGGATTCAATTGTCTGATTTCTGCCCAGTGAGCACACTGTCCTCAGTAGAGGCCCTCTGGAGATCTATTCCTGACAGCCGCCAAGGCGCGCGCCACATGCCAGCAATATGTTCAAGTACGACAGGGCTTCCTCACTCTTAACAAAATTATTATTTTTAATACTGCAGCTCCTTTGCAATAAAGAATGCACTAAGTCCCATTATTACTGTTGTTCCTAGTCTGCCGACTTGAAGGTTACATATATAGGGCTATAAATGGCATTTGTTGGATGCCGGAAAAAAAGGTACATGAAGATGTTTGGGAGATTTATGGGACGGCTTTAGTTAGAGCGTCGTTACATTCACAATAAATCCGGGCCCTGCAATCTAGACATGGGTTTCAATCTCCAGATGCCACGCTTGCAACTGAGAAATATGTGAGCAAGTTAACATCTACACAGGAAAAGGCTGAGTATGTTTGCTGTTCTAGCTAAGATTGGAGCTCGAGACGTGGACCAGCGATATATCCATGACCAAGATAAATCCATCTGAAAACATGCAATGTAAATTAATCTGCCGGTTTTTCTCCATCCATCCATCCATCCATCCATCTGTTCATCCATCCTTTGATTTATTTGTCTGTCTATTCACTTATTATTGTGAAAAAGTGTTACTGTAATTTCTTTCGTCATTACTCTTGCTGTTTAATAAACGATCCTTATTCTCGACACATCAACGCACATTAGAGTTTTGCGCTTTGGACAAATTTACTAAAGTAACTCAGCCTGTAGCTCTGTAGTGCAATATGTCCCTTAAATAAGCAGCCTATCGCGTAAAACTCAACATTCTTAATGACTCTACCATCTACACCCCTGGTATGACAAATAGACATGTCATAGTACAAGAAGAACAAGGCACAGCTGCCAAACTGACTGAAGTGTCACCTGTTTGAAAAAAAAAACCCAGGGATTTCTTTTTTTCCGCCATGAAGCCATTTTCCTAGGCGCTGATGCAGTGGTGGGTCACAATGAGCCTGGGGCCACCCTGGGGAGCTGCTGACATTGGGGACAGGATCTATCGCAAAGCACACACTCTCAGAGCGAGGGAGTATTGGGGATGCCAGAGCGCCGAGCCGCTGGCTTCTGTGCCGTGGGAGCGATCCCAGGTGAGCTGGGGAGAACAGGCAGGCTTCACACACACAGAACCTGGGGGCGGGAATTGAACCTGCATCCCGAGGGCCACCAGGCTGCCAGGCGCTGATGCCACCCACATTTTTCCCTTTAGCTTTTTCCGCTCAACAAAACATAATTTACAGAGTAACAAGGGCTTGTCAGTAAAATTGCTCCTGCTTAATAGCGGAAATCAGCCACATTCAATAGGCTGCATTTTGATTAATGAATATGTCCGGCGTCTAATGAGCATGTCTATTAACCTGCCCGTGGTTCACTTTCTTTTCAGGGAAGCCTTCATTACTAATTAACCTTCAGGCATAGACCCTTCTCCATACTCCATGGACTTACTGCCCTGTAAATACTTTTCTGATTCCATTGTCTAGTGGCCAACAACAGCTTTACCAAGGAAAATCATGTTACAACTATTAATTCTGTCTTAATATGAAGTGCAGGGACATGAGCACAAGCACTCGATGATGCATAGCATAGCATACCACACTATAGCACAGCATAGTACAGGCAGTCCACAGGTTAATAACGTCTGACTTACAGACAACTCTTGCTTACGAACGGACTACCATGAAGTCTGTTATATTAAAAATTCAGGTTAAATACAACGGTTCATACTTTGTGACGCTCATGAAAACATTGCGTGGCTTCAGTGGTTCGTCGGTACCATATATAGTTGCCTTTTTATTACTGTATAATTATTATTGTTCTTAAGTACTGTGTTATTATTTTTCCAACTTACCTACAAATTTTACTTAGATACACACTCCTTAGTATAGTATAGTATAGTATAGTATAGCATAATGAAGTGCTAAACACATAATAAATGAGTGCTCAGATAATGACATCAAACTCATAGGCACTATGATAGGCACGACACACACACATAGTGTGAAGTGGGAAAGCTTTTAGCTGTACTCTATAGTCAAGTAAAACTGCCAGCAAAAATTCCGCAAACAAATCTCTAAAGTCACCTAGTGACTTTTTAAACCTTTCTATTGTGCATTTTGGAAGGGTATACCAAATACCTACGAAGCCAATGGTGCAGTAAGACAGTGGGATGACCTGGGTTCTGAAAAACATGCAGGCAATTACTCTAAAATCAAAAGAAAGAAACGAATCCTAAGTTATGCTGCAGCAGAGTCTACAGTCAACTATGTGAACGGCATCCCTGCTTATCTTACTAAGCAAGTACTCAGCATCTGTCTTCATCATCAGTGTCCCCTTACCTCACACGACGGCATGATGCAGCACGCCAGCCCTCTCCACAGTTCTAGGGCCAGGAAAACATATTGCCACAGAAATGAAAGGGTCTTTGTTTCCTTCAGAAGTAAAGCCTGGTCTTTTTTTTAACAAATGTTCATAAGAGTTCCTCCCGCTGCTTCACCAGGCCGCGCGAAATGGCATTTATATATTTAAGCCTATCGGTTGGGTCCCCATCATGAATTGTAACTGGCGTACGCTTGTCCTTTTTCTTATGAAACAGGCACGAAAAAATGACATAAAATGCATTTTATATGTTAGAAGGAAGGCTGAGGCAGTTTGTCTGTGCTGGTGAAGGTAAATCAGGAGCTGGGGGAGTAATTACCTTAAAGAAGATTATATACCTGATATACCTGCTAAAAAGTCTCCAAAGAGTTACAGTCAAGGATCATGAAAAGAAAACAATCTCCTCTAAACACGATCAAAAGCTTGCACTGATTATCCTTAACACTCAACTACTGTACAATCTTGGAGAATACCTATAACTTACAAATACGCAACAATATGCAACTTGGGTTGATTTATTTCTGACTTTTATTGCTAATGCAGCATGAACTATATCATGCATAATACTACCGAAACAACAAGGATTCCCCAATAAAAGCTGATTTGATTTGTCAGGTTCTGATTGACTTTCCCATTCTTGCATCCCATAGTTCCCAGTGGGAAGCTTAGTACTGACATGGAGTCCTGCGTACTTTCTAAAAGTGGGAATGAAGTATGATTCCAGGTATGTAACCAGTGCTGCCAGTGCCCCAGCGCCTTGCCTGTGCCCGTGCTTTATGGCGATCGGCAGAAATTCCCTCGAGTCGTGTGACCAGACTGCTGCCTTGGGCTTAGCCGGGGACACTCTGCCATCGGGCCGACTCTGGGCTCACACAGCAGCTTGGGGCAGCGTTATAACTCAGCCGCGTGCTTTCACTTTCATTTTCAGAGGACCTTTACGATAACAGAAGTAATGAACAGCGGCATTGATCAGGTTGATGGGTGCAGGCAAGGTGGGGACTTACTGTAACAGAGTCCAGTGACAGAGAACCGCAAATGTCAACGGCGGGACATGGAGACGACTGGAAAGGAGAAACATTCACAGCCCCCCTGTTCTCCATTTTTTCAGAGATCCCATTTATAGCAGAGATAAGCCTTTCCCCTGTGTGCATTGACTTTTGAACAGAATACTGCACAATAACATTTTTAATTTGAAAGGTTTGACAGACATTGAGGAAAAAAAAAACCAATATGATGTCACATTCATTAAATCAGAGATAAGCCACTTTACCTTAGCAGTATTCCAATGCTCACCAGATTTATATTACCCCTTGGAGAGAAAAATCGCCTGGGTTTTTCAGATGTAAATACCGGGGTCACATTCTAGTCAGCAGAAAAGCATTATCTGAAATTGCTCTGTGATGTATATATTACATGCATATTGTGCAACAGTGGTAAATATTCATGAATGTGTCAGTTTGTCTGTGAAGGAGAACACCTGGCTGCTTCTAATTATTATAAATTCTTGGGTAATGGATTTTGGGTTTGTCACATTAGTAAATGCCTGAAATTAATTAGAAAAACGAAAGGTAATTTCTTTACGATATTTCCCTCACATATTTCGGCTGGGCAAACATGATTATTGTTTACTACTGTAGAGGCAGCCGCCCTGCAGCCAAGAGCGGCAGATGCCTTGCAGCTCAGCCCTTCAGCCCTGGGTTTTCGGGCTGGTTATACAGAAATACGACGGCCTATTTCTGCCTCTTAGACAGCTGGGAATCCCAGGCATCATCTAGTCTCACTACATTGACAGCAATTATCTTTAAAAAGGTCAAGGGATCCAATGGAAAAACCTCAGTGAATAGCTTGTGTAGGAGCTATGGAGAGCACATCATATGCTGTCAACCTGCAAACAGCACATAATAATAATAATAATAATAATAATGATAAATTGTTGTTATTATAATAATTATAATAATTGATGTTGCTGTTATTGTTGTTGTCATCATCATCAACATCATCATCAACAACAACCTCTTAGATCACCACAAGCTTATGTTGTACTCTATAGCCGCGGAAAGAAAAATTAAGGGACCACAGCACAATTTTTTGTTTCACTCATTTCTCGATTTATGTGTGTGACTGTAAATAATATATTGTTTTTGCGAACCGCAGCCTGGTTCTTCCCTGTTTCTCATTAATAAAGGGCTTCATGAGACTTCAGTCCTGCTTCTAGGAATCTCTTGTGAACTGTCCTTGCAGTGCACTTCACACCTGCACTTAATGCTTCCCATTCCTTTTGAAAGTCTCTTGATGTCTTCCTTCCATTGATGAAAAACTGACGGATAAGTTAACGGTCATCCCTGACATTACAGAGTTGCTTCCGTCCTTTACCTGACTGATTTATGGTCATTCCCAGTGTCTCCTGCTTCACCTTATTCTTGTGTACTGCTGTCTTAGAAATTTTAAACCTGGAAGCAGCCTGCTGCTCAGTGTAACCTTCAGCCAGCAGAATCATGATTAAACCAGGATTTAAAAATGCAGATTTTTTTTTTTTTTTTTTAAATAAAGCAGCCTCTTAATTTTTTCTGTGACTGTATATGTGTTGAGGTACTGGAATATGCCAATTGTCTTTTTGAGTATTGTGACTCTATCCTACAAAGCACAAGACATAACAATTCCTGGATGGGACAGCGGCCCATCTCGAGCCACACAAACATGCACAGCTCAGCAGACACACGCCAAGGTGAACTAACAAACACTGCTTTCCCTGAAGCTCTTTCCCTGTAGTCTTTGGCCTGTGGAAGGACCAACAGGAAACTCATGCATGATAATAAACCCCATAAAAAAGAGTGGCTAGAATCTGAGCCCACAACCTTCAAGACATAAGCCTTTGAGGCAGAACACTGTCATTTTCTGCGGAGTATTAAACTACGTCAGATTTTTGTTGATATTCACCCTGATACTCTACACCATGACATGTCGAACACGATTTGACTGCTGTCATTGTGGTGTATTTGGGCTCAGCGGGTCTCGGAGTGAAGCAGCCTAGCAATTAGATTAGTCACAGCATTCACGGAGCCTTTGGCTGCTGTCAATCCGAATCTGTGGATTTTCTACTCGGCTTACGGAGCGATGCGTAAAGTCACAACATATACCGTATGACTGCCCAGCTACTATCTGAATTCTATAGCCAAGCATTGCATTGCTTATTGTATTGACATCACTACCTCCACAAACCCGTCTAGGCTTTACACACTGGGATTCAGTGGAACAAATTAGACTAAGTCATTCTGACCTTAGATCCCTACAGTAATAACCTCTCCAGGAACATCTGACTCTGCATTAGCCACGAAAAAAAAGAAAAAAGAAAAACATGCTTGTCTGAACCGGATTTCTGCATACACCAAAGAAAGAGCAAGACAAATCTGAAAAAATTAAGTGCCATTAATTGAGGAGAATCAGATTAAATATTATTTCTTTCAAATAAAAAAGCATATGAGTATATTGAGGCACTAGGTAAATGCAACTAGTTTTCATGCGAGACTGTTGGGTGGAGGTTTTTGGACGGTCCAGGTTGGAAATGTAATGAGGGCAAACCTTCAAATACTTATTACACTTTCCATGCAGAATGTGGACATGCACAGAACACCAAACACTGTAATCATTGTCTTTGAGAGACTCACCATGCATATTACCTGGCTGACAACAGTTATGGCATTTTCAGTGATCAATGGTGCATTTGAAACACTTGGGTACTCATACTCAACAACTGGCCAATGTACAAAAATTGAGCATAAATGCTTTGCAAATACATAAAAGGCACACATGACTGTCCTATAAAACTATGTAACAGAATATGAAAAGTGATTATCACTTCATATTTTTATGCAAATCAGCTTATATGTGATTCAGAGTCAGCCCTTAATATATTTACCAGTTCTCGTTATGAACAGGATTGAGTCTAAAGCAAATTATTCAATTTTATTTGATTTGATTGACGGAGTAAGTTATTTTCCCCGGTCACCTTTATCTCTTTTACCATGACAAGCTACACTAGTGCTGCATACTCTGCCCTTGGGTTTGCATCAAAAGCTGACGGGCCTCTTAAATCAAGCCTCTTTCTTGTTTTTCAGCAGCCTTATGTCGGCAATACCAATGTTTTGAGGTCGTTTACTGTGGTCACATTAATTCTGCCCAGGGAGAAACACTGGGAAATTAACTCGCCCTATTCCGTCGTGTCAGAAAACTGACAGTTCTGACAGGGAGTGCATCACTGAGGACTCAGCAGAACTGCGCTTATTTATTGGCACTGACTTTGCCTACGTATTCGCCGTTTAGAAAGTCAGCCGAGTGGCTGTCAATTCCGGTTTAATTACTAAATATCTACTGACATGTTTAAACGGAGGGACTGTCTCGTAATCACAGGCTCAGGGGAACCAGCCCATTACCTGGGAAAAGAAAAAAGAAATTCCCACAAATAATTATGAGAAAATAACTTAAATATAATACACCTATATCTCACTACACAGGTCAGCCTGGGTCCCCGGAGGGTAAGAAGATACAAAACCTGTGCTAAGATGCTTATCGCTGTGCCGCATGGCTAACACTTGTGGAAACACCATAGGTATCAACAAAATAGTGGGCATATAGGAAAACTAACATATACTGGTCATTTTATGCTCGGCCCCGTGTAACTATATATACAGGTAGTTTGGCATTGTACACTCATTACTGTACCACGACAATGCAGACGCACACAAATTAAAATGACCACTAAGTGTGATAGCACTTTACTGGTAAAGCGTATTGTGCACAGGGCGTGGGAAAAAAATAGGGGTTACAGCAGGGGAAGCACAGACACCCAGCCCATCCTAGATGCCGCACATCTTTGCCGGTCATTTGTCAAACTATAGGAAAATCAGTCTAGTATAACTGGTAAAGTTATGGAGGCTATAATCAAAGAGAAAATGGTAGATTACCTGGACTCAAAAAACATTTTGAGGGATAGCCAGCATGGATTTAGGAGAGGTAGATCCTGTTTAACAAATCCGTTGGAGTTTTTTGAGGAAGCTACTCAGGAAGTTGATGATAAGAAGGCCTATGATGTCATCTATTTAGATTTCCAAAAGGCTTTTGATGCTGTCCCCCACAAGAGGCTCCTACTTAAACTCAAAGCGACAGGTATTTTAGG
>JAODKF010000126.1:28144999-28167617 GCA_026779585.1 Mormyrus proboscirostris
ATCTCGCAGTGATCTCGCAGTGAACTTTGTATCTCCCATTTCCCCTTTCTTTCCGCTTCACTTCGCTCTCACGCCTGCTTCACTTGGCAAGGGGAACGAAACCTTTTTCCAGGTTGCAGAGGGGGCTGCGTCCATGACCCCCCTGATGTGGAACAGTTGGCTGTACATTATACATACAATGTTTAGATGTAAATATTTTTATTACATCTGAGACCTGGAATCTAATAGAATGACTGTCGAGATGCCTGTTCTGTACACCCATCCATATGTCACGGGTTCCCTCAAGTACAGGTATCCACTGACATACATCTGGATGTGGGATTGGGACCAAAAGCACATCAGTTTGGGTGTTTCTCAGTAGTTGCAGGGGAGAGGCAAGACATTAAGTACCATACTGTAATATATAAACAGCACTCTACAGCTAATAATAACGCAAATATAAAATCACAATACTTTATAGTAAAAAGAGATTGCCATTAAGTACAGTACTGTAACAGATACACAGTACTCTACAGCAAATAATAATGTAAATACAAAATCATAACATCTTGTAATAAAAAGTTATTAATATTCACAAAAAGGCACGAATTGTGCTGCAGAATCAAAAGATACACGCAGTAGTAAACGATGGTAGCTGAGAAAGATGATGGCTCCTGAAGCTGCGATGTAATATTTCATGTATTTTTACCATAAATATTTTATCGTACAGTACAGTACGTTTCTTTTTACGTAATGAAATAGCACAGTATTGGTACTGCATCTGTATCATATCTGCTTATTGTAGCTTTCCGTCACATATACATTACTATATACATACTGTATTATAAGTTAGACATGGACGGTGGGTCGTGATTCGGCTGGAAGCACTGCCCATTCTCCTGCACCCGTTACACTAAACCATACACCCGCTATCATCCGACCGCATCCCCTTTCAGGAGTCTCCCGATCAGTCTGTATTATATATTATGGTTTTCAAACATAAATGCGATCAGACGTTACTCGATAGGACATAGGTTGACGGATACCTGTACAGTAGCTGAATAACATTAGAGGTATCCAGCATGACCATCCGTGAGAAATGGTAACCAAGCTACCAATCAAAACTGCGGATCAAGAAGCTATTTTGCTAGTCTGACGCTAGTATGATTTTGTAGCATGTTTCTAGACTGAAGATGCTCAGTTATTCTTTTGCCGAGTTTATCGCACCAGAGTGTTTTCGATCCTCAAAGAACAGATGATGTCTATATTCTGCAATTACCTCCAACATGGTGGCTCTAAGGCTCAGGATCTGTGCCAGCAAAAGGGAGATTGCTGGTTCAAATTCTGTGAATGTGATTCTACTCCATTGGGCCCCTAAGGAAGCCCCTTAACCTGCAATTGCTTCATCCTTAATTATTCTCATTAATTATTAATCATTAATCTACATCCAGCCCTATATGGAGGTCCTCCAACTTACAGGGAAATCTGGGAGTTGGTGGAAGGATTTGGACTCCAGCCACCGGAAAAAAAACTCACGCTGGTCCATTCGGACTGGTGTGGTGCTGAGGTATCACCTGCCACATGGCTGCACTCAGGTTCTCATCCCAGAGGTGGTTTGTTGAGTGGTGGGAGCAGCAACGCACTACAATCAATGCATGTTCCTTACCTCTCTCTCCAAAACAGCAGAGAGCTTTTCTACACATCAGAAGTCTTGAGATTATCTTGTATCCCATCCATACTTAAATTGACCCAGTATATATTATTATAAAGGCTGCTATTCTATAAAGCACAAAAGCAACCAATGGCAGAAGCTTAACCAATGGAAATGTAAAATCACCTAGAAACATGTGAAGAAGCACATGTCTAGATGGGTAAATTACAATTTTTTTCTTTTTTTTTATTTTTAATTGTTGCTTTAATGGATCATTCTCTAGCTTGTTCTGGTCCACCCCCATTTCTATAAAAATACACCATTAAATTAGTATATAGGCTGTGCAACAGGTTGATAGTGTGATTTTGCTGACTGAGGTTAACATTGGTTATTACTTCATTACATTAACTAGATGGGCAGCTTGGTTTTCAAAGCGTCATTGTCTCATTAAGGATGACATCGTGTCGTTCAGTTTACAACAATTTTTTGCACCGCTGTTGTGAAACCTAACCCGAACCAGTCGCTGTATGCTGGATGTATGGCAGTGGTATCCGTTGCCTATTTCAGCGAGAATAATTAAGGAGCCATTTCAAAAATGCTTGTAGGTTGTTACATTGCTACAAAAGCGCCCTGAAGCCAGAGCATTATACATCTGTTGTTTGAAACAAGCAAGTTATCCCCTTTTAATATTCACTATTTTCCTTGGTGCTCATATTAGGCAGTTTACATGTCGTTATGCCAAGAAGCACAGGACTGTGATGCCAGGTGGATGGAAAGACGATCTTTTATTAACACAGCTAGCTGAACAGAACACAAACAACATAGCATGCAGAACCCAGTATGTGTGTGGACCCATGTGTGTGTTCACAGGTGAACAGACAATAGATTTCGATTACGGTGACAAGTCAGTGTGAATGAACTAAATATAACTGGCTGATGGCAGTAAATTGTGCGAGAGACACAAAACACATAAAAACCCACAATAAAAAGTCAACAAACAGGGACTGGATGTGCAAATCAGTGTTTCTGACACATGTTGCAGCTGGTGGCTAACGTTACATTTGATCAGAGCTGACTTAAACTGTTTTAACCGAGTCATCTGATATCAAAAAGAAAATCAATACATTTCCCCTTTTGACCCTTACCAAGGCTATAAGTGACTATAAGATGGATGGATGGATGGATGGATGGATGGATGGATGGACGGATGGATGGATGGATGGATGGATGTATATTTAAATCACAATAGCATCTAATTTTAATCATACCCCACCGGGATCATTTCAAAGAGCCACTGTCTTTCCATCTTAGTAACTACTTTTACAGATAAAAAAGAACAATATGTGACAAAAGAAACTGCTCCCATATTTCTGCTCACTATCAAGTACAAATACCACACTACTACTGGTGAAACGCTGTTTGTGTGCCAGCCTCATTTCTTCACTATCAACATCAGGCTGATCACAAATGAGGCAAACATGTAAAAACATTTTGGTGTGTGTCAG
Organism: Mormyrus proboscirostris; assembly: GCA_026779585.1. NCBI lineage: Eukaryota > Metazoa > Chordata > Actinopteri > Osteoglossiformes > Mormyridae > Mormyrus > Mormyrus proboscirostris. The sequence goes on from JAODKF010000126.1 coordinate 28,148,135, forward strand.
GTCATTCTTCAAACACTCCAATTCTGGTATAAAACATTATGGCCCCAATTTTAACGCTTTAAAGCACAAGGTGCAGGTTTTTTTTAGGATGTAGTCAACCCACTTGCAGTATTGTAACATTTGAAAAACAGTTGCATTGCCAGGTGCGTGGTCCAGAAGGGCTGTACTTGGTGCCATAATTAGTTATGGGTGTGTTTAGGGCATCACACGCTGTACGCCAATCAGACTGTCATCTCCCGCTCCCTTAAAAGTCGGGTTTGACAGATTGCTATTTTAATGGCAGATTCACCAGACAGTAGAATGCATCTCTGCAGACAGACCATCTATGACAACAGTAGGATTCCACCACAGCTTTATAATTAATAATGTGATTTTCGTTTACATACACATGGTGAAGTTTAATTGATAAACTACGCGCAGCAAGACATCGCTAACGTTAAATGACGTAACAACAAAGTACATTATACCTCATTATACTGTACTGTACCAGGTTTGCCAACTTTGATCAGCTGGGAGGAGTGAGATTTTCAATTCGAGACAAGTCTGCACAAACATGCCCTCATATTTACATGAACGTAACAGTTTTATTACCTTCTAAATTGTCTATAGGGTTTTCAAACTACCCCAACGCTTTTGATGTTATTTTAGGTTTATAATGGAATAATGTAGATTTGCCATAAGAGCCAGAAGGCATGACTGTCACGTGAGAGATAGCAACCCAGCTGTATAGCACTGTATTATCTCAAATTAAAGGAATTTTGATGTTTTTGCCTAATTCTCAAAATACGATGTCGCAATGAAACAAATATGACGCATCACGGAATGACGAAGTAAGGAAAATCACATTTTAAACCTGTTAAAAGAAGAAGGAACATTGAAAAAACATTAGCTAATGTTATACATTTTATAACAAAAAATATTTTGTCATGTACCTGTGCATAACCTGCAATAAAAATAATATGCATTTGTTTAAACATATCTTAGGCTGTGGTGGGCACTCACTGGCTTACTTCTTGTACTCGCTTGGTGTATGGTTTGAAACTTACAAAACATTTTTGGAATTCATTAAAACTTTTTTTTGTTCTGCGATATGGGCATCCCACTGTAATAATTAGTGTCATTCGTCATTACTCAGCTAATTCAGATGAATATTATGACTAACCATTATGACATATATTTCTTAAAATATTTTGATGAACACATTAATCTTGATGTAATCTTTCACATTGTAATCTGACTTTAGACAAAGGTGTCGCTGATGAAAAGCAGGCTTGGGTGGAATCTGTTTTTTCATACCATCACACCTTCTAGACATTTCAGCCCGGTATACGGAATATAATGGTATTAAAAAATATATATAAATGTAAATCATGTAGGCTCCTGTAAACTCCGGAATCAGAGATTGCCATTGAGCAATTAAAAAGATCACCTTTCATTTATTGACTCCACTGTCACTGCAGATCACACGTTTAGTTTTTTGTGGCATTAACCTATGCATGCCCGTTATTCTGTGTAATGCTGTGCAACAAAACATTGCCTCAATACAGCATCTCCATATCAGTTTCTTAGAGAGAGGAGCATTTGTATTTTTATGGTATTAAGAAAAAGACCTTCAAAATTTTTAAATACCGAGGTATACCGTAATACCGTCATACCATCCAAGCCTAGTCAAAAGCTCAATCACTTTTCAGACTCAAAACAGCAGTGCGCTAACAATGTACCTGACTTCACTTCACCCAAGGGTGCTTGTTGCCAAGTGCTTTTGCTATTTAAACAATGCTGGTTCTGGATGGGAAAATGACTACTACTGCACACCCAGCCCATGCTAGCAAAGACACTGGCATCGGGTAATAGGGCGGTTCGAGATGGTACTGAAAAACAGTACAGATTCCATCTTAAAGACAGCTCCTTAAAACCAGTTTGCAAACACATACAGTACAGTATACTACTGATGATAAGAACTAATGCCTTACTGTGTTGACAGTGGACTCCATTGAAGCCAAGTGGACAGTTGCACATATATCCAATAAAGGTGTCTCCTCTGTAGGTCTCACTTATTTCACATACTCCTCCATTGTGACAAGGGTTTGGTTGGCATGGACCTTTAGGGATAAAGAAAGAAATTATGTTAGTTATGAGAATGTCCAGATAAAGCATTCAGCACATAGTTTATCCACGTTTTTAAGAATCCATCCGTCTCTATTCTGCTTCTCCAGATATTGTTGTCAAAAATCCAATGATATAAAATAAGAAATTAATGACATTATACAGTCACTGCCTAAATGAGCGTCTCAGTGGTTAGTGAGTTTGCATGGTCTCCTTTGTGCTGTGAGGGTTTCTTCAGAGCACTTAAATCCCCCCCCCTCCCCACACACACAGCTCAAAGGCATGCAGTTAGGCTAATCGGTCGTCTCTAAATTACCCATAATGTGCCCTTCAATGGACTATGCTGTCTGGGACGGGCTCCAGGATGCTTGGGACCCCAACCAGGATCAACGGTTGGAAGATGGATCGAAAGACTGATAATTGAAGCGGGAAATAACGTCTCAGTAAGGTTTTATTTGTATTCTACCTTGGCTCAAAGAGCGTAATGCTTTTATAGATACGTCCAGTAGAATGCTAGCTTGTCTAGATCAGAGGTGGCTATTTTTGGTCTTTATGTGGGTCTGTGTCGGTGAGCCCATGTTATTTTAGACTCATGGTTAGATTGTCACTGTATGCAGAACTACAGTATCAGCTGATCGGTGCTAAAGCTGTTAAAGCTGACAGTTGTTAAAGGTATAAATTGTTCCCTACTTGAAAGGCAACTCTTGCTTGCGCTGAAGTTCATGTTGGAATTTTCTATGATACTGTAAAACTAATTCACCTTCGCTTGATATTCAGAGTGAAGCGAATGATAAAAAATATCAGCAATTCTTCTCAGCAAGTGGGCTACAGTAAGAGGTTTAACAGAACACTCCCATCGATATGTATGACTGGGGTAAGAGTACATCAAGCTGGCTGGTGGTGAATAGGCCTATGTATGGAGTTAAAAGGCACACGGAGCTTGATAACCTGCTTGCAGATCCACTGAGGCTGTTGCTGGCTCATATCTGAGGTCTGCCTTGCTCACTACTTATAGGCTATTGAGGCGTATGAACCTGCTGTTGTGGCTTTCCAGATTCAATGGAAAGCTAAATAACTGTGCGAGAAACCAGGCTACCTGCCTGCGTCACCATATATTTACTTCCTAGACTGTATGTACAGTGAACACATATTTTGGTAGCGTGGGAAAAAAAATGTATAAAGACAAAGTAACTGAAGTTGGTAATTAACACGACTTGAGGGGGCACAAATAATGTGCTATTATACTTTTAATTAATCATGAACTAACACTTACTTAATCAATTAATTAATCACATACTATATTTGTTCAAGATTTGCGCTTAAGTGGAAACTAATGAGTTACTAGTGTTTCCATTCGGGCCTCCTGAAGTAAAGTGTCACCGTAAAATCTTATAGGTACAATAGAGATCCCCTTCAAGATATCTGATTTAATGCCATATTATTCTTAACCAGATATTTGACAGTACTTTAAAATACAAGAACATTATCAGACACCTCAGGTATAATTATCAAGCATCGCACAACTGTTGCATGTTTGGCTACTCAAGGCAATCAAGCATGAAACATCCATCCATTTTCTGAAACCGCTGAATCCCAACTGGGGTCGCGGGTGGGACTGGAGCATATCCCAGGAACAATGGGCGCAGCAGGAAAACAAACCTGGGCAGTCGACATAAAACATTCAGAATAATATTAGTATTAAATTAACTCATTGTGATGTCATTCAGCCAATTGTGATGTCATGTGTCTGCAAAGTCAATGGAAATCAGTGTCTCAGCTCTAATTACAACAATCACAGAGGCTTCTGGTAATTCCTATGACAGTCATGGTGGAGAAAAAGAACAGAAATGGTGACTGGAATTCTTTCCTTTCTTCCCTGCTCGGTCATCAGCTCTTACTCTCCATGCTCCATCATACCTTAACACATGCCATCCATTAATTGTTTTCGTTGTTCATTTAAAATGACTTACATAATGACCACCCATTGTCCAAAGACAAAACCATGTTTAACTTGCTTTTCCTATTATTGCTGACAATGACAAAAAGAAACTTGAAATGAACAATAGTACGCGTTATAAATGACTGAAGAGGTTTCACAAAACGTCACTGACCTGTCGCATTCCCTGCCTGTAAGCCCTAAATCACATACTGAACATTTCTCTGCTGAGCGATTTGGTTTTTCACAGGTTTGTGAATATGTCACTGTTCCATTCATGAAGACAGGCCCAGGATTTAGTAAATCCTTTCATTCAAGAGATTAAGTAACTAGAAAACAGCGATTTATAATCTGAAGGGTAATTATGTTAAAATACATGTTCCATATAGTGTTAGCTAGCGGGCTTGTTAACTGGAATGCTGGAAGCACAGACAAGACCATTAAAGGAGGTTTTCTCGTAAAACCATCATAATCATCTGATACAAACAAAATAAGTAGGTGTGCGGACCAAGCACTCGTATCCCAGTCTATTAATATGAATGCAAGACAGACTTCTTATCACTATAGAGTGAAATAGTTTGGCTGGTGTTTACACACAGATATAAACTGCACACACATATATATATATATATATATAATGTTTGTGTGTGTGCATGTCTGTGTGTGGTTGTGCGTGCGTGCATGTGTGCGTGTCTCTGCCAATGCAGCTGTTGCCCCTGATAGAGGTAATACCTCTCCGTGTTTCACTCCACAGCTCTAAGGCGAGGCTGCGGCCGGAGAGGCCAGAGCTCTCGGGAAGTCTATTGGGTCTGGCAGAGACCTCTTGTGGGTAATAAGAAGCTACAAGCACCCACGTCGCCCCGTGCGCAGTTCTGTAGGAGAGCCTCTCTTCAGAGAACATAGCTGGGCACTGCAGTGTATTTCTGCTTGGTACATTCTGCAGTGCAGTCCATTGAAGTTCAACAGAATATCGTCCCATTCCACTGCAATATTAGACCTTCAAATAACTACCCCGTGGAAGTTGAAGAATAAAAAGAGAGAGAGAAAGACCACAAAGAAATCATTCTGCTACCTCGTCTGTATTCTGCTACCTTATCTGTACTGAGCGATATATTTTTGCACGGAATACGAGTGACACTGAAGTTCAGCATCCCACAGAAAGGCTTAGAGATGGGCTGTGAAATACCATGCAAATGTCACAGGTAGCATACAGAGGATACGGCCCTGTGCCAACCGTCCACGTGTTAAAAGGCACGAGAAAGATAACCGCATAAGCTAGCCTTCAACCACAGTCTCTATTTACGCTTAAAGGTCACTGGGAGAGCGCTGGAGTGTGTAATGGACCTGAATCTTTGTGCCCAATACCTACCCTCAGTCGAGGCATTTTCTTCACTGCGGCCCGATGAGGCCAAGCCAGTCTTTTCAGTAACGAGCCGTATGATTAGCACATCAAATGCAATTATGTACACTGTGCTGCATTGCGGGGCGAACAGTCTGCGAAAGGTCACGCGTCAACATGTTATATTTTAATTAAACTGCATTTTTTGCACCAGCCCCCACTCCCACCTTACACATGCACAGATTGGGGTAAATATCACCCCGACGTGATGCAAATATCTCAAGGCTTCCCCCAATTTGCCAAAGTTATATTGCATGTTATGTCTCAAAATGCAAAGTTCCCCATGGAAACCTATTATGTGAGAGTTATACTGCGAAAATGAGATTTGGCATCAAACTGAGATACTGCTGTATGCCCTGAATACCCATCCTGTCCTGACGGATTCAAAATCAATGACTCGAGTCTCATTAAGATTCACCCCCTAACAGTTTACGCTGTTGCTCCATCTGCACATGCATGACTCTCAGAAAATGACTCTGACATATGTTTAAGTGAGAATTTCTGCCAAAATTTGTCATTCAGAACCAGAAGATTACTTGTGTCCAATGGAGTTTGTTTTGCATGCATATTGATTGGAGTATTAGGGAATTTCTGCCATAAGGTTATGACCAGTATGTGAAATAATCAATCTTGAATGTCTTTAGCAATGTCTCTTTACCTCATTCATTATCATTTTAAGTCTTTCATGAAAAACAATGCAGTCGAATGTTCTCTTATTATTTATTATTTCTCTTATTATCTTAGTCAAACCTTTGCACCAAAGTTAAGAAGTTAAGACTAAACAGTGAGCGAGGAATGACCTCTGAATGACCCCCTTCCTGCTCTCTAATGTGGTGCCAGGAAGCCTTCTCCCGCTGCTGACCAATTCCTCTGCGGATTCTCAGAGAGACGTCCGGCCCGCCTCTTGTCAATTAAAGCAGCGACAGATTGAGGAGGAAAAACGGTGGTGTTTGTACTTTTGGAACAGAATGGGTTCCCAAATTGAATTCTGAGCCCATTCCATGGTATCCTTGCTCGTTTAAGACAACTGGCACGTGTATGTTCTGATTGTAATAAAAGTCGTCCCTAAGATAACCCATGTTGTTGGTTCCTACCAAAAATATAGAGTATCTCCAAGCAGGCAGTGGTATCATTACAATTCAGATAAACCAAATCCGCTAGAGTTACACATGCTTTCTTGCAAACGTAAGACAATTCATGGAGGAAGGACGGATGAAAGAAGACAGAAGAAAGAGAGCGAATCACAAATTCATCCTCTCCTTCTAAATATATTTGGACCTTTGCCTTTCTCTGGAATCTGAAAATCTGTTTATTTGCAGCTGGTTTATAACACAGGTTTCTTTAATGTTATGTTTAATGTCCTTGGATGAAATGCCTGATTACCTGAATTACTGTGTGCAGAGATTCTAAACTGTGAATTATAAAATTTGCACATAATTTTCTATTACTTCCTTTATCAAATTTTCTTTATCAAATTTTCTTTATCATTTAAATAGCAAATTCAATTTAGTAATTTTAAGAATTTTAAACTAGCACCTTCTGGGTTAATTAATTAATTACAAAGTAGTGAAGCAGTTGTCTAATTTTGTCTATTTATTTTGTTATTCTTTCCGGAAATCTAGCACAAAGTACCCTAGTGGACACGTCCTTTATCAAATTATGCCTGACAAATTAATTAATTGTTGTTAAATGTAAAATCCCACTTATAAAGTCAAGGCATCAAAGGTCTTGGCAAAGAAATGAATGAGAGTGGAGGGAGAGATAAATGAAATAAATGCTGATAAGATACGCGGAAGGAGCTTCAGAATCATGGCAGTGCTACAGCAATTTACAGGCCTAGAAAAGTCCCACCTGCTGTAGTAGGATCTTCCCCATCTGCTGCTGTAAGACAGAAAAGAAGGTAAAATAAATTAGTCATTCTAAAACTAAAAGTCCATTACACACCAAATCTTAACCGTAAAGTCGTGGGCCAAGAAACAGACTGTGTTTTATTAACTGTATATTACTGCATTGCACATTGAGCAAATATTTTCTGCGGATAACTTGTTCCCTACTCCACTTGAACTGGCAGCCATGACACTGGGCATCATTTTAGAAGCACTGTTTGCCGTTTCACACTGTGGAATAACGGCAGACAGTGTGTCTCCATAGCATTCAATCTATGTTTCTACCTTCAGCTATAGTAACAAACTCTGGGTAGCAACCAAAGTTGAAAGTGAGGATATAAATGGGGATATGAGTTTCTTTGGCAGATGTCTGGCTAGTATCAGCCTAAGCCCGAGGGTGAGGGGCTCGGACATTCCGGAGGGGCTCAAAGTAGAGCCACTGCTTATCTGCATCTAATGGAGCCAGCGTGGTGGTTGGGGCCCCTGTATAGGACACCGCCCCATGGTAGTTCAGGCATGTCCATCTGGGAAGAGACCCCAGGGCAAACCCAGGTGATGCGGAAGAGATTATATCTCTTAGCTGTCCTAGGGAGGCCTTGGTATCCCCATAGAGATGCTGGAGGAGGTGGCTGGATAGACAGATGTCTGGGTATCTCCTATCAGACTGCTGCTCCCACTACCCAGAACCAGAGAAGCAGCAGAGAATGGATGGTTGGATGGATGGATGGATGGATGGATGGATAAATGGATGGATGTTTTCCATTATCTCATGTTGCCGTTTATTACAATTTAGCTGCAATGAAGATGAAGAAAATGCAGACCCAGTTTCTACTGTGTGGATGTGTAATATTACAGTGTCTCTGTGAAGTTCACTGTAAAATATGTAGAGATACCAGTGACAGAAAGAGAGGTACTGAAAATGAACCTGGAGTCCTTGAAAATTTCACTCTGTGTCAGTTACGTTTACACATTGAATATCATACTTGTTCATGCTGCCACCATGTACCAAGGTAACAGTAATAAATACCACTGAGTCACCGTGTCATAGTGTCCCTCTCCTCTGTGTCCTAAGCCATTCAACCCCCCCTAGGAAACATAGACAGGAAGATGGATTAAGTTTGAGAGCGTTTGTGCAAGCGCTACCATATGTGCACATAGATATTCTAGCATATGATAGATATTCTAGCCTTTCATTGGTCAGAAAGCTCAATGAAGATGTTTATGACACAAAAATGCACCCAAGGATTATTACAGTAAATTATATCTAGATGTTATGAAATGCCAGCTAGTTGTGAGTCTAGGAATGATTGTGGCTATTTAAAAGGTACTGTGAAAAGAAAAAGCACCTGAAACGATTTGCATAGGCTGTCTAAATAAGAAAGTGAAAGCGAAAAAGAAAAAGAAAGGTTTTACAATGCAAAAAGGATGAGAAAACAGAACTTTTCCAAGTGACTAAGGCTTATCCAGCTTGATCCATTTGCAGTGTGCGCCTAACATCGATAAATGAGGGCAAAGGTCTGATTCGATTACTTATAAAAAAACACCGGATTCTTATTAAAAGTAAGTGCAGGGACGTTTCCACATTCAAAGCAAAAAAAAAAAATCTACTAGAGCATTATATGTTTGCTGTAGTCAATCATCTTCTGTGTTTCACAGTGTGCATAACAGACAAACACTACTGTACCTATGTCTACTTATTGACTGTAAAAACAGGGTTAGTGAAAAAAAACCTCACAAAACATCAGTATGCATACCAATACAACTCCCCCTCATTCAGTATAAAGCTGTCAGGAGCATTGACAGGATATCGACAGCTGTTATATTATTTTCCTGCTACTTTATCAGATTTTCCCAATGGCATTAAAACATATAGCTAAGTCAATAAATATATGCCAGGCTGGTCAGAAAATGCCGCTGGGAATAAATCATTTTAAGATTGTTGTAAACTATGCGCTGATATTTTAATAAAGTGTAAAATGTGTATGCAAACACTTTTCATTTATCTAGATAATAATAGGCTCCTTGTAGCATTTTCTGATAAGGCACTAGCAATCAAAAATTGCTTCCAATAGAAAATTCCCTTGAGTCAGCAGAAGAACTGCTGTTTTGGTAACACATGCATCTTTTATATATACACATTCATTGCGTGCAATTAAGATGACAAAATATGAGTCTCTTTATTGCTTGAGCCATGCCACTTTCTTGTCAGTATAATTCAACATAAAAGTACAATATTTTTTTACAGTGCTTTTATTATAGCAAGTCTCTTGCTTATTGCTATAGTACTACCCCATTATTCACACCAACAAAAATGTATTCAGAATTATTGATTACTCCTGAAACAGAAAAAAAAACAGTTTCCCAATTGTTTGTCCACTACATCAATGGCACATCATACAAGATTTAGAAATTAAACTATGGCAAATATAAACAATGGCAATTTATCCATGAATTCTACAAGGTAAGGCAAGCCCATGCATACCGCATGAACAGTCCTAAACAACCGTGCCGTTCCTTTCATTTGATAAGGCTTGATACAAAGTCAGTTGCTAATTAACAATCAGCAGTATGGGACTGTATGATAGCCTCGCGTCTCTAAATTTGGGGGGCGCATCCTACCTCTGCACCATGTGTGGAGCCCGCATGTTCTCCCTTTGTGGCAGGTGCATCAGCTTCGTCCTGCAGCCTAAAGTTAAGGCTAATGAGCATCTCGGAATTACCAGTAGGGTCTGATTGTGTGTGCGATTGCGTGTGTTTGAGTGTGTGTGTGTGTGTGTGTGTGCTCTGTGATGGACTGGCATCCCATCCAGGGTGTGCCCTAGCCTTGCCCGCTGCCAATTAATGCAAATTAAGCAGCTGAGTGATGAATGGACAGTCAGTAGTAAATACAATTTTATCTACATGCTACTGTAGTCCCACTTGCTATTAATTTCAAAACCACATTAATATTAAGCATATTCTGGAAGAGGCCAGCGTGAACGCTCTAGCAGCATCTACTCCCGGTGTTTCGGGCACTAAGAAAGCATGTATTACCATTTATAAGTATGAAAAATATATGCTGCTTCTTGTGGACTGCTAGCAAATAAGGTTAAGAATAAATGGGAAGTCAGCGAGATACCAGCTTCATCTCAAACTAAGAAAGTACTGATGCTGACATGAGCCAGACGTGTCATGTTGCAAAATGCGTGTCATGAGAAGCTCAGCTCAGAACATCTCTGTGACACGTGTGTGTGTGTGTGTTTGTGGATTATGTTTATATTACACTGTGGGCCCAAATGTGCCCCACAGCGTAATAAAAACCTGTTATTTAGACTTTGTGGGAACCATTTTTCAGGTTATCACAAAGATTTGTGACAGCAAACAAAAAAATTAAAAATGCCAGAGGTCCTATATTTTGTTTGGTTACTTATGGTCAAGGTTAGGGCTGGGTGGGAGTTAAGAGTGTCGTGGCTGGAATGAGTGATGCCAGGGTTGCCAACTATCACGCCTTTTCAGACTTTCATGCTCATGCAAGAAATGTTACGGCAAATCTATTTTATTCAATTATAAAATGCTGGGGTAGTTTGCCAACCTTACAGACTATTTACAAGGTAAACTGATACATACATGTAAACACGTGTGCAGACTCGTCTCGAATTGAAAATCTCACTCCACCCATCTGATCAAAGTTGGCAACCCTGGATATGCGTGGAGTTCGCATGTTCTCCCTGTGTCTGTGCGTATCCCCTTTAGCTACCCTGAGGGATTGGCGTCCCATCCAAGGTACACCCCTGTGTGCTTCCCGGGATGAGTTTGAGGCTGACCATAACTGGACCCTTATCCTGATAAGCTGTTAGGAGAACGACAGATGACAACATAAAGATTATATAATACAATCGCAGGATGGATGAGTGTAGCAGCACACACTGGTGAAAACACTTCATATTTTATCTATAGCAAAATTTTAATTTCTCTGAAAGCAATATTAGCTTCTTTAAATCATTTTATTAGGCAAATAAAGTACCATAACAAGAGGAGCTGCCCAATTTCATAAGCGGTTTGGATCAGTCAGATAATACAATAGACTAAGTAGAAATTTCCTGACACCTGATACCACATGACTTCTGTTACAAAAAAAAAAATCTTAACGGGAAACTATAGTTTTCACAACGCAGAACGCAATCAATTCTGTGATGTCTGATCATAATCCTAAGCAAGTTTAATGGTGCAGCGGCTGCAATAAATTTCCAAGGCAAAGTTATTAGAGGAGAAATTTGGTTTTATGTGTAACTTGCTAAGATGTGGTTATAAGAAATGGAACAATGGCGACTGGCTTCATCAAGTGACTATGATGACATGTTTAGGGCCCCTGTCAGGGGGGACACTATGAGCTACTTCAGGTTTGACAAACTACATCGAATCTGAGAGGCTCTTGTGCTTGGCTAATTAGTCCAATAATTCCTGTGCTTTTACTGGTTTATTTCCTGCATTGATAGAATCATCCAGCTGTTACTCATTACCATTAGTGACACATGCATGATCATCGGAGACTGACCAATCAGCACACAGCAAGACTGAAGCGCTGATACACTTGAAATACTGATCTTTTTACTATAAATGGTAGTTTACAGGTAAAGTGTCCCACCTGACAAGGCTTAGATGGTCACCGTAGGCAAGTGATCAATCAAAGAGCTAAAATGAAGGCCAAGAAATTATTACACGAAGACACAGTTCAATTAAATAATAAAGGCCATCATAAATGAATTTATATGCAACTACTGTAACAAAAAAAGCATCAAATTCATACATTCCATTCAGGGGAAAAAATTACTAAAAGCGGCAATTGTTATTTTCTGTGTTTTTAAGACGAAGATGCTGGTTAGTTAAAACAGGAATAGGATGGGTTTTTCTTTATTTCAGGGTAGCTCCTGTCTTTCTCATTCTTTTTTTTTATACCCACAATACAAGATTTGTTGTGTGAGAAATCCCAGCCAATTCTTACACCCAAAAAAAACACATAATGGTCCGTGTCCATGTGATACACATTGGACGTAATCCAATACATCTGCGCAGGCTGAGCTGAAAGCCTTACCGACTTAACTGGAATTATACTCATCTGCTGTGTGTTACGACTGCGTGTAAGCAGCTTCCGCTTAATTTCATTTAGTCCTCGAGTGTCCAGTGAAGTGAACGTGTGTGTTCTGACAGTAGGAGATCATCCCTCTCACCGAGCCAGAGCTGCTCTATTAAAAGAGCGCATCTTTTTTTAAGCACATCAAAAATGAAGAGAAACGCCATCACCATACAAGAGAAACACGACAATCAAGGCTGTGAGAAAAACAACCTTGCACTTATATTATTAATAATTACTATTAATTATGACACTGGTGTTTCTCTAAACAGGCCAAAAAGAAATTTTACACCAAGTCACAGCATACCAGCCCATGTACCAGGGGTATAGCAGTCATGGATCTGGAATAAAGTTTATGGACAGTTTCCTGCTCTCTAATAATAGGCAAGTCCATAGAGAGGAGCTTAAATTGGTTCATTTAGAAGAATAATTAGTTCAGTCAAGTGCTCAGATAGACCAAGCCGTTCAAATCCATTGTGTCTAAAAAGAGCTCAATTAATGACCCCTGACACAGCAGTGGGGACACAGCAGTGGGGCACACAACACAATGCGAAGCCTTTACCAGAGGTGGAAATCTCAGGTCCAGAAAGTAAAAATCCAGACCAGGATTTTGTTTCTACCAACCAGTTGAACATTAAGAGTTACGGTCATATAGGGTACTGAAGTGGTTGGTTGAAACAAAATCCTGGTCTGGATTTTTACTTTCTGGACCTGAAATGTCCACCTCTGCTCTAATCACGTTTAATCTGTTTGCCTTACAACCTGCTTCTTTCCCTAATTCTTCATGTTTTCTTTCAATGGTTTTGCCACGTATCATGGATTTTTTGATTACAGTGTGCCTGTGAAGCACTTTTTGATATGTAGTATTATTACAGTATTATTATAATATAATGTTAACCAGAAGCATGGTTAGTTACCCCCTGATTTATTTCTCATTTTATTAGCAATAAGCAAGAAACAGTAATAAACAGTTAAAACAGTTTCTCCTTTTCTTTCTAAGCTTTGCAATAAAGGGATAATTTAAAATCTGCTGGAAAGTACAGTTTGTCGCATAAATGCGTGTTTATTCATATTTTACACTTTACTGAATAAAAACAGCCATTCAACCAATTTCACTGCGCAACCAATGTCATTTAAGGAAAAACTGAATTCAAGTTTGGCGTTACAACAATTGTATTGCGAAATTGTTGGCAGAGATACTCATGGAAATAAAATCTCTTTGATCGATAGAATTTGCTGCATGAAAATACCGAGCAAATCAGGACTTTTCGTGGATCAAGAAGGGACACGGTGTTTCATTTTCCAACAGGGGACGAGAACAAGTGGCGACTATCCCAGTGCCCAGTGGCCCAGAGGAATACTGGTCATGCACTGCGGGGGGTCGACAATCCCTAAATGATGGCATCTCACCTCCAGCTCATCTTTAACCCTAACATTTCCTCATTTATTATGCCCCAAAGAAGTATCAGAAAACCTCACCCCAAAGCTCAGCAAACCAAAAGCACTGACCTACTGTACCATCATAGCAGTCCCTTAAACGGCAAACAGACAATGGTATACAGTGTGATTTTGGTCAGTGTTTCCCAACCCAGTTCTCGAGGAACCCCGGATAGTCCACATTTTTGCATCCTCTCAGCTCCTGTACCAGATGTTCCTGATTGACTTTGACCTGGGAGGGAGCAAAAACATGCACTGTCCGGGGTTCCCCGAGGACCGGGTTGGGAAACACTGATAAAGGCTACAGTCCTGTTCTGCAAAAGAGCTCCCAGTGCAACTGAAGGAAGCCATGGATGCCATACTGATGATAATTTAGCATGGATGGCATGTTGATTTACCAAAACATGCTAGCAAAATGATGCAAACAAGACAATACTGGGAGTGTGGGGGCATTTATGGCACATCAGGGCTGACTTATTATTCATCCAAACACTTGTGATTCACATGCTAGCGTTTTATGCATTTTGAAAGAATAGGATGTAAATAAGCCATGTTGTGATTAGCAATGACTGGGACTAACAGTGCGGCGCTTACTGTTTGGCTTTTGTCTTTTAAATGACTGTAAAGAAAAACATTGTAGCCATTTTCTGTTGGTCTTTGCCAGAACAGAACATTTGCATTTTCATAGCATTGTCTGTATAGTAATTAAGCTATTGTTATAATAATACAATTTACATTTAATATGTTTCATTATTCTACATGCAATCGAATGCTTTTGCCAGTAGCTTTTAATGACGAACATTTCTGGTTATCAGTGACTCAGGTGCAGAGATCAGATTTGCTTGATTAAGGTATGGTGAGTTTTTAGTCGGCTATCCGGCTGCCTCATTAAGCTGTGGTTTCTGCTCTGTTATGAGTGATTGCTCTCCAAGCAGACAAAAGCATGTTAATGTCTCCCACAGGAAAGGAAATATTATACTCAGATCTCTGGCTTTTCTGTCCTGTTTCTCCTGGATAAAAACGAGATCGTTACAACACAAGGTCAAGACTTAGTGCTTTGACTCATATTTGCAGATTTTTCTAGTGCAAAAATGCTTTGAAAATCAGCTGGATCTAAATAAAACTGGCTTTGGCGCGGGCTTGGAAGAGTCTCTCACTTTATCTCTATAAGTCTAAAGACATCTTGAAATGAGAGTTACTGCTGCCTCTTCTGCTGACCTACATTGATCATAAAAGTAGTTGAAAATCTCCGTTATTTCTCATGGAACAAACTACTTTATTTTTTATCTTTTGAAGCTCCCCCTCACAGCCATATGTAGACGAAACTTCAGAGTTAGGTGTCTTTAGGGAAAACAACAACAACAACAACAAAAACAATAATAACAATAATAATAATAATAAAAACTAGGTTGACAGTTTTTCTTAAAAACAGACCACTGAGAAGATATGCTTTGATGTTGTATAATTCTCCCTTTAATTGAGCCTGTAAACTTCCTGCATTTACAGTCCCGTTTCCAACACCAATTTAAGAATAACGTTCCTCAATGTGATGTTGCAAAGGATTTGGCAATTTTATCATCTACGATATATAATATCATTAAAAGATTCAGAGAATTTGAGGAAATCTCTGTGTGCAAGGGACAAGGATGAAAACAAATATTGGATAGCGCTGATGTTTGGGTCCTCAGGTGGCGCTGCATTAAACACAGACACGATTCTACAGTGTAAGTCACTGCATGGGCTCAGGAACACTTCTGAAAACCATTGTCTACGAAGACAGTTTGTCACTGCATCCAAAAATGTAGGATGAAACTCTACCATGCAAACAAGAAACCATATCCAAGCATATTCTCTGGGCCTGGGCTCATTTAAGACAGACTGAGTCAAAATGGAAAACTGTCCTGTGGTCTGAAGGATCAAAATTTCAGAATCTTTTTGGAAATCATGGACGCTGCATCCCGTGGGCTAAAGAAGAGAGGGACCATCCCGCTTGTTATCAGTGGACAGTTCAAAAGCCAGCATCCGTGATGGTGTGGGGGTGCATTAGTGCCCATTGCTTGATGGAAAGGACCATTAATGCTGAATGATATATACAGGATTCGGAGCAACACATGCTGCCATCCAGACGTCTTTTTCAGTATATTTCAGAAAGACAAGGCCAAACGCGTATTACAGCAGCACGGCCCTGTAGCAGAAGAGTCCGGGTGCAACAATGGCCTCCCTGTAGTCCAGACCTGTCACCCATGGAAAACATTTGGTGCATCATGAAACAAAACAGACAAAGGAGACCCTGAACTGTTCAGCGGTTGAAATCCTATATCAGGTAAGAATGAAATGTTTCACTTTAAAAACTCCAGCGGTCCCCTCAGTTCCCAAGCGCTTACAGAGTGTTGTTAAAGGAAGAGGTGATGCAACACAGTGGTAAACATGCCCCTGTCCCAACGTTTTTCAAACATGTTTCTCTCATCAAATTTAAATTGAGTGGATATTTGTTGTAAAAAAAACAATAACATTTCTCAGTTTCAACTGTTGTCCTTGTTCTATTTTCAATTAAATATGGGTTTATATGAGGTGTAAACCATTGCTTTGCATTACACAGTGTTCCAACTTTTTTTAAAGAAAGTTGTACATATATATTAATTCTTTTGCAAACTGGGTTGAACACATGGCTCTGCTTCCTCAGGGCTGGTCCTGAATATCGGTCCTGCTCCCCACCTTGTTTACTTCACTATGCTAAAAACCACCATTTCTGGTCGCACATGGTACACATAAAAAGCATTTCTATCAAATCCTAAAAGCACAACTGATTAAATCTGACAAAAGTCCTCCAACTGAAGTAGCTCTATTGACTTTACGAGGCGCTGTACTTTAATGCAAATGAAGGAACATTTTTAATTACCTCACAGCAGTGTCTCAGCTTCCATTTCATAAACCTTTCAAAATGGCTTATAAAGGTAAATGTTATTGGCTCTTTTGATGTCCCCAAGCAGTCTGAGCCAGAGCTCCCCCCCTCTTTGGCATTCTGTTTCGAAATGGCACTATAAAGCACTTTCTCGCCGATTCTGATCCCAACACTGTGAACACAAGTTTGATTTGCATTCGTAAATGTTTATCCATTCATAAAGAGAAACTTTTGGATATATTTGCCAGTCAAGGACTAACATCGTTCACTGCATTATTTTTATATAGTATGTATATAAAAGAGAGTTCAGTATGTCAGCATTAGGTAAGAAATCAAAGGAGTCACGCTTGATTAATTTGAGGCAGTTGTCAGATGAATCAGCAATGATGTTGGCTATGACTCGATTACGCATATAAACTATCAAAATTAGCTACCAGAGGTGTTCAATGTGCAAACAAGTATATGTTTTAAGTATTTCAAGCACATCACCTTTCTGTTCTTCCAACCCCATTCACAGCATATTAATACACAGGTCAAAAGAGCAATTTTCATTCTAAGGATGAGACACTTTCAGTTGGATTACAGAATCAGCTATTTATATGGTAACAAACCCTTAAACTAAACTGGTTGGGATGCTTTTTTCAAAAGGTATACAGACAGAATCGGGCTGTGGTATTAAACTGGAGTGCAGGTTTGATTAAGGTCATGCGCTCATAGGAATGTTATAATTGAAGCTTGCTTGGAGTTTGCGTTTATGAGCCATAATCATACATCAGAATCATAAAATATGATCAACATGACTGCTAATCTATGATGTGATCCACTTCATGTCGGCTGTAATGTCACCCTGCCATATAGCTCTGTGGGTTAGGACCCACTCACGTAACCAGTAGGTTACAGGAACAAATCAGGGTAGCTTAACCCCAAACAGCTCCAAGTACTGTCTGGCGCTGCTTCCTCACCTGGACGTGATTTTGGATAAAAGCGGCTGCTAGAAATATACGGGCGCTCCCTGACTTAAAAACTCCTACTTGCGAACAGAATGCCATAAAGTCTATATCAGAATTCCAGGTTAAATGCAAAGGTTTATAATAATGCATGTACGCACTTTGTGGCACTCATAAAAACAGTGGTTCTTCAGCCCGAGGTGCAGTACCGTATGTGATTACTTTTATTACTACTCTACAATTATTATTAACATATACTGTATATACTATAATTCTGACATTCCCACAAATTTAACTTAGGAATCAGGTCTCGTTCATAACTGGGAACTGCCTATACTGATATTTTATTCTGAAGCTTCTGTACCTTTCTGAAATAAGGATATGCTATTATTGTTATTCTGTTCAGCGGGGCCCGTTTGTGGTGTTAATATGACTGAATGTGCTTTTTCCTGGCCCAAATCACGCGGGACAGAAGTGCTGCTATTGCTCCTGGCTCTGATAATCGTTGATCACCTTGCATTTCCATTTTGCCCGTGTCCCGCACAACACATGTCTCTGCGAAAATCTCGTCACTGAATCAACTCCAAGCCTCCCTCCCCTTTCTGAACTCCCCCCATGTTTTCTTGGAATGGAAATGGAATAAAAGAAATCCATTGCCAACTCCCAAAATCCCCAGAACAGCCACTACATCTGAGCAAGGACATTCTCACATGGACATTTCCACCACTAACAAAGAGGCCGACAAATGAAAGGGAAATTTATGCAATTTATGAATTATTTTTCCTACCAATTAAATGCATCATTGTTTTAAAAAACAAAAAGATAAGATCACCATCAGGATAGTAACACATACTAATGCCAGATAAATATTATCCTATATGTGATTTAAAAGCAGCCGGAACTTTGAAGCACAGTGGCCAGGTTCTGGATAAGCGTGGATGAGTAAGAGATGAATGGATCGGAATAGAGTTCAAGAAGACTTTAAGCTTAACTGCGGAATAATTTAGTTTTCTCTAAACAGCGTCATTTAAACTTATCACCTTTACTTTCTGAAATGTCCTTTAGTAGAATGTGCAGTCATTGAAATGCTCAGATTAAAAGGGATATATCAGTGTGATATGAGCATGCGCTCCGGCGCTCCATTGTATGCTAATTAAGCTACTGCCACTCATTCTTTGCAAAAATCCACCTGACATCATAGACTAAAACCTTGAGGCAAATGCAGACACAGCGGGATGCTTACTGTGCCACCCCTGGAGTTTCCCGTCGCACGAAGCTTTCATTGCATTTGCTTCTTAATACTCTTACCGAGACTTTGAATCCAAATGGCCAGTCAACACCTTGCAGTGACTTCTGAGATAATCGGGGTTAGCGATTGTTCGAATGTCTCTGAAACAGATGGAGGTTCTGCTCATATATTATACTGAATTTTACATTGTAAAACTCAATTGTATTAAATTGTAGGGACCAAAAAAAGAGCCTATTTTTTGACGTTGCGGGGACCATTTTTCAGGTCCCCACAAACATGGGTGAATGCAATCAAAAAAGCAGAAATGCCAAAAGTCTCATGTTTTGTTTACAAACCTGTGTGTGTGTGTGTGTGTGTGTGTGTTAAGGGGATGTTAAAGTGCAGGATTGACTGCCAGAATTCATGGCAAATTCAGCACCAAACAGGTATGCCCTGTTGTATGCAAAGGCAGGGCAAAACATGAATGAAGAAATGAATAAAAGAACCTAAAATAAATAATAATAATAATAAT
>JAODKF010000126.1:28186810-28200733 GCA_026779585.1 Mormyrus proboscirostris
AACTAATTGCATAATCTGTGACTGTGACTCTTTATGTTCAATTGGTTGGTTGAAACAAAATCCTGGTTTGGATTTTTTACTTTCTGGACCTGAAATGTCCACCTCTGATAAACAGATGCTACACGTTACTGTCACTTTCTCTTTATTTGTCCCGAGCCCTGTTTCAATTTGTTCTTCTTACAATATGATCTTTCATATTTCTGATTGTAATAATACCGTTTGCCTTAATTTGTGAGTAGGTTCTATTACAAAGCACATTTCTGAATTGGTTATTAATGTTTAAAACATGCAGAAAATCAAAAATATCTGAATTAATGTTGTGTCTTAGTCACTTCACAGCTTGAAAAAATGTGTCCTGGCTATAAGAAAAGAACCTTTACCAGAGACACGTACTAGCATTTGCCGGTGATGTAATTTCTACATCAAGATGAATGGTTGTTACTTCCCGTAAATGAAACAAAACTAATGAATAAATGCATGACCTTGGCACATTTAATCTAAGCTGTTTATGTCCCGAGCCCACAGTACAGAATTCTGCCACGATAACACAAATCACTGATGTCCTCGTCATGAAATCTCAATTTATCTACTCAAACTCCTGCTTGCATCAGTTGCTTAAAACGAAAATCTTTTTGCACAACGGGAAAATTGGCACTCGATTCATCTCGTAAGCAGCAAGACGTAAGAATATTACTTAAACCTTCTTTTTGTTAGTCTTACTTTGTCATTGTTGCCATCGCTGTGCATGGAGTGATTAACAATCACAGCAAGTTAGCTATGTTCCCAAGCAGAACTGCAGAAAGTCCTGTAGCAAAGCGCTATGGCATGAAATGTGCTCTCTTGAGAAATGTATGCTAAATTTCAAAGGAGGATAAAGGTGTTAGACTATGTACATTGAAATCAAAGGCTTTGGCAGACACAGGCTCTCATTGTGCAACAGATTTAATCGTTTTCTGTTTTAATTTAGGTGATGAATTACTGTGTTAGGATTCGATAGGGTATGGTTGTCCAAGCACGAGGGGATTGAGCATGCTGGTGTCTCTGAACGTGCCTGTGTGTCTACGTGTGTATGTGCGTCCTTTACGGGAATGTACATGGTGCCTTGTGTCTGCGCTGTCTGAGAGGGGCTCAGGAGCTTCTAAAAACCCTGCATGAGCCAGGAAGTCCTGGGAAAATGCAAAAAAAATGAATACAAATGTTTATTAGTTCTCACATGATAGAGTTTAGGTTAGAATGGATCATTATCCATGACAACACATTTGAATCGAACTGTTATCTACGCTGGACAGTTGCATCGTTAGTTTACAAGAGCTGAACCAGTATGATGCTTTAATGAGGTTTTCATCCTATTTCATTTCATCTTGAAAGATTCCTGGATCTGAAGCGGGTCTCTCAATAGAAACTGGGAGAATTGTTTATGGGACTAACCAGTCAACCAGGGACTGAACAGCGGCGTGAAGACATGAGCGTTCAAGACATCTTTTAATCTCTGTCCATGATTTTCCATAGCATGGTCAAAACAACAGGTTAACTCTTTGTTTACTTTCCTGAAGCCTGTAACTAACAGCAGGAAGATAAGAAAAGTTATAAAAATCTATTTTTTTTTAACAATATGAATTTAGATTGTAATATATTTTATCTGCTGCCTTCATCCAAAGCAACACAGAGGTTTTATTGATTTGCACAGCTGGACATTTTATTTCCGTTATCCTCAGAAATACCTTAATCACGGGTACTGCTGGAGAAGCCTTCTGGAGAACCTGTGAGCCTGCTGGCCCCGTATTTACACTGGAAGGCTCACATCACCATCAAGCCACAATCAACAAAAGGCTTCCACACAAAAAGAAAAGTCTCCGGCCTTCAGTAGTGGCCACATTACCGGCCATGGTGAAGCAGTGGGTGGCATTCTCCTGTAGCCTGTTTAGCAGCAAACGGCGTACGGCTGAGTCGGGCACTGCCCGAGGCAGCTACGGGCAGAAGGGGCATGAATGTCAACTACCATGCTTGTTATTGGCAAACACAAAATCAACGCGTCTTCTTTTAAGATCCCCTCCCAACTACTTTTAAACGTTTCAAATACCTCGTCGATCCACTTCTTCTCATTTTGTAATAGTATTATTAATTCCAATTAATAATCTATCCCTATTGTTCCATTGTGGTTGACTCGAGGTTTATCAGACCAACCGTTTCAGTGAAGGTTAACAGCAGAGTACTTTCAGTTTCCGTTTCATGAGGAATGTGATATCCGGACTGACAGTAAGAAGAGACATTTCAGGTACATCCAGTCCTTATGCATGAACATCCTTTGGCTGGCAAGGCCAAGTTCTCCACTGTTAGCTTACCAAGTGCCCCGTAATAACGAGCATTGTCATTTGCTGCAGGAACATCATATCTTCAAACCAAATGCAAGCCAGATACCGCTGCAAAAGTTAATTTCTAAGCAGTGTTCTGTTATGATATTTCTTCCTTGTGATACATACGCAAGGTTCTGCAAATTTCCTCCCTAAGCTGAACTGGATAAAAAAGGCCGGCTTTAGCTCTGTCTGCCCCCACTAAGGCTTCTGAGCAGCTATTTATCAGAGATATGAAGAAAATGCTGAGATTCTGTCTTCACATTAACTTTTTCAACAGTGGCTAAAGCTGCACACAAAGTTACTGAATCTGTACAGATAAGAGCAGAGAAACGTATCCCTTGGGTACGTGCGGCTCTTCATTTCGCAAATAGGAAACATTTAGGTGGAAACTGTCTGTGCTGCAGAAATTGCACTGCAGCCCTCAAATAAAACGGCTTCCTGGTCCTTCGGTAAGGGCCACAAACATCACACAAGTATGGTTTCTTCACACCTAAAAGAAACAAAAATCTGACTCTGCCCAAATAGAGTTCACCTGTTGCTGAATAGCACTGAATAAGTAGTTAGAACCGCTGTATCACTAAGAAATTTTTCAGAGAACCAACTTAGTGGGAAACATATTATATTAACATCAAGGTGAACAAATATGACAATATTTGTGATATCTGAAACACTGAACACATTGTATGAAGATAAGTAAATTAATTTGACCCTTATTCCTATTTGCTGTATATACTGTATTATGCACTAATTGCATATATATATACACAATATATTATGCAATGAAATAGGTGACAAAAAATGTCTCTATCAGTAAAACTGCATGAAAACTGCTCGGCCTCACACTGTCCTCTCAACAAACTCAGCTGTGCCAGGAAACAGATGGTCAACAAAACGGTTCAACATGAGAGAAGCTCCTCGCCCTAAACTGATTTATGACAAGGCCACAGAGGGAAATGCGCACGGCCATTATGGTGGCCCCGGAGGGCAAATTTCAGGGGAAGACGAGAGCAGATTTGCCCTGGGCGGCGCCTCATAGCTTCCATTTCCACACAAACACAGCAAACACAGCTCAGGGGCACCTACTTATTTCATCTTACATACTAGTCTGCTTGTCTGTCTTTCTGTCTTTTTTATCCTGCCCACATTACCAGCCCCATCCCGTCAGCCCATCGTGACACTTCTGAAACTGTGGAAATCTCCCACGGTCATTAAGGTTGCTCCTCTCACATCTCACCCTGTTGTACTGTACTCGGACGACAACACCGCACACGCACGAAGCACGCATCACGAAAGCGCGCCTGGAAAGGTACGAATGACAACAGAGATTGTAAATAATACATTAAACCGCACTGGACACAGACGACAGTGAGGGCGTGAAGGATCGTGGTGAGATGATCCAGCAGCTGGAGACTGGGCCACTGAGATGGAGCTGATGCCGGGACTCCTGTCAGTATAAGGGATCATTATAGCACATTCATCCGTTCTCTACACACCACTGTAGGCCAAATATCTGACGATCTGTTGACTAAGAGCCTGATGGAACGACAGCTAATGTTCACCCTAGTCCAGCACTTACATGAACATGATTCATGAGCCTTGGTTGATAAAGGCGGCCTGCTTTTGGCCAAAGACACAGTCAGTGATTCAATGACTAATCTCAGACTGCAAACTTTACTAACCATTTATTCCATCTTTACCTTTTACTAAATGAAAGCTCTCAGTGGACACGTGCAGGGCAAAGTCAGGTTATACATAGGAGATACCTTAGATGTCAGGGGTGACACTACTCGACGCCCCCTCACCCATGTGTATCACTGACAAAACTCCTCACAGGATTACACAACAATTAGTCTTTCGTTATTCAATATATCCACACAACACCATATGAAAAATAAAATCTCATAGACTATTTTTTGGATGTGTAGGCAGGCATTATATGAAAAAAAAATGTATTTAGGGAGAATAGTTTTGTTCCTTTTTTAATTGCATTTTTAATGTAAAATATGCTTTTAAAATAAGTTTTTTTTTTATTTAAAGTACTTTAAGCAAAGGTATGTTTGTGGTAATATTGCATCAAGAGGCTTTGAATCAGAAGTAAAAAATAATTAAGAAAAGATCAGCACTCGAGGGGTTAAGCATCCACACCGCCCACAGAGGTAACTGCTTTCAAAGATGCAAAGATGATCCTCCGGGCTTTACCTTTCCAGCAGGCAGCTGTGTGGCTACGGCGTTAGACTCCAGAAAAGACAAGCTGTTAGTGCCACATGAAGAAGCTGCTGGGTCCATCAGCAAGGTGCATGTGGTCGGTACTCTGGAGGAAACTTTAGCGCAATTTGTAAAATGTATGGAAATGTATGAGTGTTTTTATTCTTATTGGTGATACAGTTACAAAATAACAGTGTATCGCCTGGTCCAGAAAAGGCAGCACGCGTGCTGACGTCATCGCAGCTCATGCGGCTGAAGTGGACGGTGAACCTTAGTTGTCTCTCGAGACCAGAAACACTTGTTAGGAAGAATACCCACCAAGGACAAGGTTTACTGAGGGTATTGTTTCCAGCGCTGAATACACACATGAACAGAAAGCAGACACACCAGGAGCTGCATGGATTTAATCCATTTTACATCCTGAATTGTGCTTTTGCCTGTGAGTTCCTTGATCTCCATGTCAACAATTCACCAGTCAATTTAGGCAATGCCCAACACTCAATTCTGCAATGTTAATTTGTCAAGAGTCATATAAAAGCTTTGTCTTTTGCAGGTACTTCCTACAAACTATGCATGACATAAAAGCAATATATTAAAAATACATAAACACAGTCCCGTTCTGTCTATCTCACTGTCATAAAAAACAAGTCTGGCATAATATTAGCCTCTAAGAAGTGTGGAGGGTGAGCAGATTTAGCTCACACTGTGTAGCCACTGAAACAAGCTTCAAGCGATTCAGAGTGAAAAGCTGACACACGTACCCACAGATAAGTGCCCTTTGCCGATACGATGTGTGACAGCGGATCCACAGCTGGGCTTGCACAAAAATGCTTAACGGATAGCGGAGCGCCTTATAATCATAGATTATACTTCATGAATGAAAAGCAGAGAATAACTCTGACAGCTATGACCTGTAAGCAGCATGAGTTATTTATTTCTTAGAATATTCTAAATCTAATGGAAAGCCTTTAACAATGGAACATGGGGTTTTGTATGCAAATTACATACATTACTGAAGGGAGAAAAACTAATAACAAATTATTAATCATATAATTTCATGAGAGCTGAGGGGTGTTTAAAATGACACTATTTTTCTGAAAAAAATAAAAATTTGATTATTTAAATAATTTACAACATGCATATTTAGTAGATATGTTTCGTATACTTAACGATATTCCCATGTGAATGAGCAACGTCGGACTGTGTTTGTGAAATCACTTGTAAGTGTAAGATTATGTATATTTACATTCCCTTCTTCGTGTTTCCATGTCACTAAGTCTTGCCCTCGCACGCTTTGAGATACTGACAGCGTATTTCTATACAGCAAACTGAGCAGAAACATAATGACCTCATAGGTATCTTACAACAAAAGGACTTTCGAGGTAACAAAGCCTATTTGTGGTCCGATAACAAGATTAAAATACTAGCATCGCACTAATATAACTAGCATAAAATAACCCGGTGATACGGTTATGGTTTTAACAGTTGGAGTAATAAATTAATTTATAAAATCTTAAATGCAGGTTAATCTGATTAGCATTAGCAAACAGGCTAAATAAGAGATTATACTGGATTATACTGGACGTATTAGCAATCTTCAAATACCGTTCCCTAGTCGTTAATGCAAAGGCGCATATTAAGTATACATCTGTGAATATTAATTGCCCGGTTAAGGTTACAGAAGTACAGCCAACAGCCTACGTACGACGCTAGATCTATTTCTAAAAGGACTAATGCATAATAGTTTCCTTCGAGCATTATAACATTACATTTATATAGCCTATCCATGTATATCGCAAACATATTTTATTTATAGCGCTTCTACAATATAAAATTCAAATCCGTTTTTCCCTTGTACGCTCCAAATACCAATAAAAATGAAGCTCGTGTATTATGTTGAAACTTGTACCAATTCCACATTTATTTATAAAATACTAACATTAGCAAACACTTTTTTGACACGGTAGTAAGCTATAGTGCACAGATACGCCGTGGTCCGAAATTGATAGGATTACTAAAATCAAAGGATCATAGAAAATGCGACTAATTCTCCGATCGCTTGAGCCGTAATGTTGTTTTATAAGACGGAAAAAGTGAGAAATGGCCCGGCACTTACCTTGGGCTTGCTGCGGGACGGCAGCGCTTATGCAGAGGATGAGAAAAGCGAATAGGGGTCCCATCCTTTCATTAAACAGCAGGTGCCAGCTCCCCGCTCACGTGAAGGGATTAAAAAAAATAAAACAAACAAACTAACAGTGGGGGGGGGAAACTTCTGTAATATCGCTTGCCGGTGACGATCCCGAAAGTATTCCCCAAATCGGTCCTGTAGTCCTTAGTAGAGGAGAAGAGATACGCAAGGCTACCTGCTCCGATAACTGCTGTCAGAAGTGATGCTGCCCCCGACGCGCGTGCGGCTTTTCCCTTCACTGCAGTGGCGCACAATGCGATGCATGTAAGGATTATTCAGGGGACGCAATTAGCCGAAGGCAGGCGGCAGACGGAGCCGTGCTCCGATAGAGTGACAGCGCTCCGACTGCGGCGCAGCCCCGGCGACGAAGATACCCAATGCGCCTCCCTACACGTGCTCCTGCTGCCAGTGTGCAGAGCAAGTCCGGAGCCAGCGGGGTGGGGCTTCGGTTACCTTATTCTCTCACGTATATACTCAAAGGCACAATCAGAAGTGCGCAAAAAAAGGGACGGGCAAAAGAAAGTGTGTAATGTCATCATCCTGGAAAATCTTTAGATCTCTTTTAACGCTGCTTTTTTTCCCCAGCGTTTGAAACTGTTCAACCATATGTGCTCGATGTAAATCCACAGTATAATAGTGAGAAGTCGATTGGCGATGCTAAGCCACACACCTATACCTCCGAGGATTCACCTGAGATTTAAGAACACACACTTCAGAATGAAAGCGATGCTGGAGAGTTGCTGAAGAAGCGCTGGATAGGGACACTTCAGCGTCCTCAAAGCAAATGCCATAATGAAACAATGTATATATTAAATGAAAGCGAAATATTAAATACATTCTGTAAAAAATATCATGTAATAAACTAAAAATAATATATTTTAACATTGCGCTATTTATTGATATTTGCTGTGGATCATGTAGTATAATGGTTGTTATATTTGCTGTTGTATACTTTATGCATGCCTCACCCCGAAGCACTATAAGCAATCTAATAAGATTTGATTTGGCAGCCTTTGAGTTACCAGCTAACTATGCAGTCGAGGTCATAGACGGAGGTATTTTACCGCGCAACACAGAATCTAGCTGCGCTGTATTCAATTAGTGACAATATTTTGCTGTAAGAAGAATACATTTCTGTCAAAAGGCCTCTTTCTTTCTTTCTTTTTTTCCTTTTCTGAGGGTATGATGTGCCACACATCTGGCCCATTACATCCCAGTTGTCCCCAGGATTTTCATCTCACATTCAGAATCAGACTGTTTTGAATTTCTTTCTAAGTCTTAATGAAGCGCATTACCTCTGGCCACTCAGAAAGGAGCCAGAAGCGAAAAAAGAGAGCATGCATGAAAAACCAAATTAATGACTCCTGGAGAACAGACACTGAATTAATTCCAAAGAGAATTTTATATAATTTTATTGTCTATTGGATCATGGCAGCAGATAGTGTTTTACCTTCTGCTTCCAACACTGGAGTCAATTGGAAGAACTAACTAGTATTCTGCCTCCAGCGTCTTGTCTTACGTGGTCTTCTAAGAGAAGGTGATCTATCATGAGATTAGCATAATTACTAAAGCAAAACAATACATATACACAGACCAAGATTAAACGTAATAAATAGCTTTTCCGGGGAGAAAAAGGTTTTCTGTCACAAAGTCAAATACAACTTGTCTCGAACACATAAAAGAATCGTGCAGCGATCACTAAGACTGTCAATAAATATTAATGAAACGCTTCATATCAAATTCATGCCCATCTTAAACTGCTTTATGCTTCCCTGTTCTCTGCATTTTCATAACAACAAACAAAGGCTGTTAGACTTATTTTCAGTCTTCCTTGTTATTTTGGTAAATCAGCCTCCTGAACCAGGGAACCAGACCTGAGGTACAGTAGTCACTGAACTGAACTCAAGCACACAGCTGGTCACCAGGCCAGTAAAGATTATTTCGGTTTCCACTGTTGTGTTCCAATGTCAGCTTTTCACTTCACAGCTACGCTCTACAGTGCACACAGTGCTGTTATTTCTAAGGCAGCACATCGGACTCATGTGGTACAGAGACTACTGGTAGACCAGCTAGATGCAAGGGATGGCTTTCACCATACAGCATCAGAAGGAAGTTAATTGATGGAGATCTCAGGGAGAAGTTCCCTAGATGTATGGTCTTTGACTTCATCTATCCAGCATCCATAACTCTTTATCCCATATCAGGTCATTGTAATCCTGAAGCTCTTCTCACAAATAATAGAGTTCGACACCCTGGATGGAGTGCCAGTCCATCGTAGGACTCTCACTTAAGGGCAATTAACAGATGACGGTTCACCTAACTGTATGTTTTTGGACTGCGGGTGGGAAATCTAGAGCGGTTTTTCTCAATCCGGTCCTCGAGGACCCCCAGGCGGTTGTTCTTTTTGCTCTTTCCCTGCTCCCAGCAAAAACGTGGACCGTCTAAGGTTCCCTGAAGACTGGGTGATCTTCTAGAAACACCGATCTAGAGGAACCCCACACAAACAGAGGGAGAACATGCAAAATCCAGACACCCACACAGAATTTAGGCCATGAATCAGATCCACAAACCAGAAGGTGTCACTTCACACTGAGCCACAAGGCAGCCTCTGGTAATCTTTAATAAGAACTAAGATAATTTGATATCATACTCTGCTTTTGTACTTTAACACACACTTGTGCTAATAGTATTTCTTCCATTGTATCTTTGTAATTTTTTAATTAATCCCAGGTCAATAGACAACAACATGTAAAGTGTAATAATGGCACGTGATTAGAACAGGCATATTGGAATGTTCTATTCTATTTTTATATTTTTCATATTATATTTTAATTTACAGATACCTACATTGTATGATATTAAATGTGCTTTTTTTTTGTCCAACAGCCCACTTATAAAGTTGCCATATCCAAAATATCTTCTTGATGATGTCATTGTTTTACTTTTAGTTTCAGTTCTTTTTTATATGCTGCAGGAATGCTGCTTGGAGGCTGAGAGGAGGCAGAGGGCTGTCAGGCGTTTGTGTGCCACTAACAGGGCAGCAGTTACTCACGGTGGGGATGGCGCCTAAAACCTGCATGCTAGGCAGGGGGTGCTGCTGGCAGTGAAAGCTTAGGGTATATTTTTCTTTTCCCACAGGGAGCGGTGAGGGCACACAAGGGGCGACACAGGTGGATGAAGGTAACAGAAAGCAACACGTCAGTGATTAAGGACATGAACTTGTGACAAGATCGCTTGTCTAAATGCCAGTTGGGTTCCAGTGTACTCCTCTTGTGGAAGCTCTGTAACAGATTCACTCAAATGAAATATTACTTGTCGCTTTTAGAGCTGATAAGAAACAGCATAACTAATTATAATCATAACAATATCAGACAACTGATATAAAACAATTCTGGAAGCAGCGAGTCATAGAATCGAAAAATTGTCCGTTCGCCTACCCCATCTTTCTCTCCATGAAACACAGACACATAGACAGGTGAGAGCAAATTCTGGAGTCAGACAGGAGCATCAGCCAGTGTGCAACGCCTCCGGAACAACTGCCGGTTAAGGGCCTTGTTCCAGTGCCCAGGGTGACAGCAGCCTACTGACCTCCCAACAACAGGTATAGAGGCCCAGCCCTAACATACAATAACAATTGTGCAAAGACTCATGGGAGGTCACCACAGAATCACCCAAAACCGCGGCTTGATGTCATGGCTGATGCTTATTACTCATTCTTCCGGGTAGTTTTTAGAACCGCAAGGGTGAGCTGGCCTTGGTGTAATTCCTGCAGCACTGCAGATGTGTGCCATGACCTCAGCACGGAGACGTAATCGGGAAACTGCGTCGGACCTCGGCGAGCTCAACAGCCACAGCTAGAAAACCGGGATCCATTTAACAAAAAAAAAAAAGACACCTGGCGTTTGAGAAAATCTACATAATTGCACAGGCATGAGATGAAGTCTTGGCAAAGTGACAGGAAAATACAGTCTTCAGATTCACTTTCCAGTTCCACGAGCTCGACGAAGCATGGCGTTAAAGCACACATCTGCAGTGTGTCCCTGGTCTTTGACACGAGCAGTGCTTCCTCCCTTTCTCCTGGGCAGAGAGGTGTGGGAACATGTGTCACCATTATCGAACACAATGGCTCGTCTGTCCTAGCTGCTTACTGCAGCACACGCAGCCTTTGTTCCCTACCTCAAATGCGGGCAGTGCCGCGTCTCGCCTCTCCGTGTCGTGCGTCCGCAGCGATGTAGTGTGTCGTCGCGCAAACAAGGAACTTGACCCATGTAGAGGATGTCAAACATCCATGTCGTCACCCCTATGCCACTGATCCGAAGCTTCGCAGCACCTGTTCCGAAGACATGTCAGACAGCAAGCATGGACGACATCAACAGTATAATACCTTCCCACTAGAGTCGCTTTCAGAAATAATACACACTCTACGATTGTAGATCCCCAAAACCACACAATTACGATATAAACACAAATTCCTCACCAGCTACTATTTAAAATTTTATGTATACGCTACATAATCTAGTCATGAGTCAAAGAGTAAACAGGCAGTCCCCAGGTTAAGAATGCCCGACTTATCGACTACTCATACACATGAACAGATTGCCATAAAATGTATTACGTTCAAATTTCGGGTTAACTGCATGTTTCGTAATAACAAATGTATGCGATGCTATGTGACTCATGAAGACATTGAGTGTCTTCAGTGCCTTGATAATAATAATAATAATATTAATATGTATTTTTAAAATTATTTTTCTGGCTTAACTACAAATTTGAGTCATACATAGTGTTCGGCAACATATCTCGTTTGCAACCTGGGGACTCCCTGTAACGGCGTAGCCCTCAAAAGTGTTTCCCACTGAATATTAAAGACTTTTGGCCACCATGTGTGATGTGGGAAATGTCAATAATAGACACTGGGGAGTCATTGGACCTCCCCTTTATTACCTTATATAATGGATATACGTTATTTATTCTGTGCAATGAGATGCACAACAAAATTAAATCTCACTATTACCTGCTTCTTTTGAGCTAGCCCATAATTACTTATTACATTATGTTCCTCACTACCTACTGAGACTGATGATTATAAAGACCAGCTATGAAGGAAGTTGGGCGAAGTGCCTCTTGGCCGGTTGCGGCTGGTTGAGGCCAGTCGCACCCAGTCATAGCGCCAGGTTTTGCTCTAGTGATTGTGCTGCCTCTGACACGTGCTCCCTATGTTCAGTAAAATGCGCATGCAGTGAAACGTCTGCAGCTACTCTTAGCTTGGCTTACGCTCGAATCTGTGTTCACACCTTGTGATTCCGCCCTCCAGCAGTGTCTATGTGAATTTTGGGGAATAGCACTTTCCTATCAGTTTTTCAAAGCTAAAATGTCAGCCAATCAGACAATGAAAGTGACGTACAATGTTGCCTGTAGCTACACAGAAAATGAACGATGCCACGTTCATATGGGAAACGCTTGCGCACTAACTGAAATAATCCATTTATCTCGTTTAATTTGACACACAGCCGGCCACACCTATCGTGACAGCCCTAACAAAGAACGCAGGTAATGCAGAGTGATACATCCGCGTATCAACATTGACACGCTTGGCAAAGACCATTAGAGGGCCGATAAAACAACACGGAGATCAACGCACACGTTGCCCGGCTTTCCCCTTCAGCGCAGAACACAATCTATACTAATGGCAGATGACACTCCTGCTGCCTTCTTGAAGGCATCTATTGCTCTAGAACTTGTGGGTGATTGTGGGATGTCCTCTTGCTAAAAGGAAATTAGTTCTTGGTTTGGAACAACGCACTCGATAGATGCTTTTTAAAAATACAAAAACCGGTACAATGTAAAAATCTGTTGCCATTGTTTATCATTGTTGTTCATATCATTGATGCCGTTGCTGTTGATTATTGTTCGTTTCCTTCTTTTGCTGTTAATGCAGTCGCATCATGATTCAGTTGGCGGCCCTGTGGCTTTACACCTCCACGATGAAGGGTTCAGTTCCCAGCTGCTTCTGGGTGTGTTTGTGCAGGTGCACTGTTGCCCACGGGCCATGACTCAATGATTGCGCATACACCCTGTGATGCACCGGCAGCTTGTCCAGCGTCTTCCCCTGAGTGAAGAGGCTCGACACTCAGCCTTACTCTGACCTGGACATGTAAGTCAATGATTAACCCTCAGTGCCATCGTTAACTTATCAGAAGAGGGATTTTGAAAATCAGTTGGACTATCCATTGGTGCAATTTTTATGGATGCTATTATACTGTGGGAAAAGCGTTGTATATATTTTATTGTAAATGTTGCATATTTCAGGGTGCACATATATTGTCCAATGCAGTAATTCTGTACAATGCAGAGGAAAATACTAACGTCCGGGTTTACAAACAGCATCGCAATAGATGATTATGTTATCCAGCAAAGAGGCACCTTTTATGTCCATGATTGACAGGAAGAATCACCCTTTAGAGAGACACATGATCAATAAAACAAGGTGTTATATCTCTTTGATGTTCAGGTTGCACATACAATAGATTTGAAGTTTTGCTATATTAATTTTGACATTTCTTTGTTTCCATTTCCAGCTCAGGACGCGCCCACACATCCTCGTGCGTAGATGCACGGGAGTGAAGCGCACGTTTCAAAGGTGAACGGCAGCACAGCCACGCACCAAAAAAGGAGGAAGCGGCACGCTAACGGTGCTCATATGATACGGCAGTACAGACACGCGCTCAGCTCAGCTCCAGGTGTTAACAATAGCTGCACCCCCTCGGAAATTCCAACAGGTGAGTGTGTTTTTCATCACACCACTCGCTTCTTCACAGGTGTATGTGGATGTAAAGTGAAAATGAAACGCACAGCGTGGATAAAATTCCCAGCACACACACTCGCCCTTGTTAGCCAAGGTCCCCTGACACGGCTTCCCATCTGCTCCAGACTCCAGGACAAATTGTGGAAATGCAGGAACGCATCTCATGGAAGTGTGTATGTACAGCTGTTCATGTTCCTGCCTATATAGAAGCAATATATTCTATAATAGGATGGCTGTCTCTTTTTTGTATGTTTTATTCTCTTATTTATTACTTCTATGCTGCTAAACAGAGAGCTGACAAACTGTTTTTCACTATTTCTGTAATGGTGACAATAAAGATCCATCTTATCAATCTAGCTCTGATTTAAAGG
>JAODKF010000126.1:28215748-28231509 GCA_026779585.1 Mormyrus proboscirostris
GCTGCCCCCCCCCCCCCCCAACAAATTATTATTATTATTTTTGTTTAATACTTTTTATAGTCATGACATGGTTACATATGTGTCATTTTATAGTTTTGATATGGCCCGGAGTATTCTAAGCCTACACCCGAGTATTTTATCCCAGATGCCAATCTTCCTCCAAAAAAAATAATAAACTGTCGAGCCCCAGGTAAACTTCACTTGGCCCCTGATCTTTTCAGTAGCTAGAAACGCCCCTGGGTAGCGCCCTTATGGGAGATGACTACATTGTGGCACAGGACTTGTCTGATTAACCATTCAGGTCCAAAAGAAATTCCTAAGTTTGATATGTGATTCAGCACTTTTAAGAGTTGCACTTGGAGAGGGTAATCAATGAAGTATTACAATGCCAGAGCCATTATCATTCTGGAAGAGACAACATATTGTATCTTCCAGCCTATTAAATGAGACAGTTACATTTGCTGACAATCTGGTGTGGCAGATACAAAATGGATGTCACATGATTCACAGAATAAATGGGGTGGAAATCACACAGTTTTCATAACTTGATCACAAAATATTTGGCTGCACGTGCAGAGAAGGAAGCCTATAACTGAGTAATGCGCAAGCAGAACCTGTTTAATTCAGAAAAAATGGAAACATTAGCCTCAAAAAAAAGGTTGGGGTATGCTAAACGTAGTCACAAAACATGCAGGTCACAATGGCGGCCTTTGGGGTCAGGGATGGATTCACTTGTCTGGTTTCCCTATGCTGGTATCAGCTCAGACACTCAGCAGTTGACAGTTTAAAAACAACTGTTCCATTTCTCCTGAGGCGGGGTGGGGCCCCTGATGTGGGGTGGTGGGGCCCTTGATGTAGCAAGGTGAGGCCCCTGTTGTAGTGGGGCCCCTGAGGAGGCAAGGTGAGGCCCCTGATGTTTTCCAGGGTCCTGGGCTATCACAGGTTGTGATGACATGATTTCAGTTGAATAATCTACATGTGCATTGCTAGTATTTACATGCTGGTAAAATTCATTTCATTTTAGAGACTAATTATGTGTGCTTACCGTGATTTTTTTGTTATATTGTGGTTTCCAAGGTACTGTTTACTCTGTATCTTCAAGTATTCCTCAAAGAAACTATGATTAATTAGATCCGTAGATCTAGATTAGATCTGATACATAATAATTAGTTAAAATGTCATATTTTTTCCAAACTTTCATCTTGATCAGACACAACAGCCTGATTAAAATGCAACAAACCAAACTATTTAAACATCGAGCTCTACAATCACGTTCCATGTAAAGCTGTAAAATTAGTGCAAGATGCTTGTTAGAAAGGGACCTCGACAGGTGTCAGATGTCAGTGATATGTACACTATTTTTAACACTCTTTTAACACTCGCTTTTGGTATTGTTTACAGGTGCACCCAATGACTTATTTAATCAGCTTTGTGCTCAGATATTTATGCAAGTCAAGATAGACACGATCAAGGTGTTAAAGTGAAATGTCCCGTGTAATCGGGATAACGCAAAACCACTTTGATGAAACAATACAGAATAATCATGGACATATGGACGCAACATTAATAGAACCATTGACAATGACTTTTCAGATAGAGAATAAATTGATCTATTGTCATTCCGCTACCAAGAGTTACATACCAGTTAGCCAGCAAAAATACCCATATAATTTAATATTTGATGCTATCTCATTTCAATTAGAAAATAATTGTCTACTTCTCAAGTAGACCTCCTGTGACAGTCACTGGTTAGGATTATGGAAATGTGACACAGGTACTCAACAGTGAGCAACTGTTTTATGTACATATTTCTCTTGCGCTTCAGTGGTGATGGGAACCAAGTTTAAAATATTGAACAAAGCAAGTCAGTTTTACTGATGATTGAGGGAGAAGTTAGAAAATGGCAGCATCGGCGGGTCGTAATCAGAGTCCAAATTACATTACAGATTACATGTAGCTTTTTAAGGAAGCTGATGTTATACCCACCATCTGATGGTTGGTCTAAACTTTCTTTTAAGTAGATGCAGATGTTGTAACATCTAATTTTACCTTTGGCATGACTGATGAGGGCAGGATGATACTAATTGCAAAGCATAAATAAAGAAACTATATACAGTAGAGACTAATTACTGAATGATGTCAAGTTTCAAATATAGCCAGGGTCAGATATCTAAGGTTTCAGCTACGGACTGCTGATGTAGTGACGTCATGTGGTGTGATCGACCTGAAAAGTTAAGATGTGTGAAAATATACAAGCGCATGCTGAAATGTAACCTCACCGGTCATGGATTATGCATAAATGCATGCTTATAACTAAATCTGATCCCAATTATTAACTTCACCTTGTTCTTTAAACTATTTTGGAATAAAGCTTTCCCATAATCATAATGTAGACAGTGAGAAATAACCCGAAAAATACAAAAGATTGCATGTTAATTTTAACTGATCACTGTTCACATTATTAGGTGACAGTTTGACTTATGCATTTTTCCACTATTTTTGGGCAAATCTTATTCAAATGATAGATCTCCTACTGTCCACATTTATTTTCATCTTTAACACTTTTTTCCTTCAGATATTTTTAGTTCTGCTAAAACGTGTTCTTTTGCACTTCGCAAACCTTTAGATTTCCTGGTTTATATTGGTAAAATTCACTACCCTTCACCTATTGGTCTTGCCAGACGTGTGCCGGATAATTATATAATTGATGAAAAGTCATTGGGAAAAACTCCATATAATGAAGCATGAACTGAAGAATCACAATTAATTTATTACACATTATGCAGCAATAAATTAATTAAGCAATAACAAACTGAATATCCAATACATTTAAATAAGATCAATTAAATAAATCTCGTACAAATTGTTTTAGACTTGATTACCAGACCCTGACGACCATACATTTCATAAGTCGTTGCTTGGTATTTGATTTTTCTGTAGGTTTTTTTTGGGGGGGTGTTGTGGCTCAGTGAATGACGCCACCACCTCACGCCTCAGTGCTTTGGGTTTAAATCCTGCCTCTGCTTCTTGTCTGCATGTTCTCCTCAAGTCTTGTGGGTTTCCTCCCAGTGAAATACAGTTAGGCTAGTTAACATCTCTAAATTGTCCAATTAGTGTGTGAGTGTGTGATAGACAGGCAGCCTGTCCAGGGTGTAAGCCTACCACATACCTAGGAATACCAGGCATCAGGCCTCCCCATGACATCAGGCCTCCCCATGACATCAGGCCTCCCCATGACACCGTGTGCTGCATCAGTGGCTGGAGTGGGCGTTGCTTGCTTCTGGAGGGGGAAGGGCTTATTTTTTAATGCCGCTCAAGTGTATGCTGCTTATCTCTTTTTCCATGAAGGATCAGAAACAACCACTAATCATTCACATGCTGACCTGAAGTATATATGGTATAAGTTACACATAAACTTTGGCCATTGTAAATTATTGCATTAATTATAACTCCATTGACTGCTATTTTCTTTCAGTTATGCTCCTGTGCTCATAACTTCGTTCTCGTGTACAAGACTCAAAATAATAACGTTAGTAAAAGGAAGGTTCTCGTTCAATTCTTTTGCCATGTTTCTGGGGAGGAGATGTAAACCTTGGAGCTGTGTCCACCTACACGCGTGCATTGTCATATCACATTATCCATCAGTCTGCCCCCATATTTTCTTCTTTTCCACTGCCTGGCTGTCTTGAGTTAATGTTATATCTCATCAGGGCTCCACGGTGTCCAAACACTGCCATCACAAACGGCCCAGTCCATACAGCTCATTAGATTTTTTTATTTTTTTTTTGGGTGATGTTTGTTTGTCAGCAGAAGATTCATCTTTTCGCATTATCTCGCTTTTTTTTTTTTTAACAATGGACTAGCCAGTCTATTTCAATACCTGTGTCTGACTGCTGATTCTTTGTTCTTTTTTTATTTATTTTTATTATTCTTGCTGTTTTTACCCTCTTGCACACTTTAAAAAGGAAAAAAAACTGAATTTACTATGCACAACTGATTACCGTGTGGGAATTCACAAGAGATCTTGGTTTTCAAATCACTTATTAAGTCAAATAATGCAGAATAAGGGTATTAATTAGCAGGGATGCGAATGGCAGAATTGCCAGTAGAAACAAACATGAGCAATGCATGAACTGCATTAAAATGCAGGCGCTATGTTGTGTTTCTGTCTCAATTCCCTTGTACAGCATTAACAACCTTGTTGCTGGTATTTTAACGTTGCTTAGCTGACACGTTCTTTCTGACTTTACGGTTCAACCAGTTTATGTGCCAGTATATTTCTGGTATAAATTCAATGTAATTCATTGACCTTTCCAGAATATTGCTGCCTGTTTTGAGGATGCCTTAAATAAAGATCTTCATAATCAGATATTGTACCTGCACTGGTCATGAAGCCTTATCCGAAAAATATCCTTTAGTCAAGAAATGCAGTTTATTTAGACTGAAAACAACAGTATTCGCAATTTCATTCCTATTTTGAAAAGTATTATTTTGTTACTTCAATATATACGTTGAAATATGCTAATTCAATGTATTATTCGAGATGTATTTCCAATACTGAAACGTTTTATTTTAGATTTTTGCCTTTCAAAGTGTAATGGTTAAGTTGATGTCACCTATTTGATATCTATTCCCTGTGCAATTTTTTTATGTAAAGGGTGAAGGAGATTCTGCTTTTGTTCCTGTGATACATTGTTATTTTTATTATATTGCTCCCTTGTCTGCGATAGGTTAGTGTCCCATCCTGGGTTGTTCCCTGCCCTGCACCCTGGGACACTGAAAAGGATAAAGCAATTACAGAGAACGAATGCATGGATGCCCGCTTGATTATATGTATAAATACAATGATCAGCCTTAACATTAAAACCATCTGCCAAATATGGTGAAGGACCCTCCCATAACGCAGGTCTGAAGCGTGGACTCCACAAGACCTCTGCAGGTGTCCTGTGATACAGTAAGTCCCCTGGTTATGGATGTACCCCATGACCCCATCGCTGCTTCACCGGTTGCCCTTCCTTGGACCACTATTGGTCAGTACTGACCACTGCATAGCAGGAACACTCCACAAGACCTGCTGTTTTGGAGATGCTCTGACGCTTTCGTTTAGTCACGCCCGCGCGTCATTAAAAAAGCAAATGATTTTCCGCCCACTTTCCACTAGTTAGAGTGGTGTTTCTTAAACGAGGTGTGGTCAGGAACATTGTCTCCGCGATGCTATTTTAAAGCAGCACAGTGTCATTGTATATTACATTTCCTATAATAATGTCCACCAATCTTTTATTTCCATGCGTGATTTCAACAGCTCTTTCGTTTTCAATGGTTTTATTTACAGTTCAGTTACAAGATCAGTAGGCCAAAAGTTTACATACACCAGCGTGCTTTTTTGTGTTTGCGACAGCGTGGAACATCCCCAATTGGTTTTCATGCGTGTCCTGTTGCTTCTTGATCGCAATTCATTCATAATAGTTCAGGTGGTGCCACCAGGGCTGTATTAAGGGCCGAAGTTACCTACTAATGCCTCATTTGTGCTTGATCCATCATGGGAAAAGGAAAAGAACAAAGTGATTTCAACCTAGGAATAACAAAAATACAGTTTCAGAAGTCAGGGAACTCACTAGGTGCCGTAGCCAGACAACTGGGAGTACCGAGGTCATCCGTCCAGACAACTGCACAGAAATATCAAAAGTTTTGGACAGTTAAGACCCTTAGAAGATCAAGCCAGAATTCGAAACTGACACCAACTGATGAGAGGGCATTGGATCGAAAGGTCCGCTTCAATCCCAAGATGACAAAGAAGCAAGTATGCAAAGAATTGAAGGCTTCAGCAATCAATGTCTCACTGTCCACAGTCCAGAGGATCCTACATCATAATGAGCTAAGGGACTGCAGAGCACAAAGAAAGCCCTTTCTTCAAAAACGCCACCTTAAGGCGAGGCTGGAATATGCAAGAAAGCACAAGGATAAAGATAAAGACTTCGGGGAACGTGTTCTCTGGCCTGATGAAACGAGGATGGAACTTTTTGACTCTAACGATCAACAGTATGTTTGGTGAGCAAAAGGAGAGACTCTCAACCCAAAGAACACAGTGCCCACTGTGAAGCATAATGGTGGCAGCATCATGCTATGGGGCTGATTTGCTGCTAGTGGTCCAGGAGCACTGTGAAAGATAGATGGCACCATGAAGAAGGAGGATTGGCCTGCTCGAAAGTTGGGCCTTGGACGTTGTCGCACCTTTCAACAAGACAACGACCCAAAGCATACCACCAAGTTGGTCACAGGATGGCTTCAGCAGAACAAAATCGATGTTTTGGAATGGCCAGCTCAAAGCCCGAATTTAAATCTTATAGAGAATTTGTGGAATGAACTTAAAGTTCACAAAAGGAAGCCCACCAATTTGAATGAACTGTACAGCTTCTGGCAAGAGCAATGGGTCAGGATCCCGTCTGAGTATTGTAAAAAAAACTGATGGTTATTCTGCAAGACTGACTGCAGTTCTAAAAGCTAATGGCAATGCAACAAAGTATTAGACAATATGAGGTTGGGATGTATGTAAACTTTAGACCTACTAATTTTGTAACTTCAATAATTGCATTGAAGAAGGGAGGGTTGTTTTTTTTTTCTTCATGCGGACTGTTAGTCATTATGTTAATAGTTAACTTTCACACCATAGATGACTTAATGTTCAAAAAGGAAATTGTGAAGGTCAATTAGAACTATACAAATAACAAAAAAATAATTTCTCTGGTGTAACCTGTAATTACAGACCCAGAGCAAAGAAAAAAGTAAACATACTTCAGTTTTATATCCTTCTGCATAGTAACTGACTTTAAAGCATTACATTTTTATTTGAGGTAGCCAATGTTTCAAGTAAGCATCACCATGTCTAATGAAAACAACCAGTGAGACAGAATACAAATGAAAAGCAAAGAGATGTGTTTAATTACGTTGCAGTAAATGAATATGAATAATGCGGATCATAAATGAATAGGACATGGAGAATGATACTGGAGTAATTCAGTCTCTGTGCTTGAATAAACTTAATTAGACAAGTGCAACAATTGCAATCATATATAATGGGATTACCACAATTAACCCTAGACTTTTATTAAAGTATTTTAACAGAGAGAGGGCCACTATTGGATCTAGCATGAGGAAGAAAATAGACGAAGAAGAAGAAGAAAAAGAAACTTTATTTGGCATCCACTTTTCTCCATGGTGACAAACAATTTTAAAGTCCGCATACTTGCGCGGCTCAGCAGCATCGCAGAGCATCGCAGAGCATCGCAGAGCATCGCAGGCCTCCGCATTCCAGCCTCCACTCTGTGCATGTTCAGTTCTCTAGTTGTCCCTGTGGTCGTGTGGGTTTTCTCCAGATACCCCAGTTTCCTCTAGCATTTCAAAAACATGCAGACAGCTACGCGTGTTAGTGTATGCGTGCAGTGGACTGACATGCTGTCCACAGTTCTCCCTGCCTCAAGCCCTCTGGTTCCTAGGATGGGCTCACTGCAGCCATCTGCTGAATATGCATTGATGGAAGATGGATGGACTTTCTCCTTGATGTCAAACACATTTCATATTAATGCAGCTGAATGATTCCTGCTAATGCTGAGTGCCTTGCTGAAGCATGAAGAATTCAGCATTCTGTTTACAGGCTGTAGGCTGAGTGCTGCAGGATCTCTAGCACCTGGGTCCTCTGATCGGCTGGGAAATAGCTGCGGGTTTCGTACGTGGAAAACATCTGCACCGCAAACCATTAATTAGCTTGTTTGCTTGCACTGATGAAATTTCCTTTACATTAATGCCAAATGTGTCATATTCATTTTGGTTTTTATTATATTCCATTAAACCTTTAAGAGCAACACAGTTATTGGTGTAGGTGCCTGAGTCACGTGAGCTGGATGTGGCTTGTCTATTGCTCTTTCAGGCATTGTCCAAGCCTTGATTTCTCTTTTCCTTTGCTCAAAATGGTACTGATTTTTGCATATTAAAAAATCACACTATGACCCTGACCAGGATAAGCAATTAGAAGATGGATGGATGGATGGATGAATATTAAAAATTGTGCAAATTACAAAACAAGTCCTCAAAAGAAAACACTCAGGGAGAAGTTGTCCTAAAAAAATAATGAGTGTGACTAACACATGCAAATTGATCTTCTCATGCACTTTGGAGGATAAGAAAAGGAATATTTTCAAATCCTTACGCAACTCTCTAAAAGGTCAAGTGGCCTCTATATCTGGCTGTATTAAATTACTTTGAGCCAAAAACACTCATTTTCACCTAAAAATAACTTCAAAGGCTGCGTTCCTATATACTTTCTTACTGTTGAGGAAACTTGACCCATGCATTGAATTGAGCCAGGCCGTGCTCCTCATCATCTTTTGAAGTACTGCAGCCTGGTGAGACATTCACCTGCAGCTAAATCCAGAGTGTTGAGTTAATTTAAGCACACATTCTTTCCTGCTACTGCCTGATACTAACAATTATAATCTGTTTGAAAGTCTTGTGTGCGTTAATAACCCATTCAAGGTCAGAACTGCCGGAACGTCTAATCAGGGTCTTATTGCAAATTAATTTATGTACGTATAACATAACCTTCCATACACTTGATGGCAGACATCTTGCCTGAGAGGGCCAGATTAAATACCCCAATTTCCCACTCTCATCATTTCTTTGAAACAAACTCATTAAGTATAACACTGCATTAATTTATATTCAATGAAGTAATTGTATGATAAATGACCTTTTTTAAACTAAGGTGGCAAACAGCACACTCCTAAAGCTGTAGGACTTTTGCGACTCAGTGGACGAAGGGAGTGAATGATTTGTATATTCATTCCTTCCCTGATCTGTCAGATTAAGCGTTTGTGCTGCCTTCAGTGGGACTTTCCTGGCTGTCTTTTTTTATAAAGCCACTGATTGTGAAACTCCCTGTAAGTGAAAAATGAAAAGACAGTCTTAAATATTTCTAATATGCTAACTTTCATGCTCCAGCACCTTCCATTAAAATGATGCCTTCCAACTTCTAAGTTATGATTAATCACTTTTTTTTTTTCAATGTGTACATTCATATTAGTATTTCAATGGCACTGCTAAAATTAGAAAGAGCGAGGAAATTAAATCCCTATAAAATGGAGAATCATTGAAGCATTTTATGAACATAGCAAATGCTAATGAAGATAATTTATTTCTTCTCTTAAACCTTGAACCCACAGTATTTTTTGTGAGGTAGCAAAGATGTCATGAGAATATTGAGCTTTGCTAAATCTATATAGTAGTTTGAGCTTTAAGGCTTTTGGCAGAAATTTTAATTCATGCCTATCTGAAAATCCATTCTTTACTGATATTAATACCGAAATGTCAATACTCTTCCTCTGGCTATATTAATTGTGGTACTACATGGATATCACAGTAATAAAGCCCATCCTGAAGTATAACTCAGACCCAGAAGTTTCTGTATATTAAGCAATGCTTCAAGTGCTGAAATAAGTTTGCAGTATTTCCCATTTTACTTGGCACAAGTTTTCGGCAGACTTTACAATACACAACACCGGTCGGACTTTACGCTACAAGACGTCCTGGCAGCTACACAGATCAATGTACCGTCTGGTCTCATCATTAAAATTGTGCATATTTGGCAATAAATAACTGATGATTTTTAGAGATTTACTGCACTACTTTCAGTTTTTTTTTAAATATATGCACACTACGTTATTTCCCACTGTAAAACATCTCCCCATGTTTGTTTATTTATTTGTTTGTTACCTTCATTGTTAACCGGTAATTAACAAGATATATCATTGTGCATGAAATACACTTGGATTATTTCATTATTTATTTGTCACTGGCTTATTACTATTGTTGTTCTTCTTGTTGCTATACTTTTTGTCAGCACTGCATGCATAATCTACTGCACTGATCCAGTAATTACGTCAGACTTAAGATGAGACCTCATTTGTTTGGTTCATTGACGATATTTCATGGATAATACATTACATCTAATACCAGTCATTTTGGGAAAAACTGCAATTAGCCTCCAAAAAATATAATGATGTTCAAGTTGTCCCACACATTAATGTTATTTCTTAAGCATGAAATCAATGTTGTTTTTCTTGGAAATGCCTTTGTTGTCTTTATAGTCAAGGACTATTCATCATGCTCCTGGGAAGTCATTAATTTTCCATTAACCATCAATAAAATAAATTTAGAACGGATGGCTCTGACCTTCACTGATTTCTATTAAAAATGCAAATTATTATTTGAGAAAAACAAACACTAGGTTTCAATAGTGATTTTAATTATACGCCTCACAAGTTAATTATATGTTGTTTAAGAATAATTTGATTCTTTGTAATGTGAATTATTAATTACTAAAAAACATTATTCATCACACCTGGCCATTACCATCTCCTTATAGGGGACATTTAGTTTCATAAACAATTACTGAACCATACCTTTTTTCTACCTTCAGTGTGTAGCAAAAATATTAGCGCTATCGTTTTATCATTGATTATAAGCATCACTGCAAGGGCTTTTTCTTACCTATCTTACATTCTAGCCAGCAATAGCAGAACAGCTTTTAATAACTATACAGGGTATTTACAATACAGTACAACGATGCAGTATCTTGCTTATAATAACATTAGAACCACTATTAATGCTGTCCAGATTTGGCCATTCCTATAGTTTCCCACTGACACTGCGTATATGCATATTTCATAGAAAATAGCTATGAACTTTATTGATTGCATACAGTTCCAGAACATTGGCGTCTTCTGGTGAGAGTTCTTTCTGTAATACGTTTGTATCTGCGTTTACACTGCACACATCTCATAGGGACAGCAGTATTTCTATAGATTTCTAAGTGGATTTGTGTCTTGACCTTGACTGAACCACTCAAGGACATACATTATTCTTAAGATACTCTGTTTTAGCTTTGACCTTGTGGTTTTGAATAAAATATGAGGCAGCTTCACAAAACAAATGGTATACAAACTCCTGTATTTTTTATTTCACTTCATGGCCAGATAAAATATCCACTCAGATAAATGTAATCCAGTATTTCTTTTGTATAAATATATATTTCTGTTAATCCACTTGACTTTTCAAGGCTCAACAACAATTCGTAAAGCTGTCTAATGCCGATCACATGTCCTTTCCTTAACCTAAACCTTAATCTTACAGTCACTGGTAAATACCAAATACTCACTCCAAGGATTACAGAGCACTTAACTAATTGCAAAAGACTGATCATATGCTACATATTGAGGTTACTTGAATTACATGCTTTTAAAATAAAGGAGAAAAAATGGAAAAGTAGAGTTACCTATATCTGACTGGATACTATTTTACCGTTAAAATACTCTCATTGTATTTTCAACATTTTCGTTAATCCTATGACTATTTATTGTGACAATGATTCACTGAAAATAATACGAGAATCATATTTTAGAATGAAATGCCTAGGAATATTTCAAAAGTATGAATATGTCGTGGTATTGACCAGTAACTATCCAGATCAGAGTATGCAC
Source organism: Mormyrus proboscirostris (assembly GCA_026779585.1). Lineage (NCBI taxonomy): Eukaryota > Metazoa > Chordata > Actinopteri > Osteoglossiformes > Mormyridae > Mormyrus > Mormyrus proboscirostris. Next base: position 28,227,280 of record JAODKF010000126.1, read on the forward strand.
TGTACAGTATCCATCCATCCATCCATCCAGCCATCTCTCCCTCTGTCCATCCATCCATCCAGTAAATGTGTATTCATCTCCCTGTGTTTTAAATACAGAATTAAAGTGTTGCAATGCATTTGTTATGAAAAACAAATTAATTTGCATTTCATTTACTAATTAACTGTAGAACTGAGTTTGGTCAAAAAAAAAAATTAATTGCCAAAGCATAAAGGGAACCTTATTCGGATAACTATACATTTTTTCGTCAATTTACTACTTGTTACTGCATAAGCTTTCGAATCCTGTTCCACGTTGCACCATTCTAATCCTGTTCCATGTTGCACATTTCAAATCCTGTTCCATGTTGCACCTTCACGGTTGTGCTTTCAAATCTGGCCCCGTGTTTTTGCGAGCAAATTTCACATTTCCATTAAGCACTTAACCGACTGGTTAAGCCTCTACTGAAAATAGATGGAGTTTCTGAGATAATTGACCAATGACACCCGATAGCCAGGTTGCATTTGATGGACACTGGCCCCGTGCCATCTATTACAGGCAGCCCCCACCACTGCTGCTCTAAGAGGAAGCAAATTCTAGCGCGCTTTGCTCAGCACTTTACCGCTGAGCAATAAAGTGCCCCACGTACTACACTAGAAGCATAGCGTCAAACTCAACATGTAATGAAGGGACAGTTATAGGATCCAAGTGCAGGAGCTCCAAGTTTTCTTCCAGAGGTAAAGCAAACCAAGACAAACAGGTCCAAAGTATAATCCAAAGACGTAGTCCCAAGAGGCAGGAGCATGTTTTTGACTACAATTCTACATCAGTGTTAATTTTGTGCACGGAAAATTTTCATCATCGTTATCATCAACAACCTTTATTTTCAGAATAAAATGAGACAATAAATGAAAATGATTTTGCGACGCCCAAGACTATGACGATGTGTACTGACACTTTCGTCAATGAATAAAAACGAGACGAAAATATTTGCCAGAGATGAGATACAATCAGAACTAACGTAGTTCGCGTAAGGCAGGGGAATTCAACTGAAATTTAAAGAGGCCCAGTTAGAGAAAATTTCTTGAAGCAAAGGTCCAGAAGATCATAATGTCAAACTATTTAGTGTGATATATATTTAAGTAGCCTATTAGTTGTATTAACATTGCATGTAATCAAAACCAGTACAAAATTCAGTACAATTAAAAAACTTTTTGACAATATTTATTCTGATGTGACATAGATATGAACATATATGTATGACCGTCGATTTGTATAATGTTTTCTTATTTATTAGTTTTAAAACGACATTTTAAAAGCAGGGCTGCATTTCTAAATAAGAAAAAAAGTCTTTTAATATAAATACATACAAATTTATCACTTCAATCACTATTATAGTAGGATATGGACGGTCATATTATTTCGAAAAGATATAAAACATGACATATTATGTTTTTCTCATATTTATTTTATATGTTTGTCGGAGTAACAACGCAAACGGAATGACAAGCCGTTTTAGGCTAAAACAATGCATTTTACTTATCATTTCAAATAAATTGCAGGGTTGCCAACTTTGGCCAGCTGGCTGGAGTGAGATTTTCAGTCCGAGATGTCTGAACACATATGTAACAGTTCTTTGTTCCTTGTCTCCTTGCAAATAGTCTGCTTTTGTATTTAACCATGACGTAGCTAATTTTAGGGTTAAAATGGAATAATATAGATTTGCCGTAAGATTTCCTGTGTGAGTCTGAAAGCGTGAGCGCCATGCCAGATGCTTCAGATTTGCCAACCCTGAAAACATACATTTTTTGTTTTACCTGAGTTGATTTATATAACAAATATCTTTACTTTATACAGTTGTTAAAAAGCAGAAACTTCAACGGACATGACATCACCTGAAAGAGAGGAGAGTTGATTATTGGCTCTGTGCACTAATGGAATTGTAGCCTTGGGGTAATTATTTTGATGTTGAAAATGCTAAAATAGAATGGTTGCACTTCCTGCTACTGATAGCCGTTGAGAAGTATGTTTTCAATGGTTGGAATTTATTTTTCCTTGATAATGGGTATAAATCCCTGATACCATTATTGGTCTTTTATTTTGAACATATTTGAGAATTTCAGGTGAAATATTTAACAGCTAACAATAGCAAATAAAAATATTACAATTTTTAATTTATTTTTTATAATTTTATTTTAACATTCAGAGAGAGCGGGCCTGCTGGCATTATAGCCTATGCACTTTTTCTTTGAAGTGATTTTATTTTTGCACTAATTGCCCTACTGATTTTACAGTACTCAGTTTCCAGGTAAATAAACATATGTTTGTGTTTCAAATAAGAGTTTCATTTCATCTTGGTGAACATAATAACTTTCAGAAATCGAAGGGAAACTTTAAACATTATTCTTTGCACTTTTAATTTTAGTTGACTAAATCAACAGTAGTTAGCAGCTATGCTTTTGTGAAATGAACTTTGGCGTAGTGATATTTCACAAGGATATCATTGAAACCATGTGCTTTTCCTCTGTGGCTAATGGGTATGGCTGATGAGTTATGGGTGTGTCTAGTATTCAACTGAGGTAGAGCAGACACTGTCATGGTGTGACTGATTGGGTGCTTGGCTACGTGTGGGCATGCCTACTTTCATGGTAGCCTTTGGCTGGCATGGAATTCTGGCCTAGTTAGGATTTAAAACCATCTGCAGGAATAACACGATGCCAAACGTATCCATCCAGGCTTGACTTAGCAACTAGTTGGTTCTTCATTCATTTTTTATGTTCTACTCAACAGCGTTTTAATTGTCGAAATCAGAAAATACCAGGAAATTATTTTATTGTGCAGTAGAGGTAAAAGAGGTTCCTGTGCTGCTGAAGTTTCAGCATTTTTATAGGTCATTTGAGACCTTGTTACAAAAAGAAAACTCCTGCTGCAAAACTTCTGTTTAAATTGCTGTATTACCACACAAAGGTAACCCCTGGAAACAGGAAGTGTGCTGTAATGAAGTTACATCAAAATAAAAATGCTGCTGTTTAGATTTCCCTGCCATTTCTAAGTGGTACTCTCCTGGATCAATGTGCTCAAAGAATAATTAATTCTGGAGAAAAAGTCCAGCTCACGTCTCATCTTCTGTTAGTGTCACAAAATGGCCTGAACTTTCTGTTGCCTCGCAGAGAAGTGGAAATGCCAAGGTTTACATTATGTAAAGATTACTGAGCTGATAGAGGAGATGTCCGTAATAATACCCAGCCAGGTCTCTGGGTCTTCCTTCTGTCATACTGCTCAATTGAGTAAAGCCATTGTTTGGATATAAAGGGCCATCGCCTGCAATTTGAGGGCAGAAATTAACCAATGACCAGAAAGTGGCCTGGCCAATAAATTATTCACACCTGGCCTAATCGGTAAATTATTCATAGCGTGCAACACTCATAAGGCAGGATCACCTACCCCTGCTCTGTATGACCTGCCCTCTCGCTGCTGCTTGTGGGAAACAAAAGAGACTTCACAAAAAATTAAGGAAGCACGCTGGTTTTCATTATGTTTATATCCCAAGGGTACCTTGCTCTGTCTTATTCAGCGGAAAAATTCCACTTTGGAATCAACGTCCTGAAGCGCATTATTCATAAAACTGTCTGGTGAGGCTGTTCTGATAACTATAAGCAATGATATTCAGAGAGTTAAGTAAGTGTTAATGACAAGCCGTGCATTACATGTTTTTAAATGTACCCCTTTAGAGACTAACAAAAGGTAGAAATCAGTCTTTGTTTTATTAATTTAGCTTTATGTAGCTCCTGATATTCAGTGTTAAGGGCGAGACCTTACTTATTTACTGTTTACCGATTATTATAACTGGCCTGGAAATTTTAGCATGTGCGTCGCCAGCCCAGAATAACACACCTCCCTTCTTTATACTCCCAAGAGAACCTTATGAAAACCATTTTTTGGCAAATGGGCTTACGGGGCGCAAGGGAAATGCCAATCCTTCAGGGTTAGATGAAAGAGCCACATTTTCTAGACTTTCTATTTGTATGTCAAACATACAAAATGCAGTCAAAAAGGCCATGCTTACTACTGCTCGATAACCGTGATTCTTTCATGTCATCTTTCCCTTGATGGTCTTAATTTTTCCAAAGCAAATAACATTGTGATGCTGTCTTTTCCGTCCCGTTGTTCTCATTGTGTTCAAATTTGAAGTCACGTGTTTCCGCTTACTGTGGAGCTCCGCACCTTACAGTGGCTGCTGAAGTCACGTGT
>JAODKF010000126.1:28234023-28244675 GCA_026779585.1 Mormyrus proboscirostris
ACCAGCTATTTATCAGACCCCTTACTGGGATGAAGCATTACACAGTCACTCTGAGGAAGGATTCAGCAACACCCACTGCGATAGAATTTATGAGGTAAGCTCAGTTCAATTCAATTGTCCCTGCAAATTACAGCTTTGATAATTCAAAGCCAGGGCAGCTTAATGGGTTCTTTTTAAGTTCCCCCAGGGAACTAAAGCCAACCAGTTCTGATATTCTGCGTTCAAGATACGTTCTTAAGTTCCTATTTCACAAACACTGCGAATCGCAAGGTGCTTGCACGTCCCAAGCAGCCTTTGCAGCAATCTGCTTTTACATCTCAGCAATTTGGCAGATCTGGATATCCAGAGTGAACAAGACCAAAGTGATCCAGTGTATTGGCAGATCTATGAAACAATATCTAAGGCAATCAAATGTCATAGCTTTGTAGGGGTTACTGTAATACTTGCTCTGAGTAGGACCATGTGGTCTGGTGATAGGAAGACAGAATGGGACTTTACCTTTACTTAGGAATGACAAACCAGTTTTACATGAGCACTTCTGCATCGCTTTGGACAAAAGTGTCAGCTGAATGAAAACGAATGTAAATGTAACACTGACGGACAGGAATGATGCATTTCATTCAGAAAAAATGTGAGTCTCAATCATGTTGAGAAATAGGAAATAATTCAGTCATCATGTACAAATTTGAGAGCATGAACAACTAACATGGTATTGTTTCAAAAAAGCTACCCTGCTAATAATGAAAAGAAATGCTAACAATTTGGCTGCCTTTTTGGGTGTTACCTGATCTGCAGATGTTACTGTAAGACTTGCTGCAGGTAAAATGGTGAGTAAGGCCTTGTGACCCAGTGATGGGACAGCAAACTTTAGTTTGGGATGGGAAACCAACTTTGGATGACCAGTAAGCAGTGCTGCTCAACGCATTAGGGGATATGCCCCCCCCCCCCAACAGTGTGGTGAAGCTTGCCTTGGGAGTGACCTGGGCTTCACCTGGACTGCTTGTATAAGAGCAGAGATAACGTGACAAGAATGAATATCATTCGCAGGAGTCCTGACCCCATTCCTGAGCATCCCCTCCGCCTTCCCTGGTGTCGCTCACCAACCCTAGCAGGTTGTTCAGCCTGCTTCATTAAGCTATAAAAGAGAACCTGGAGAGCCTTTGCAAAACCTACCCAACCCAAGGGGGACATGCAGAGTCTACAGGGAGGGGATTCGAACCAAACCATTCAGCTGTGGAGATGTGATGCCATTCGTGGCCTCCTGATGTGTTAAATAGATTGCTTAAAAAATACTATCCAAAAAATGCTTAATCATTCATAACAATGAAGCTACGAAGTAAGAAAGCTCAGAGGAACGCATGATGTCATGCGCTGTTTGTTAGTCTGTTTGTACTGACAGCAAACCCCCTTGACCTTTAGTCTGCTGGTGACCTTCAAAGTACAGCGAAGACCCTCGAGTCCTCGGCTGAGTGGACAGACTACGCCGTGCACAGAGATAAGCAGGGCTGCCCATCCCTGTCTACTGATACATGGTTGGCTTTCCAGCATGGAACAATAGCTTGGGCTTCGGCTTGTTTTCGAATTATGAGACGGCCACTATTGATGTTGTTCCTCTCTCAGTAAGCATGATTATCCATTTCAGTATAAAATTCCACAAGTGATCATAAGATAAAGCCATTTTTTCATTCATTTATTAATTTAATTTTATATTAATTTTAATGCATTGCATAGTGTTTGATGTTAGAGTTTTGTATTTTGGCAGAATTATTTCTATAGTTTTTTTTTTTCCCAGAATTTATCCACCAATAATGTTCTTGAAGGACTGTTCTTGGAATTTTAGGAATCTCAAAGGACACATATATAACCGGAAAAATCGCACTTTCTAAGCTTGTCTATTAAATCTAATTCAATAGACTGTCACTGGGTGAAACTGATGAATAGATATTTTCGGTTATATCCAATATTAAGTTATTCTGCAAAAAAGTGACCTTTTTACTGAGGCTGCACATGACTGTGTTATTTGCCCATGACACTGACATATAATCCTGCCTTCTGATTTGCGTGGGGTCTGCAGAGACTCCCTCACCTGCGCTGCAGTTACAGGAGACACGTTGACAGCAAATTCAAAGGAAGGATTAAGATCTTAATGAAAATGTACTGCAAGGCCCAGAGCTTCTGAGCCACATTTGCCAAAGTCTGCAGCACACAGACAATTATCCTCTGTTTGAAGATCTTTATTTGAAACCGAAGGGTAGAATACAGAAAAAAACTAAACATTTAATGCTCAATTGGAATGAATAGCTTTATTAAATGCTAACAAATTGTTCCCACTTATATAAACCTTCACATCAGAACAGCCAGATTCCCTCTAATTATGTGCTGAGAGAGAAACTCTAATTTTTCCGTGGATACAAACCAGTCCAAATCACAACTGCATGATTATTTTAATAACCACACATTTCATTTGAATGTTAAGATGCAAAAATGATTATACATGTAAAACAGAGCCTTAAATACTAAACAGAATTTAAAATTTCCTCAGTTCTTGTTTTTGTCTTGATTATTTACCGTGCAACCAGAATACACACAATATCTGCAAGCGGCTCTTGGCCTGTTTTCAGTGGTCGCCTCTATTAGCCATGATAGATTGCCTCCTGTACAGGAAGTCACATCGACTTTGGCTATGAAACTTAACGTATTAATATGCATTATCTGTCTTAGGGATGAATAGAGGTACTGCTATTGCGCACAAATCAATACATTTTTTTAAGAGAATCACATAACAAACATTTCAATAAAAAAAAAAACATGTATGATAAACCAAATAGCATTTTATTTCCAAGGGATTCCAGCCCTTAGGCAAAAAAAAAATTATAAATAGATTATTTGAAGATGTTTGTGCAATAATCCAGTCACCAAAACAAAGCAGACTGCCAGGATCATCTGGTTCTGTCACCAAAGCGAGGGAAGTGATAAAAATACAATACCCTTAAGATAGTTTTATTAATAGACACAGCTTCATAATAGTGGGTGTGGTGGTTCAGCACTGTGGTCACACAACTTCAGGCTTATAGGTCCAGATCTCACTCCTGTTGTGTGTGGGGATTTTTTTGCATATTCACTCATGTTTTTATGGGTTTTCCTCAGGTAATGTGGTTTATTATTATTTATATTGTGGTCACCCGGTGCTTCCTGGGATAAGCCTACAGTGAACCTGGTCTAGATAAGTAAAAAGGGACAGATTTTTTTCATGAAGGTTTATGTATACTTACATTTCGTAGTTCTATGTTCTTGAATCCTTTCCTACAATTCCACTTTAAATCACAGTTTTTTTGTCTGACCATTCAGATGGGACAAAGAACCACAAGACAGAGAGAGAGAGAGAGAGAGAGAGAGAGAGAGAAAAGACTTCATTAGAATAGAGGAATTGTAGGGAAAAAAACAGAACACAGTCTGATATGATCAGTAATAAGGAACAAGTGGGCTTCACAAGCCATGCTCACTCTGGGACATCCACCCCTCATTTTTCAACTAAGGGTAATTCGAAGGGTCCAGTGTCAAGCTATCATGATACTATATGGCCCTTATTCTTTAAATGTAACACAGGTTGCCCAGCTCTTGAGTTAAACTCTTCAAAACAAATTTTAAGCACAGGTTTAATGAAAGAAAGCATTCAGACATGGAAGCTTCTCGGTTATCATTCAGATGTAGTGCATTGTTGTCTAGCATTCTAGAGTTCTTGCTGTGTATGGATTGGTCAGTTTCCTATAATCTGCATGTACCACTAATGTCAATGTATTTCAATTCCATAAAAAAAATAAAAATAAAACAAACAGCTAAAGCACAAGGAGAACTGAATTATTTAGCCAAGCACAGAAGACTTTCAGTTTTAAAGTAGATTCAAAAACCAACTCAAAATCTCCTCCTTGACATGAATCATCTGGTTACCCTTGTTTAGAACTCAAACAGGGCAGCTTGTTAGTTAACATAAAGACATGGTAGCATGTTAGCTAGCACGCAGTCATTGTAGCTTATAGGTTAACATTGTGACATGGTAGCTTATCGGATAGCATTCAGATATGGTATACTGTAGTACCGATAATCTGGTCACAAAAAAATACAGATCTCTACCTTTGAGGGTACAATTACTTGTCACTGCATGAGGCTGGAGTCTGAGGAACATTTTTGTACCATTGGGGGTACATCATTTTTGTTATTTGTGCAATAATAAAACAGTTTTTTTCTGGCAGTGACTGATGGATAGCGCTCAGGCTTTTGTCTTGCTTGCTGCCTGATACCTCTGAGTTTGTGTGTCCTCCCCATGTTGTATGGGTTTCCCTTGGATGTTGTCATGGTCTCCAACCTTGTACCCTCTGCTGCCTGGAATAGGCTCCACCCCCTGTAATTTAGACCTGGATAAGTGTATGTATGATGGAAGAAAGTGGCAGGACAAGCTTTTAGCACTTAAATCAGTAAAACTGGATACTACATTAGTACAGAAAGTGAAAAAGTAATTTTTAATAATGGAACTGAAAACCCCCATTGTGGGAAAAAGCAGAAAAAACAAAACGGTCAAACACCTGTCCCTAAGAACAAGTGGCTGGCAATCTGCCCTCAATTAAAGAGGCATTTTATGAGGTATGCCATTAAGAAGACAGGTGTCTAAAGTAGCAATATGGACACCAGCTTGCATTAATTAAAGCTGCAAACTGATAATAAAGGCACAAAAGAAGAGGCTGGACCTGAGTGAGAGCAGGGGGACAGTGGCCTTGCTGGTTACTGAAGCATTTAGGAAATCTGCTCGCACAGCACCGCCGGTAATGAAATGATCTGAAAGGGGCGACTGACACTTGTGCCAGCTGGCATTCAGGTATATTGACCTAAAGTCATGCTAAGTTAGGCGATTGAAGGTACCCCAGTGACCATGTGGGTAATTGTAAGGTGGACAGTTTCATCAAAGCTGTCTGAGGTAGGCTTGGCTTCTTTTTATTAGAGTGGCTAGGGTCAAGTATCCCTAATCTCTCAGAAACATCAGTGGTGCTCCTGCAGGGTTTGGCCGGTTCCTCGACCAAATGACCAATGGCTTCCTGTCCCCAGCTGCCTCAGTGTAGCAGCTGGACCATCTTCATGAAGCACCCAGGGCTCACATGCCTTTTCCAGTCGAAAGGGCTGCTTTTCTCATTATCCACTGGATTAATGGGAAGTTCCTGGAAGTCACAGGTTAGGTCGAGGGCAATAAAGATGTGTGCTCTGGGAGATTTGAAGATCTAAACCCCAGCTGAGGTCATCATCTTCCTGCGACGAGTGGCTAATCTCTGATAGCAGGAGTTTAGACATAGACAAATACACAGACACACATACACACACACACACACACACACGCATACACACGCACACTCACACAGGTTTGTAATTATATCTTTTTAGGACATTAATTTCTATGGGGTAATCTCTAATCCCAACATGACGACCAAAAACTCCACCTAGCCATAAGCAATCGAACGAAATACAAGACTTTTGACACTGAATTTGCAGATCTTTGTGGGGATCTGAAAAATGGTCCCCACAAGGTCAAAATAAAAGGTTTTTATTACATTGTAGGGACATTTTTTGTACATTCTTTGGATGAAAGTGTCTGGCAAACAAATACATCGTACTTTTCTTCATGCCAGCAGTGAAGATGCACCAGGGTAGGCTGTTCTGAGTGTCCTGGAAACACACCGAGATATTGGTAAGGCTGTGTGGCATTAGCATAACTTTGAGTGAAAGGCCATTTCACTTTCTCCAAGCAAGGTCAAACAGCTTTATTACAGTAGGAATAAAGTGTGCACCTGCAGAACGGCTGAACGCTATGTGACAAGGATACTTTCGCTTCATTGCTGGATGTCTCTGTAACTAAATTAACATGGACGCCGTGAAGCGGGAAGTGATAACGGCAGGTCCTTCTGCCGAAAAACAACATGAAATACATTCATGTCTGGTTTTGCCACTTATTTTCAAATGCGGTGCAAAGGAAGCGTGTCTTCATATTGTCAAGTCATGAAACCAGCTAATGGAATAAAATAAAATAACAAAATAAAATTGCAAACCCTGTGACAATAATTCACACCGCCAAATAGAATCATTTTAGGAAGGCTTTTTTTTCCTTAGACTGTTTTGTTGTTTTTCCTTTAAATTATCCTTATAGGAGGCATCTGCAGTGAAAATTAAACTTTTTATGATGAACACACACATATAACTTGTAAGCTGACATTTAATACATTTTCTGGTGTATATTATAAAATACTAAATCAGCCTCTTGGTGCAGGATGACAATATTTATTAAAAAACAGATTTTTAATATACATTCTTTTAAAACAGTCTTCTAAAAAGCAGGTTTAATGCTTAGCAATACTGATGTCTGTTGCCTGGTAATCCTGGAATCTTCATAACAAACTCCAAGGCACAGGGCTGAGGGCAGCTAATCACAGGGCACTTTCTCATACCCCAATTCATAGCCTATATGAGGTAGCATAGGGCTGAGGGCAGGATGCCAGCCAATCACAACGCTCTGCTTCGCTGGCACGGGCCCCCCCAGGCTCCCCCCGGACCCCATGCTCCCCCATGGCAAGGGCTCACGCTAAAACACCCCCTTCTCACTCTGAACAGGAACGTTCACGTTAACCATACAGCGTACATTCTGGACTTTCCACACTCTGACCACACACTAAGCATCCCCCAGCCAACAGGCAACAGCGTCCCCAAAACCACACAACTTACAGCTATCCATGAGCATGCCGCTCCACCAAAACCCCCGTCAACAGCAGCCCTACCGCCATTCAGCACCAGCGCCCCAGTCAGCAAGCAGAAAGTGTGCACCAGTGGCGAGCGTACCGCTCCCACAAACTCAGTCACTCGGTCAACCGGATAGCAGGACACCCCTCTCCCCAATCTTAGGTACGGAGAAGCCCCCAGTTTTAGCAGTGATGCTCCCGCAGTGGCCCGGATGGCATCCAGCGCCAGCTCGCTTAGCAGGCTCCTGGCATGCCCAGCTGACCTCCAATCAGCTCTCTGAAAGAGATCAATCGCTGCCCTACACCATGCCCCCCCCCGTGACTCCCACGCTGGGGCCTGACATTTCTACTGTTGGGGGAGTCCCTTAGAACATCTGGTAGAACATTCAACCTCTACCAACAAACCCAGTGAGTTGATGCCGCAGTGTTAATTAAATAAGAGCTAGTAATTAAATAAGAGCCATCGGATTATTATTATTAGACCTGAAATGAGTTTAATATAGCAAAATGGCTAAGAAATAAATTTATTCAAATTTGTGATTTGCTACATTTGTCCAGGTCCAGGGGGTTGTGGAGAAGCATAAGGTATTAATAACATTTTTAATAAATGAAGACAAAACAATTACAAAGCTTCGTGATAATGCCAGCTTGCAATTAGCACTGTGTTCATTCATGGACTCCTGAGCATCTCACTCTCCAAACTGTGGAGTTTGAGCTCCATCATCGGGAGCTCTTTATCGCCACCCTGCTGCGGGAGGCTGGCGTTACACTAGACACACGGCTTTGTTACTGCACTCTGCATCAACAGCGTAAAACCCTTCACAAATATGCCATAATGATACAAGCTAATTTATTTAACTGTGTACAATGCACACATATACAGTATATATATATATATATATATATGCCAAATCTAGTTTTCATTTATGTATTCATTCATTCATTCGTTACAATAGCTATGTCACATATGGGCCGTGATCTGTGGTGTGACAGTAGCCTAAGCAAGCAGCATTTAATGGGAATGCACACCTGGCCTCTGAGGACCCTAGTTAAGAGTGGTAGAGGGCGGCATTACAGGAGGCAACACCTCAAACAAGTAAATCAAGCTGAAAGTCAGGACTGTATCTAAGCACCCAGCCAGGTGGGTCTCCTCCATGTCAGTATCGCCATCCGTTAATTAATATGTAAGTATTACATACGATTCATGTACATAAGGTCTGGTCTGCATGTTAATAAGAGAACAAAGAGCAGAAAAGTGCTCACACATCTGCTTATAGGAATGAACAAATTAATATTATTATTAATATATTAACTGGAATTGCTAGTGAACTAAAAATAGCATGGATATATAAGTCAAGTGAATCAGTCTTATTATCAGTGGTCAAACTATATGGAGCCAAATCCGCTTTAAATCATAGGTTTCATTTCTCATAACTGGACTGCAGGACGACGCAGGCACCTCATGGGGAAACATGAAAACTCCAGCCACACAGAGATGATCATTTAATTCAATTTAAAACAAAACAACAGAAGCATTCTTTGATGGGTAAAATGTGTATGAAAAACTTGCACTCATTGACCGGTTTATCAGCTTGATCCTCCATACAGCGTGTAGACGGGGCTTCAGAATGTTCCACGTGCCTGTTTTAAGTGCTTTTGAACATGTTGTGATTATCGGCGTGATATGTGATGCTTTGCGGCACCCTCCTGTGATTTTCACACAGTACAGTGCTGGGGTTTACAGAGAACAATGCGTTGAACAAGAAACACGTGGCCAGTGGCATCGCTGTGGCTGAAATATTACTGTTAATGAGAGCGCGGTCGGAAGAGAATGTGCACGCTTCTTAAAAGTAACAGAGGGGCCTCAAGTGCAAAAATAACAGCTCAGTGCAACAGCGGTGTGAAGAATAGCTTATCTGAAGTTACGGCTTATCTGCCTTTGAAATGCTTCTAGAAAAGCGGGTCCTACCTGGAACCAGCAAGGTGTATCTAAAGCCTCGACTGAGAGTGGCTCCAATATTGTACGTCGGAACAGAAACATTAATTAGAATTCACTTTGAATTTGAAGTTAGCAAAATGCAATGATAGCGGTTGTGTAAATGAGGTTCAGACTTCCCGCACAGAAATGGAAGCAGAAGTAATTATATACTGTTTATAATTTTTCATACTTTTATTTGGATGGAGTCATTTTGCACGGGTCACTGTGGGGTGTCTTTTTAGCAGACTGTAATTGTCCCCCTGTACACTTATCTGAGGCTGGTTTTCAATACAGTCAACCAAGGCTGCCAGTTTTGAAACACTCTCTTCCCTGTTAATAAGCAAGGCCACAGTGGAAAAAGGCTGAGGATGTTAAACTGTCTGATCCAGCCGACATATATTAATACAGTAAGTGTCAAAATATAAATCACCAAAGCCTGACTGCTGCTCCTTTCTTTGTTATGTGTTAATTATTATTCTGCACTTACTGGTGCTCGCCTCTAACATTACTGTACAATAGACTATTCTAATATTCTATATAATTATGATACATACCAATATACTTTTATGCTATACAGAATGCTTTTTAAATTCCGTCCATCCATTTTCTGTAACTGCTTATGCTATTCACAGTCACTGGGGGGGTCTGGAGCCGATTCCGGAGGCTACAGGTGCAAATGGGGACGACCCAGGATGGGGCGCCAACCCATCACAGGGCACACTCACACCATTCACACACAGCATGCACACCTATGCTAACTCCAATTAGCCTCAACATGTTTCTTGACTGTGGGGGGGACTGGAGACCCCAGAGGAAACCCCACGATGACACGGGGAGATCATGCAAACTCCACACACATGGAACCCTGGTGGAGACCTGAACCCTGGACCTGGAGGCGTGAGGGGGCAGTGTTCACTACCACACCACCATGCCAGCTGTCATTATTTAAATGATCAGGTAAAATTATATTTATAAAGCCTATAATATCCATCCATTTTCCATTCCGCTTAATCCAAATGGGTCGCGGGGGGTCCGGAGCCTATCCCGGAAGCAACGGGCACGAGGCAGGGAACAACCCTGGACAGGGGGCCAGCCCATCGCAGAGCCTATAATATAATATAGAATGTTTGATTCTATTTGTTCCGGACTTATTCATAGGTGTTTGTACCGTCATGACCACTAACACTTCTGTCCTTTCTGCCTTCCCTTATATATCGAGATGTGTTTTATTTGTACCCTTGTTTTCCATATGAAGCCGCAGTTGTTAACTATTTCAGGCCCTGTAATAATATAAATGAAAACATTCATTCAGTCTCTCCTCACGACCCCACCTTGCAACACTGAGGAAAACGACAGTCCAGTTACGACAATCCAGTAACAGCTGATTTAAAAATAGATGACAGTACAATGTAACTAAATGTAACTAAACCAAAAGCCTCTCAAACTGTTATAAACCTGAGTATTAACAGAATCCATGCTGTGAATCCATGTAGCAGACAGCTCCAACTTATGTACTCTGACAGCTACAGTAAAATTTTATAATCAAACTGTACAAAAGAACCAAGAGAATATCCAGAAATCCAGCTATATCAAACTTCTTAACCTCCTACAGTGGCCCTTTGGGAAACAGTTTCAACACACAAAAGTGACACAAAAGGACATAAGGATTACTTTCTATAATGCTTTACATTAACTGCAGCATCATAATGTATTCATAATGCATTCATAAGGCATTCATTGAAAATTCATAGACAGCGTGGATCTTAACCATATGATGCACGAGTGGTTTGACCCTACACTTTTCCATAAGTGGGTCATTTTTGATATAAAAATCAATGTGTTTTATGCCATTTTTGTCATTTTGGTTACGAATAATGAATTGTAACATAGTCTGTATCACA
>JAODKF010000126.1:28244775-28270093 GCA_026779585.1 Mormyrus proboscirostris
ACTTTTCATTACAAAGATATTGCAAGAAAACCACCTCACCGGGTCATTTTTGACCCACTTGTGCATCTTAGGGTTAACATACCTTAACAGCTTTAAGATACATCAATAGGAAACATTATATCATTACACAATTATAATGTTTGTTATTATCACATAATGTTTGTTAATAATATATATTAAATCTGTTAAGGTACATCAGGATGTTAAGATATACTTATATGCTACTTATGAATTTTCTACGAATATGTTATAAAGGCATTATGAAGGTGCAGTTAATGCAAAGCTTTGCATCCCTGATAATGCTATACTGACAGATGGGGCATATAGGTCTCTAACATGCTGATGGAAACCATCCCATGATTGAGTGATTTTGCTGTTTGTATCTTTGAGAGAATCTGAGGTAGAGAAGAAAAACCGCAGACAGACAAGTAGAGGACTAGAATGGGACTGTGTTGTGGCAGCGAGTTTAGGGACAAGTATCACCATCCCAGCCTGGGTTACTGTCGGGTGACACGAAATAGAAAACAGGATTTCTTATGGATCGTACCATTGGATATTACCACAGGATCGCATCACTGAGTCGTACCACAGGATCATACCACTCATTTGTCTTCTGAATCTGAAATGCCCCATTCAATACTGTTCTATAATGATATAAATTCAAAAATGATATACTTTCTGAGGTAACGCTGTACATTAACTGCGCCTGGAGCTGGGAAGCATAGCGCAAAGGCTAGGGTACACCTTGGATGGGAGGCTAGTCCACAGCACATACTGTACACAGAATCTGCACAAAGCAGGCCTGTGATTCAAACTCCCAACCCCAAAACCGCTGCCTGCTGAGCCACAGCGCCACCCAACTGACAAGTCGATATTACAATTATGATTATATTTGAACACACTTTAACATAACAAAGTGGCTGACAAGCCAGTTTATCCTTCCATCTGTCTAAGGAAAGCATTAACTGAAATATTACATATTCATATTTAAATTGCAGTGGTACTTTTGTGGGAGATTTGTACAGTAAGAATTGCTTCACTAAGTATTGCTTCACAAACTATGGCGGAATAAATGGACTCAGTGTAAACGTACAATTCATTATAGATAAGTGTATCTGCCAAGAAAGTAAATGATGTGTTACGGCCAAACAAATAGAAAAATCAATGATTTGGAGTTCTGGGAGCAGCCTCGCCATTGTTCGAACTCATACTTTACAGAGGATGATAAATGACACGCCTTTGCGTTGTTTGTTGCAAGCAGTGCTTGTGTGTGCTTTTTAAGGGCTGAAGTGTTATTGCAGGAAGCACATTCAGATATGGTACAATCTCACCGGTCCAAAGCTGGGCAGAATCCCCCTAACTGACGCCCAGCTGGCTCCACTCGACAAGAAGGACTAAAGGCATGTTTTAAAAGAATCACCAGTGCCGGATGAGACTAGCGAGGAGGACATGAACACTGTGTGCCTTGGTTTTGCCTGGTCTCAGTTTACTGTTTTGTTTTTGTTTGCTTGTTTTTTAAATAAACCTATGTATACTTGATTCAACTTCCTACCCAGAGAAACCCCAAATTCTATCCCAGGAAGATCAGAGTAAAGGCAGGGGACATGCGTGTGATGCCAGTCTACACACAACAGATAATTTAGACATGGCAGTATTCATGTCTCTGGGGGTGAGAGGACACTGCATGGATGGGGTTAACCCAAGTAATAAGGGGAATGCTGAGAAACTTGGGCTTATTTATGGGTCGTCTTTGTAAATAAATGTCTTCTGTTTTGTTGAAAAAAGGCTCAATGTAGCTCCAGACATCCATTCTCACAGCTTGCCACACAGGCATTAGTTTACTTTGTGATCTTTACATTAGTCCATCTGACAATAGAAAAAGATGCAATGCAAAAACTGTAATCTAAGCCCATTTGGATAGGACTAATTATATTTTGTGCATGTTTAATAAGTTTTAAGCAATTTATTATCATGCCGAGGGGGTGGTGTACAAAGATGGAGTCGAAATAGCAAATAAATAACAAAGAACAAAAAGGGATTAAAAAAACAATAAAAACACAAGCAGAACTTCACTCTGTTTGCACAGTGACCAGTCCTGCATTAGGACCCAAAACTAAAAAATAATAAAGACTGGCTGAGAAAATAAAGTTATAAATTTAAACAAAACAACAGTGGAAAAGAATGAGAATAATGTGAGACTTTCATAAAGCATGCTCCTCAATACATGCTCTACTGTATCATCAAATCAGGAAAACAACTGTGAGCATTGACAATGAACTTGTTCACCTGAGCATTGATAATGAACCTGTACATCAGAGCATTGATAATGAACCTGTACACCAGAGCATTGACAATGAACCTGTACACCTGAGCATTGATAATGAACCTGTACACCAGAACATTGATAATGTACCTGTACACCAGAGAATTGACAATGAACCTGTACACCTGAGCATTGACAATGAACCTGTACACATAAGCATTGATAATGGACCTGTACACCAGAGCATTGATAATGTACCTGTACACCATAACATTGATAATGTACCTGTACACCTGAGCATTGATAATGAACCTGTACACATGAGCATTGACAATGGACCTGTATACTTGAGCATTGATAATGAACCTGTACACCAGAACATTGATAATGTACCTGTACACCAGAACATTGATAATGTACCTGTACACCCGAGCATTGATAATGAAACTGGGAATAGTTGCCAGCCCTGCACACCAAAAGTTATCTGCTTTCAGCAAGACGTACTGCTGTATGATCTCAGCATAGCTATGAAAATTCAAATAATAAATGCTAAGAAAAATCATTTAAAAAGTGGTCCCATCTGAGTTTGCAGTAATTCTAACATGTATGCACATAATTTGAGGCTTAACCTGTACACATGTAATTCAATTCTAAAATTATGAAACAGATGGGCTGCTTGTTTACTCACTGTCGGCTTTCCTTTGTGGGACGGACACTTCGTGCCAGAAGACCCAACACGTCTGCTAAAGACTATTTGGCAAGTGGGTAATTTCAAGTATTTTTCAGAACGGAAGACCTGGAATCAGAACACCTGACCTACTGACCCACCGCTTTTTATAGAGGTCTTATTGTTTTAATATTTAATAAGAAAAGGGAGTTATTGCCTGAGTTTAATCGAACATGTCACAGGCCAGGAGTTGGTTCCGCTCTCTCTTTCCCCCGACTTTCCTCCCACGTCCCCAAACATACCGTTCAAGTGGATCAGTGGCTCTAAATTACCTCCAGTGTGCGACTGTGTGAATGTGCAGCTCCTGCAACTGATTGGTGGCATGTGGATGATTAGATGGACATTACAGCTTCCCCATCACCAAGCTGGGGAAATTATTTATGACCTTTTGCATGGCCCAATGGAAGCCGTCCCGTTTTCTTGCCCAGAAATACCAGAGCCCCGAGTGCCCAGGGTGCTGTTTGATTTGTTGTTTTATTTGGTCACCAGTCTTGGAAAGTTGCCTGAGATCTCAAACTATGGATTTTACTTTAAAACATTCTGTTTTTGCAAAGAGTGGCAATACAACTGTATAGATTCTGCAGTTTTAAAATCCATCCTGCCATCAATCCGTCCATCGAGCCATCCATCCATGACTGCTTATCTTACAGGGTTGTAGTACGGGGTTGTAGTGAGCTTAGAACCTGTCCTGGAAAGCACAGGGCATGAGAATAGGGGCCATCCTGGATGGGATGCAAGTTCATTGCCGAAGGTTTGGAATGATTCCATATAATTGTATATTATACAAGTTCTCACCCAATACAAATCTGATGCTGTTTCACAGAGACTGACTCTACACAGCTCTGATGGCTGCCAGTGGACATCATTTTCAGTATGCCTGCTATCTGCATGATATTATCAGACCCAATGTACTGTGACTGTATATGAACAATTTTACTTTAAATTACAGAAAGGCTGTGATTCAGCCCTATTCCTTATTGTTTAAGAAGTTAAATGTGTGCTGCAGTTTAAAGCTAAGTAATAGTTTAATTCTAAAGGAATGTTTTTTCAGTAGAATGATTAACAAATTACCTCAGGAAAATGTTAAATGTTATGCTTTATTATATTTAACTTATGTAGCTTATTTTAGTAGAATGCATGCATAACAAGTATATGCTATATAATTTGCTGTATATATTTGCATGTAGTTTGGTAAGTAAACGGGGACAAATTAATCCACAAAGGTCCCGGTTTTTATAACACTGCTTTAGTAAATACTCTTTTCTTATAGGTCCAGAGATGTCACATGGGTGCTGATTATTTATGTCATCACACAGGTAGCTCCGTGAGCCTAATGACAGTTCTATAGTAATTCGTTACTATAGAACTTTTTATTGAATTTTTCATGGAACGTTCTATTGAACGTGTTAATAGAAAAACTTCATAAATAATCGATACTTTATTGTCCCCATAGGGACATTCTTCTTATGCCTCCCACAAATTGCTCTTTGTAGAGTAAGCTGCCCATGAAGGGCCAACCGTAGTGGCGCCCAGGGAGCTGGGGGTTTAAGTCCTTGCCGAAGGACCCGCAGACGTGCTGAGGCTGGGTTTCAACTGGCGACCATCTCATTACAGACATGCCTACTGAGCCACACGCTGCAAGCAGCAAATTGTATCATCATAATTTTTCTTGCTTTTCAAAACGCAAGCGCCTGTCTGTTAATGGTTTCTATGGAAATGTGACGGACCTACTGCTTCCAGTGAGTAGCCTGACCAGATGTTTGTTGTTTGAAAAATTATATCATTGTGTGAAATCTGAGGAAAATTGCTTTCAGACATTGACTAAACAAAGTAACTATTCAGATTCCATTCTGACCAGCATAGATAGTGTTACAGTATGATTGTTATACAATAGATGGAATATTATGTTATTAGACTTTATTATCACTTCCTAATTGTTTCTTCGGAAACAACTGAGCCTTAAACAATGTTCAGATCTAAGTGCAGCCATTTTGAAGACTATATATTTACCCATTTCACCGTGTGACATATAAATTATGCTGCTCATGTTTGGTAATGGAATACAACCTATTTAATGATCATTGCAATATATCTTTTTTCAGGTTAATTACAGAAGGCTGTTTCAGGCACAGTCAATAGATTTAAACCAATGGTTTGTGTACCAGTTGAGCACTGAGTCTCAAAACTGTGCAGGATACAATCACTTGAACCTGTGATTTGACTGCAGGATCTAAGTGAGTAAATTATGAGGGAAGCTAACAGAAAGGTACCATGCGTGAAACTGCCCTTAAAATATATTTCTATACTTACAGAGTACAATAACTCTACTTTTCCTTACCTGACACTCTGAACTATTGTGGATATTGTACTACACCTTGGGAGCCGTATGCTGAGTAGGTAGTGTTAAAGGAAGGCAGTGATGTTGAAAGAATTTATTCTCTTTTGTGAAAGCGGGGACGTTTCTGTGGCTGCCGCGGTCGGCCCGCATGTTTTGGGGGGTACACCGGAATGGCAGCTCTCTGCACCAAACACACGTTGAGCAACGCTGGCATGTTTGAGGGAGAGACACCTCGGGCCTGTTCCTCACGTCACGCTACAGATGAATGCTCAGATTCAAGGAGGGTCAGCTGAGAAACTGAGCCTTTCCCCTGAATCAGCTTAGAAATGATATAACTGCTGTGTGGATACAGCTCTGTGGTGACCAGCCAAGGATTACAGTGTCTGGCAGTAGTAGAACTCAAAGTTGCAGTGGTAGTACCTGGTATTTTTCACTGGAATATTTGACCATGAGATGGTTACATTCATATGGTACCGTGAAAAACACAATGGTGATGCTGTTGTCATAGATGTTGTTGTTCTTGATAATGATAATAATAATAATGTTTTATAGTATTATATATTACAGTAGATATAGAATAGCATTATCTATATGACACTATTGTGAATGCAACTTCTGCTAATTTAAGACACTTTTTTGTGTCACCAATTTCTAAAACTAGACACTTGAAGCAGATGCTTCAGAAACCTTGCAAGGTCTCTTCTGAGGACTCAACTCATTTGATTAAAACCAGTGAAAAAGGCTGTGACAACATAGATATGTGATATTGGTAAGAAGAGTGTGAAAAAAAGGTGATAAAAGATTCAGCAACGATTTCACTTTCTTTAATACTGCAGGAGTTCAGTAATTTCAAATCCAATTCTAGCCCTGTAGAGATTTAAAATGAGAAGGTAGAAATCGGCTATTCTGCAGCTGCTAAGTTTCAGGATAATCAGCGATTCTAAAATTGAACATTTGTTCATTTTGTGCTTCGTCTCAGTACAACATGATTAAATACATTCTGTATAATGAAAAAAAAGAGACGTTGGCAATGTGGAGATCTCCTCGTGGAGAGCCCTTATCAAGGAATCTACCATGACCCCATCTCATTTCATCTTTTAATCAGTACTTTATCAGGGGCTTCTTGAGGCAATGCTAAGGTTGGGAGGAAAAAAAGGTTTAATTTAAATGACAGTAACTGTGCAGCCATCCAGCAGCACTCCAGAATTTGAGCGCCTGCAGATATTCTTATAGTTTGACTTTAAGTTCCACCCCGCAGGAGGAAACATGCTGTCTTGACATATTTACATGTCTAGAAAAGGAGTGGATTTCATTATCAGAGGTTTGACTGCAACGGATTGCGTCTGTTGACTGTATTACGCTTTGATAGCTGCACTAAAGTTAACTTGCTCCGTTTTCCTTAATTGCTCCCCTGTGGGCGGCAGATGAAGTCCGTCCTGGATTCTAACGAGATCACCGAGCATAAGGCAGGTGGATCTGATGCTGAAATTCCCCAGGCAAGACACTGTAGCATCACGGTCAAACCTGAAGGGACACACTCGCTGCCTCCCAGGACAATACCCAGGAGAAGAGTGTTTTTTCTGACTACAGTATCCCAGTTTTCTTCAAACACAAAAGGCAAGCATTTTGCTCCAGTAAGACAATAAACTTCAATGCTGTTGTGGCACCTCTTTTAAGCAAATTACATTGCACAGCATTTTATGAGATCTAAAGTCATTATATGATTGAATGTTATTTGCCTTTATGTTTATTTTTCCAGGGATTACATAAGCGGTGTATAATAGATGTTTCATTTGCCACACCCTGATATTTCTCTATTTAATCAGGCATAGTGTATAATGTCATAGATCTGTTATTTATATTTTTTAATTACCAAATGTACTTTATGTTATTTATAATACTGGCAAACTGATGAGTGATATATAATATTCCATTATGTTATATATAATATCCAATTGTTGGTTCTTTCTTTGTCTGATTTTACATTCATCCATCCATCCATTTTATTCCACTCATCTGGGTCTGGGTCGTGAGAGCAGCAGCCCTGCTTCCCTCTCCTGAGTCGTCTTAACGGTTTGCGAGAATATCTCCGAGGCCGATCGAAAGTCAATTTCCATGCCCTAACTAAACTGTTCTGACACCCAACTTTTTGCTTCCTCGACCACCAAAGCTGCATTCCGCTTAGCCTGCCGCTACCTGTCAGCTTCTTCCACACAAGCTAATGACCGGGTTCGGGGTTACTACATTTCAGCAATGGACGCATTGGGCCCTACACATTTGGAATCAATCTCTACAGCCTCCCCCTAAGTGAAAGAGAAGTTCTGCCAGAAGTGAATGCTGAAGATCTAGTAGCCGGGCACCACTACCAAACAACGGTATGAAGCAGATGCATATGGTATGATTACCATGAACTTTCAATTTTCATGAAACTGTATACTGCTGCTACCCTAGTGTTGAGTTGAGCCCAGCTATATCTAGACAGCATCTCTCCACCCCAACACCAGCTCCTCTCCTCCAGCAACATTACATCCCACGTCCTCACAGCCAGTTTCCGTAGCTGGGAATCAGTCTGCCAAAGCCCCTACCTTTGACTGCCAGCCGATCCACAATGCACCAAACCCCCATGGTCCCTCTGCAGGTGGGGGGCCCACAGGAAGGCAGACCCATGTAACTCTTTTGGGCTTTGCCCAGCCGGGCCCCGTGGGTGGAGACCTGGTGACCAGGCACTCGCCTACAAACTTCTGTTCCAGGTCCGTCACTGGGGAGGGGGCCCAGTGTTCGCAATACAGGCGAAATTACTCGGTCCTTGTTCTTTTTGTTCATAGGGGTGCCTGAATTGCAATTTGTCTGGCCACTCACCTAGGACCAATTTGCCTGGAGAGACCCTACCACAGGTAATTGCCCCCAACAACAGTACTCCTAGGATTACCTAAGCATACCAACCCCTCCATTGTACACTGGGCCGGTTTTCAGCTGTTCCACATAGACACTCATCTCGTGGGAACACCAAGCACCTGCATCACACAGAGTCCAGAGTAAACAGGTCGAGTCATCAGCCTGCGCAGCTGGCTTCTATAAAAGGGACACTTCAGTTATCAAAGAAGAGG
The DNA here is from genome assembly GCA_026779585.1 of Mormyrus proboscirostris. Taxonomy (NCBI): domain Eukaryota; kingdom Metazoa; phylum Chordata; class Actinopteri; order Osteoglossiformes; family Mormyridae; genus Mormyrus; species Mormyrus proboscirostris. The sequence goes on from JAODKF010000126.1 coordinate 28,253,211, forward strand.
AACGAGGATGGAGGAGGAGCAGCTGTTTTGTCAATATAAAAAAAGCTCAAACACAACTGAAGCCATTTACTTTCCCTTCAACTGAATATCTTCCCTGGGTATTTTATTTACACAGTATTTGCCAGTAAAAAATGTACGTTTCTAACCTAGGAACAGGATAGCTGGGTTCAAGCAACACACAAAATTATTGATGCGCTTCATTATAAAACATAAAAATCACAGATTGGTAACTGAAAGATAAAGAAGGTAGTTGTCACACCCTGCATCCTTCCTCCTCGTTTTCTCCTTGTTGCTTGTTTAATCTTACCTCTCATTACAGCCCTCGTGTGGATCTCTCATCTGCTCTCTCACATGCCCTTGACCCGCCTGACCCTCCCTACTCCATTTTGACCCTTTGCATTCTGTTTCCTTCACCCTGCCTGTATTGTAATTTTCTTTAATAAAACCCCCTTTAGTTTTCCCCCGTGCCTGCCTTCGCCTCCATGCCTGACCTCAACGTGGTGGTAGTGAAAGAGAAGTGGACCAACTTAGGGAAAGGGGTAACAACTAGAGGAAAATAGTGTCCTTGAAGCCAACCAGTTGACCATATTTATCCAAAACAAGGTAATCAGTCTGCTCAGGGTTAGATGGGCTTCATTAACTTAAGTGTCTGTAGCCACAGACTAGTGATCTGTCTCCATGGTAACACAAGCACTCACCCAAACTCATTGCTATATATCTACTGTTCCCCTGCCTAGTCACAAAGTGCTATACAAAATATATTGCTGGCATGTTCGATTTTTTTCTCTCTCTCTCTGTATGCGTTATGGTGAGGTATGAGTGCAAATACACACAAGTCAGCCCAGAGAGGTTTGAATTTAATGGAAATTGGGGGCGATTACTATACATGAACCAAAGATAGGGGATTCCGGGGTTAGCTGCGGGTAGGGAGATACCCAGGGAGGTGCGGGAAGGGAGGTACAAAGGGAGGTGTGGGTAGGGAGGTACCCAGGGAGGTGCGGGTAGGGAGATACCCAAGGAGGTGCGGGAAGGGAGATACCTAGGGAGGTGTGGGTAGGGAGGTACCCAGGGAGGTGCGGGAAGGGAGGTACCAGGGAGGTGTGAGTAGGGAGGTACCCAAGGAGGTGCGGGTAGGGAGGTACCCAGGGAGGTGTGGGTAGGGAGATACCTAGGGAGGTGTGGGTAGGGAGGTACCCAGGGAGGTGTGGGTAGGGAGGTACCCAAGGAGGTGCGGGTAGGGAGGTACCCAGGGAGGTGCGGGTAGGGAGGTACCCAGGGAGGTGTGGGTAGGGAGATACCCAAGGAGGTGCGGGTAGGCAGCATCGGATCGGCCTTCGCAGAACATGCAGACCCTCTGCCTCCTTTCCACATTCCTGCAGCTGAGGCGCAGAGCACCAAGCACTGGAGTCCATCACACTCACTATGTGTCATTTGGAGAAGCGTTTCAGCCTGCACATGTTTTATATGTGTGGGAGGAGACTGGCGAAATGCAAATTCCACACACAGTGAGTGAGGGCGACGAGTAAGAAACCACAGTGCTACCCACTGAGGCAGACTGCTGGTATCCATAATACGCCATTAGTTTTTGTTACTTCATAACAACAATTTGTGTGGTGGTTAATCATTGTTCAGTAAAATCAACACACTACAATAACTCTAAAATGTATGTTAGACTGGCAGGTAGTTTCTGCTTTATTTGTGGTTTAATTAAAGTAAAATTTTGAAAAGAATTGGAATTTTAATATAAATAGTTAGTATTTGTTGTTAGTAAAATCAATATATTAATGCTACGTTGATCATAAATATATACCCTTTCAGCATGTTGTTGCCAGGAAAATGCCTTTCTAATTAACATTTCTGAAGAAAATTTGCACTAAAGACCACAGTCCAATTGTTTCAAGTTGGGAAACAAATACAATACCTTTAAATCCATGAGAGTTTTCTTTCCTGCTTTGAGCATGTGGTTACGGGAGTGTTGGGCCTGTCTCATCCCAGTGACGGCTATGGTAACTCCCCATCACCATGAGGGGGCGCTGACTCTGACGCATGTTTACACGCTCCATTGCCTGCTGCCGAAGGCGGCCTGACAGCACCAGCATGATTGGTGTGGATGGATTGGTTGTCAGTGACGTACTCCGCGCCATCAAGTGCTTCGCGCTTCAAAATGAATAAGCAAATAAACTTGGTTCATGCTTGTATTTTGTTGTGTAAGTCCTTTCAATATTGCAATAGGATTATTAACATAGCGATATCTGTCTATGTAATATAGAATATAGGTATAGCAATACCATTAATAATAACAGCGATAATTATTACCATTGTTGTTGTCTTTTATACTCCCTCAAAATGAACAAAGCACACAGGAAGTTAATGTTCAAACAACATCCTTGAAGCCAATGTATTATTTGTTGCAAACCAATGAAAATTATGGGCAAAATTATGGTTGCTTGTCTTCCATCTTAGTGGGGATGACTAAAGCCCTGAAGCATGAATATAGAATATTAAACTGCATAACCAAAGACATATGAACATTTTAATTTTATTTTTATAATATGGCTGAAAGTAAATATCTCTTATGAATTCAGTACATTTATCTGTAATTTCTGGGTTTCTTTTAGAAGTGAACAGGAAAGTGCAGGAGCCTGAAAATGCCTGCTGCAATAATTCATAATCCCCAGCAGGAATCTTCTAGGTTTTTAATAAAGCTAACTATTCATTATATACAGTTTTTTGTTTATTCCAGTATATTACTGCATATAGATATACTTTTGCCTAACAAACACATAAACGGATAGTGATGAAAGCTACAGTTCTTTCCATCCATCACCCAAGCACTTATTCTGAGCTGGGAAGCACAAACACAGCAGGGAATTTAATACACATTTATACGAGGGACCCACACAGGGATAGAGCGCATGCCACACCCGAACACTCACATACGCAAATACAGGATTCAAACACCCAACCCTAATGGTCTTTGTACTTTATACCACAGCTTAGGGTAACCGCAGAGGTGTTTCTGGCAACATAATAACAGTGCTATATTAATGCATGTTTTTTTTTTAAGGTTAGTATAAAAACCCGTGTGACTTTTTAGTCATAAATAAGTAGTCATTATTACCGCCAAAATTTTAATTGCCAGAACTCGACGTTTCCAATGCTTAGCCTGACTCAACATTCTATCCTTAAGAGCACATTGGAACATTCAGAGCCCCTTAGGTGTCATAGTAGAGAGAAACATTATCTCTTAGTAATTCGTGCTGGAGTTCGTAATTCTTGCGCTCCAGTTAATGTGTGCTCTTGAATTGACAATTCAGCCTCTCGAATTAGTAATTCATACTCTTGAGTTAGCAATTTGTGCTCTCACAGGGACGCCAGCTCTCATAAATATGGCGTGACACTCACATTTTCAGACTCATGCCCACGCAACAAATCTTGTGGCAAATCTATATTATTCCGTTATCAACCTGATTTTTGCTACATAAAAGTGTTGGGATAGTTTGCAAACGCTACAGACTATTTACAAGGTAATAAAACCGTTACATACATGTAAATGCATGTGCAGACTTATCACAAATTGAAAATATCACACTAGTCAGCTAACTAAAGTTGGCAACCCTGATTTCAAGTTAGTAATTTATGTGCTCAAATTAGTAATTTGTGATCTCCTATTAATAATTTGTGCTCTCAAATAGTGTACGGAAAGCCATTGGAACATTTGAAATGTCTTAACAGAAGGTATTATTAATTTGAGATCACGAATTACTAACTCGACAGCAAGAATTACTACGAGAGAATATTTTTCTCCACCATGATGACTAAAGGGCTCCGAAGGTACTAGCTTATTCTATCAGCATTTTTGTTCATTAGCCATAGTATAAGTGGGATAAACTACTTTGAGGTGTGTAGTTATACAAAACTATACTTTGCATTGGGCTGCATTATACCAAGTTGTCATTCATTATTTTCTTCATGGTTTATGTCTCATGAAGAATAATCACACAATAATAAAATGTGAAGTACTATTGCATTGCCAGTGAGTGGGAAAGGCAGGTGGAAACACAGCTACCGTAAAGGTAGAGACATTGTGGGGGTGGAAAGAATACTATTTTATTATTGTCTTTAAAAAGAGGGTTGAGCGTTCACAACTCGACTCTTTTGTGCTGACTCAGTCATAGACTGAACCCCTCACACCTTTCACACCTCCAGGTCGGCTCATGGTTGGACATTTATCAAGTAGGCGGTTACCGCAAGGAATGATGAGAAGGGGGCTGGGTCCGGCTTACCCAATCCCCTTCCCCCATGTGCTACATAGTCCCCCTCCTTAAGGATAAGACATAAAGACACACACACACCTACAGCAACAATTATTCCATCCTGACCAAACTCAGTCCAGTCCCTCATATTTCTCAGGCAAGATCCTTTTTGCTTTGATTCCAACCCAATCACAGTGCACACAGTCCCGGAGACATGTTAGGAGGCGGCATTCTCGACAGGGGCACGTGGTCTCATTAACTGTCCTAGTAGCCGGTGAGACTCCTGGGGTTAGCTCTGATGAAGGAGTGGCTATATGTGGGAGTTTACTGTATGTAGAGGCAGACGCAGCCTCCCAGGGCTTGTATAATGCCAGCTGATCTCTGTGGACTACCACAGTTTAACACCCTGATCTCATCCAAACCCTGAACACCACATCAGACAGGCGTGTCACTACCACCCAGGGTCCCATGCATGGCTCGACCAGCTCTGGGCACAACCCTTTCTTGCGAGTGGGGTTGTGTAGCCATACCCATGTCCCTGGCAGTAGCAGTTCAGTGTGGCTGCAGGCATCATATGCCCTCTTTTAGTGGCCCCTGACACTGCCAGAGCTCCTGAACATACCCTAGCTATTCTGCTGAAGCCCTGGCTATTCTGCTAGGTACTGCTCCAGAGGGCTGTCAAAAGCTAACTGCATCCACAGTTCCTATCTAAAGAGGAGCATGGCTGGCATGAAGCCAGTCATAACTTGCACTGCTGAGTGATATGCCCATAAAACCTGGGGACGGTGGCGGTCACAATCTTTCTGGTGGACTGCAGTACGAATAATCAGTTGGGTCACCAGCGTGCAGTTAAATCGTTCCACCAACCTGTTGCTCTGAGGGTGCAGGGGGGTGGATTGGATCTTCTTGATCTGCAGATACTGGGAAACCTTCACAACTGCAGCCTCAAAGTTTGACTCCAGGGGGGCCCATGCATAGCAGCAAGAATGCATGTCCTCATGGAGTAGAGAACCAGAAACTGAACTGAAAGAATCTGGCTCAGGACTGTCTCTTCCCAATTGTGGTAGAGGAGTTCATCAAGCTCCACCAGACTGGCCCACTGAGAATAATAGGCCTACATTGTAGGACTACGAAGGGCGGTATTCTGCCATCCAGGTCTCTGTCCTTGTCAAAGCCAAGCCAACAGTTCTGAGTCTGTCTCCTGGGCCTGCCGCATCTTGACTAAGTTGACTTGTCTAATTTCCATTGCCGTATTGCCGGGAACTATGGATGCTGTGGCCTGAGCTGGTTCTGTGGGTCCCCCGGGTATTGCTGCTGGTGCAATGCTGGGAGTAGCTGTCTGCAGGGTCTGGGTCTGACTTAGCTTTCCCTGTGCTGGTGCAGCTCCTGTCATCCTTGCTGCTACACGCTGCTCCGCCTGGCACTGCTCTACGCTGAGGCAGGGGTGGTAAGCTTTGCAGGGCCTACAAGACAAGGTATCTGCATTGATGCAAATGCTATAGCTGGGGTACTTGAAGGCAGAGGGCCAGTTGTTCTTCGGTCTCCCGGAAGTTAAGGTAAGTGTGTGTCATCAGTTCTCAGGGTGAATTAGGTGCCGTAGAAGTAGGGCCAAAAGTGCTTCAGGCTTGCCTACTCCTTGCCAGGAGCTCCCTGCAAGTGATGCAATAGTTTCTTTCGGCTCTGTCCAGCCACTGACTGAAATATGCATCTACTTGCTTCTCCTCCCCTTGAACTTGGGAGAGGACTTTCTCAATTCCAGTACTGCTGGCATCTGTGTCCAACAGAAACGGTGCTGTCAAGAGAGGGAAAGCCAGAACTTAGGCAATAATAAGTACAGCACTCAGGTTCCAGAAGGCTACATTAAACTTCTTAGTTAGTTAGTTGACCTGTGGGTTAGCCATTCCTGGACCATAGCCACCTTCTCTGAGTCTGTCAACACCCCACTGCCTTTGATTATATGTCCCAGGAATGTTATTTGCCGATGGAGTAGTTATAACGCTTGGAAGGATGAAGTTTCAGGCCGGTCTGCATTATTGTTGAGAAGACCTCCCGCAAGTTGTCCAGGGTCAAATCTTAGGGCGTGAACTAAATAATCATCCAGGTACACAATACACCATCTCTGAGGAATTCTTGCCAGTACCTGCTCCACAAGATGCATAAGGTAGCTGGGGCATTACATAGCTCAAAAGGCATTATGATAAAGTGCCAAAGCCCATTGCCCAAGGTGAACGCAGTCTTTTGCTTTGTGTCGGCTGTCAGGGCTACCTGCTCTGAAGATCCAATGAGTTGAACCAGCTGGAACTCATAAGTGTGTTGAGGGCATTATCAATCCAAGACAAGGGGTATGAGTTTGCCTGGGTGATGGCATTCAGATGGCAGTAGACCACACAGAACCACTAGCTACCATCCTTCTTCCAGAACAGGACAGCTGCAGCAGCTCATGGGCTTGCGGATGGCTCTATGATTCCTGCTGCTACCATTTCTTGGACCTTCTCCTCAGCTGTCTACCTCTATGATAGTGGCAGACAATGGGGCCAGAGGCAGATGAGGGTGGCCTTACCAGGGTCTATTTTGTGTTGGATGAGGTCAGTCTGGGTACAGTCCTCATCCCTGAAGATATCTATGTGGCCTTGGAGTTAGTCCCACAGTCTTTTCCTCTCTCTGTGCTCCGGCCATTTGTAGCTTCTCTCCAAAAGGATCTCAATTGTCACTGTAGTCTGACCCTTACTGCTAATAGGGTTTCCTAGGTCCTCAGCTCTTGTGTGATTTGTGGTGCATGCAGAGTCCAGTGCCCCTCCTGGCTGGTCCTGGGCATTGCAGACCGCTAAGAGGGAAGGTTGTGTGAAACAAAAATAGTGTTTCAATCTCACACCTCCAGAGCTGTGAGTTTGATTCCCAGCATTGGCTTTTGTGTGCAAAGAATTTGCATGTTATTCTCAGGTTTCTATGGATGCAGTTGGAAATGGTATTTGAATATTCCCCATAGTGCGTGATTATGTACCATGAGACGGTGTACCCCAGCCTCGTGCCCTGTGCCTGTGATTGTCTCTAGGTCTCAACCCCATGATCCTGACCAGAATAAGTAGCTGGAAGATGGATGGATGGATATATTTACTATAGAAAGAATAATGCTTTTTTGGTTTTGCCTGGACTGCAAGTTGTGAGAGGGGACTGAAAATATTAAATGCCTCCTCTTTATGAGCTCCTGAGTAAGTGTAGCGCTGCCTTTTCATACCAACAGGAAATTAAATTTTTTGATCATTTATCAGGGTAACAATTATTTTTTTCTGCTCCTGAGTAACTGCATCGACTCCCCCTGCATTATTAAGCTGTGTAGCAGTGGGGCCCACATTTTGCTGGAAAAGCAGTTCTGCTCTTTGTGTTGCTCCGAGCTCTGGAATATGCATTTTGTGGGCCACAAGCAACGACCTGATTTATATCATTGCAAACTGTTCGGGATATATAATTCTTCAAAGGTGTTTGCTTCTGGAATAAACAGTGGTATTGGACTCACTGGGTACCATATTTTGTTTTGCCTAAATTTATGTTTCTTTTTTGTTGTTGTTTGTTTACATTTGTCATTAGCATTAACCAAGAATATAACATACGTATAATCATGTATTCACGGAGTACTAAAATACATGTATAAATATAACGTATATCAACATTAAATCTAGACTATTTTGGGGTTAAGAATGATGACTAAGCTAGAACGTCCACTATGGATGTATTATATTGTTGCTAAGTCAACTTTTAACTTTAAATCCAGTCTTGTAAAGGCTATTTATTTTTTCTTTATTTGAAGCACAGACATCTTGACAGATGAATGCTTCATCTTCCTTTGGCCCTGAGCACAACCAATTAAGGACACTAAGAAATACTGTAACAGATGTAAGTTTTTTGGAGAACTGACAGGTCTCAGGTGATGATCCTGAACTAGGGATTCCTTATACAGTGTACCTAAACTGTATTCATTAGTACTCAGGCCTCATATTTTAAAGTCAGATAAATGTTACATTATACTGCATAACCATGTGGTAAAGGTAAGTGGAGGTTAAATAACCTGGAAAGAACTAAATATGAACCCTGTGTGCATGATCTTCGCCCTTAAATTCTCACCAAGGCCCTCTAGGGGTCTTGGAGAAAGTGTCTAATGAGCTAAGAGGTACAAAAAGAGGCACACATGGTTGCTCATGTCTGGTCAACATCAGTGTACAGTATATCTGGCCTATTTCTCTTTTAATGCACTATTTACAGTGCTACTAGTTGTGCATTACTACATACAATCATGGTGATGATACTGTACAATATGTACTTGGTTGCTATTGATATTTTAGTTGGAAAGAAACTAAATATGCCTTTTCCCACACATTATCTTATGTTATTTAATTTGTTTGAGTGTTTTTTAATCAAGCCACTTAAACAGTGCTGTTGAGGTTGATCTCTAAAGGGTGGCATAAGAAAGTATCGTTTCATTACAGAGTAATTCAATTATTGAAACAGTATAACATCCCACTATAAAAGCAACAACTAGCAAATACCAAGCTTTAGCTTAATAATGAAAGTGATGCTTGGAAAAAGAGAATATATGGGAGCCACCAGGGTAAACAGTATGCGATCCTGGTTTGTCCATCCATCTTGGACTTTGGGAGTAAATCTTCTTTACTTAACAAATTGGAGAAAAAAGTTAAGAGTATTGCAAATGAGCAAGTTGTAAGCATAATTGTCATGCCCCACTCATGCACTCTTCCCGTGTGCCACGCCCCCTCATCTACCTCGTGTGTAATCCCTGTGTTACCAGCTGTTTTTTCTAGTTGTTGATTAGTCCAAGTATGTTTTCCTCAGTCCGGCCATTAACGTTGTGACGTTGCTGCTTGTTTTTGTCAGTGTTGCGTTCTTAATAAATCCCTCGTTCCCCAATTCTCCCTGCTCCTGCTTCCCCGGTCCAATCCACAATGATAACTAAAGCTGGTCTTATTACATTGACGCATATTTTAGAGCTACTTAAATACAACTAGGAAAGGAATACTGAACATTATGTATTTCAAATGAAAAATGTTCTGGGCATTATAAACTATTAGTACCATAAACATTCAAGCAAAGTTACAAAACCTAATTTATACCAGTAACATTTTTCTTGAGGGGACATGAATGATGTAGTAGTACATGCTTACTTAATGCATTAATTAACCAGTAACTAAACCTTAAGTACTGATCCCATGTTTATTCATCTTTAATCAATCATGACAGTTCATGCATTTAATGGGGAAACCTGTATTAGTTTATGATATGTTCTTGAGTAGTAAATGAGTTAGATATTTTTGCCCCCTCAAGTGAAGTCTTACCATTATTAACTAATTAGTTAACTGCTAATTAATATGATGCCTGAATGGAGTACATGAACTATCATGATTAACTAACGATGAACAAGTATGGGGTTAGTATGTACAGTACCTAACACTTAGCTACTGGTTAATTAATGCAGTTAGAAGCATGTACTGCTACATTATTCATGTCCCTTGAAGTAAAGTATGACTATTATACCTAAGGATATGAATGTCTATGGACACTGCACAAAGAGCAGTGAAATGTTATTTAGCAGCACCTCAACCAGCAATACGGAGTATGCAAAATGGTAACAGTGCAGCATATCAACATATTAAGGTATAAATAGCAAAATGAATTATGACTGGAACCTTGGATCCTACTGCACATTGGTGCAGCGCGGGCACATCACTTATAGAGGGGCATGCTTTGGGCCATGTGGCAGGGGGGCAGGGCAGTCTGGCACCAGCTGTGGGGAAAAGGCTCATCCTTCAGCCATGTTGTGTGGGCATGGGTAGTTTGGCTGGGGTGAGGCTTGGGTGACGCTGATGGCCTCCGGGTAGCTGCAGCTGGTGCGGATCTCTTCTAGGTTTTGCACTTTCACCCCATAGATGCGCCATGCCATCTCTACCGGCCGCTGTAGGTCTCTCCGCCCAGCAGCAGCGCAGCCAGAACGCCATGCTACGCCGCAGTAGGTTAAAAGACTCTACATACACACATGGGCACATTTATACATATTTTAATAGTCTGACAATATCTTGCATGTAATAATAAGTAATAAAGATGACTGTACTGTTCTCTTAATCATATGGCTAACTAATAAGTCACTGTATGGATTGTTTATCTTTTTAATTGCTATGAATGCTAAGCGAAATCTTTGACTTGATTTGACGTCATAGATTCATAATATCGTCCATAGTTTTGTTAAGTATTAATTTGGCCTATTATCACTGATCTAAACTTGGTCATATTTGAAGAATCCTGATGCATATATGAGGGACACAAGTGTATATTAGTGGCTTAAACATTGGATTTGGCTGTTGGGGTATGAAAAATCTATCTGCTTAAAAAACACTAAACAGTATCCCACAGCTGTCATGCAAAAGTATATAACTGAGTGATAATGCATGCCTTTATGTACGTATGTACTGTATGTATGTATGTATCTAGGGATGTACAGTATGTAGGTATGTATATCATCAAGGGAACAGAATCATTTAAGCAGTATCTCACTGAATGACCCCTCTTGGATGTTTTGACTGAAAATAAGAGAAGCAGTGAATCACAGTGGAGAAGTTTGGCTGCTTACAGCTCCAGCTGCTTCCATTATGTGGGCCAGTGCACAACTCAGCATTTCTTCACAAAAGACATCATGTAAGAACAAAAGCAAAACTGATTAATGTGCAGAAAGGCAGAGTGTTGTGTTTTAAACTGTGTGTCAATGTTGTGTTTGGCCCGCTGGTGCGGGTATGCTTAGCATCCTGGATGTGCCAGGGTGTCATATCATGGTGATACAGCCAAAGTCAGGGATCAATAACTGTTTTCTTTCATACTGACTTACTATTACTGCACATAAAGTGGCAAAAAAATACACTCTAAAACTGCAGCATAAAAAGCAGCTTCAAATACCCTCTGGAAAATGTTGTCACACATTCCACCAATCTGATGCCTGTTATTACAGTATAATATTGTAGAAAAACTTAATTTTCTTAGGGTTTTGAGTCCTAAAAGAACATCTTATCTGCTTATTGAATTTCACAAGAGATTCATGATATTAATTAAGAAAACATACATTCATTTATTTGTTTTTCATATACAGTAGACCTGAAAATTTGACATGCAGTAATGTGAATATTTTCTAAGGGGGAACAAAACATCACAGTTTTCAGCTCTAGATTTGGAAACAATGAAACATCCAGAAATAATACTCATCTGTTAAGAAAACATCTCTTTGATTAGGAAATGGGATAATGGTTTACCAGGCCTAAGGATTTTGCTATATATCTCAATCTTGACTTTTCAAAGGTCAAGATTACCCTTGAGACAGATCAGCAGATAGAATGGAGATGCGTACTCTATTGATTTTTAAGTAGTTATCCTAATTCCTCAGGCTTTTGTTTGCTGTCGAAAAAATAAATGGACTACATGGTATATACTCAGGCATACAAGTGCCAAAACAAAAATGGATTTATTTTTTTAGCAGCAAGCTAAAATTGAACAAAATTGCCTTGACGTAATGAAACGCATTGATTTTAAGATGGGGGACCATCATGGAAACAAATGAGAGCTTAAAAAGGCGAGAAGGGCTTTTCCTGGGAGTTATGGTTCTAGGAAGGATAACATTTAGCTGCTTTATACAAACGTATATGGAATTTGCAGAACTCAGCTGAATGCTCAGACTCCGCGGACACTTTTCTCACTCCTCATCGCTGGGTGTTTAAACAATGAAAGGGTAGCGTTTCTGATTAATTCATGCAGTGATACAAAGGCGTGGCAAAGTATGGGCCTGTCAGGAGGCCTAATGAATGGGCTCCTGTAGCACACGCAGGTAGCTTCCTCCAGGGAAGCTGTGACTCCACTTCCTTAGCGGCGCTAAAAATTGATGTTCCTGCATCACAACGGAGCGCTATTTTTCTGACTTGTTTCTTTGCTTAGATTTGTAACGCGGGGCAACAGATGACAGCGCTATACAATGCTTTGAGATGTACTGTTTAATGTCGCCCATGCTAGTTGAGGTCTTTAGTAAAACCTGGGTGGAGGGAGCTACAATGCTCTCATAGCTGGTTCACAGTCTATATTTGTGGGCAAATGCAACAGGGCACATGGGCTTACGCAACCCTGAGTGCTCGTTTTCTGGTGGTGGGTATATCATATTCTATTTCCTCTAACAAATGCTCTTCACAAGAGCACAAAACTACACTTCTAACAGAAACAAAATGCATGGCTTGAGGCAGATGTTTGTAAATTTCATTTATCAGACACCTTCCAGTGACCCCCCCCCCCCCCCAGCCCACACACAGCAGTAGAATTTATTGCCACTCAATCCATGCATTTCTGTGGGGGCCCTGGGGATTGAACCCCCTGCTGGCTAAAAACAGTAACTACACTAAATATTAAATAGAGGCATTCCTTATTTAGTAGATGTTGAATCAGCATGTTAGCTGCAGTCTTCTGACTCTTCTTAATGGCTATTTGTTATTTGTTTAGCTTTTGAAACATGTGAGGCCCTAAAGTGACTTTTTGAATGGGGCCCCAGAAGCAACACACTCACCCCTGCAAATACCTACAGAATCCAGATAGTCAAAACCAGCTGAAAACGAAAGTTTCTTGTTTATTTTGCCTTTCATTTGCGTACATCCAGATTCACTTCTTTCTCTTCTTAGTGTCACATGATAATGGTGATGAGAGTGCACATGTCTATATCTGAACGTGAACTGTGTCTGACTGCTACAGTTGTTTCATTTTCATGTATTAAAGCCTGTGTAATCAGCTTAGTGAACCTATCATTTCACACATTCCCTACTTGGGATGCCCAGCTGAGAACAAAGAATTTGATTGGCGATAAGAGTGCCGTGTACAAAGATTACAGTTTACTAATTCATAAAACGAGGTGCTTTCACTGAGGCAATTCTAGTGTCAGAGCTTATCCAGACAATAGGCATGACCCTTGAATTTTGTTATTAAGTCAAGTTAATTTACCAATATGTTACCTGCAGATTTATGTTTTATTCTTTGACAACACTTTCAAAGCAGATCTATCTCCATTGACTAGCTATGCAACACTGCAGGATATATTTTATTTTATGCATTATTTTCTTTTTATTTCCCATTTTAACTGAAGGATTCTAAAAACCAAGACTCCAAATTGATAGGAATATCAAGAAGAGTTTATGTCAGTGTATTAAGATAAAACTGTAAACTGGCAGAAATCTGTCGTCTGTGCGATTAAATCCCCTCATTTCTAGAATCGCAGTACATTCTGTCTCTTTCCCTTCACACCAAGATGGGCTAGCTGATGAAAGTGAAAACAGGTGCGAGGAACATCAATGGCACTGGGGTATTAAAGTATGCGTAAAGTTTTAAGTGATATGTCGGAGCCTGCCAGTATCTGCAAGCAGAGGTCACGGGAGTTAATTCAAGTTTCATCCCACAAACCTTATTTGAAGCAAACCTTTAGATTTCATAGCATAAATATATACTCTACCCAGCCGTAATCTTAACCATAAGTAACCAAACAAAATGCAAGTCTTTTGCCATTTTTACTTTTTAATTGCCTTCACAGATCTTTTGGGGACCAGAAAAATGAGCCTCACAATGTCAAAATAACAGGGTTTTATCATTATCATTATCATTGTGGGGGACTTTTGGTGTTTGCCAGAATATGAACCTAATTTCCCACCCTACAGCACACACACTTATAAACACAGTTACTTCTGCAGTTAGCTAGGCCCTTGCTTACTTATTTACCAGGTGTTTTTATCCAAAGCAACATAGATTGCTGAGAAAGCAGAGTCAGACAGCTGGGTCAAAACTGGAGCAATTGGGGTTAAGGGCCTTGCTCAAGATCCCATTGGTGACATCACTCTGCAGACCCTGGGATTTAAACCAGAGAACCTCTGATCACAGGCACAGCATCCCAAGCAGCTGGGCCACACACCTATCATCCAAATCATACCTGGCTATGGTCTTCCTTTCAGAGTTTTAGCATATATGTAGCTCATTAACTGTTTTTTACCTGCGAGTTAATTTAGGACCTGAAATTTAATCACCTCTTTCCTATATATTGTTTCTACTGTACCGAGTGTTAATTTTTTGCCTATCCTGTTTGACTACGACTTCCTCCTTACCATTCAGTTTTATTGTCCTTAGTTTATTATCTGAAATTTTGTAGCTACTTCTGTTTGGCACTGAATGGACATACAACTACAGGTATAAGTATTGGTTTTTAATTTTGGAAACCAATGTGGACTTTGCATTTGGTTTTTCTTTATGTTACCTCTGCTTGTTCTTTCACATACTTCCTATGTTTCAAGTCAATGTCTTGGACTACAATCCTACAATTAGATGCTCTCCCTCACCTGTTTTTTTTTGTACAGGGCGTGTGGAAAATGACAGAAATGGGAAAAAGACTGGTGAGTCACATTATGTTAGATGCCAATTAGTAGTATGTGTCATTAATAAAAGTTTGAGAATTAACACTTTTATAGGTTTTTAATTAACACTATGAGTTTCAAAAATTATTTTACAGTATGTGTACGTCTGGGAACCGTCTGAAAACCTGACAACATGAAGCCCACTATCATGTCCTGCTCATTCGATCCTCTTGTGTGCTATGTCCCCTTGTTAACCTCGTGTGGCATCTCTGCGTAACCAGCTGTTTCTTGTTGTTCTTACATAGTCTGATGTATTTAAATCCGCATTCGAGTTCATGTTTCCCCAGTCCGGTCATTGACGTTGCTTTGTGTTATGAGTGTGTTAGTCCTGATTAAATCCTGTGTTTATCCGTTCCTGTGACTCTGTTTGCCTCTTTCCCTGCTCCGTACAGTACGTGACACCCACAGACAAAGTGCATAATGAAAAAGCAACAGTCACTGCAAGTCTAGGCGGGCAAATAGGGATAGACAGTCACTTTACAGGACTGTTACTAAAAAACACAAAAGCCAAAACAATGAATGCAGAACTGAATCAGCATCTCTGTGACCCAGTCTCAACAAAACTGTATTGTGAGCTTCATAAAGCTGAAATTTATGGCTAGGGTGCTGTTCCAGAATCCACATATATCAGAGGCCAATGCCTAAAGACACATAACCTGCTTTATGGAGCAGAAATCCTGCGCCCCTGAGCGAAGGAAAAAGTTATATGGTCTTATGAGTCATCTTTTACCCTTTTCCCTACATCCAGATAGGTTTAAACATAGAAAATGTCCACCCCCTTATAAACATAGTTAAACAAATTGGTTTTATGAACACCAGGATGAAGTCAAATAGCCTCCAAGACCTGCCCAATCATCAGATCTAAACATCCTTAAACTCTTATGGTATGTTCTGAAGTGCAGAGTGCAAAGTGAATTTCCATTTCATGCATCTCTCAAATAACATGTGTGAACCATGTGACTTTGGCTATAAGAGTTCATCAGACCTCTTATAAGACTGATAAGCCATAGGTGGGTGAACATGCTCAGCACTTGATTTAACCAAACCTTTTTCTTCCCATTATATAAGCAAATCACAAACTCTCAAAGGAAAGAGAGTATATATATATATATATATATATATATATATATATATAGAGCTACAATACGATATACAACGTACTGTATACAATTAGTTGGAAAAGGAAATGGTGAAAGACAAGGTGCACACAATTTTAGATTATTGTTAAAAAATATAGAAAAGTAGAAGCTCTCTTTCTGCCGCTAACTGTCAAACAAGAAGCTGATGCTGTTTTGAAAAAATGTCATTTGCTGCAAAGTGCTTGCAAAGTTCTGAGCTTCGACACCATTTTTAACCATCTTTGCACTGCAAAGTCTGTTTCCATAGCAACTACTGACTATGCTAACAGTGATGACATCAATTTTACATCAGTTGAAAATGTATGGCCATGGGGAATGAAGCGATTTCGAGTTCCCCATTTGGATGAGATGAATGAAGTTCCTCACATTTTCAGATGGATGCTTTTCACCACCAACCAACATGCTTTATTGCTGGTCTTCTTAACATTTCTGTTTGTAATCTGTTTTTAAAAATGAAGTTTGTATTTAGATATCCTTAATGTCATGATAGGTAAGGTGCAGACTGGGAAAGCAGGCAAAGGAGAAGCGAACTGAGGTAAAAGGGATTTAATACAGAAACACGGAGGGCGTACATACTGTAACAGAATTCACTATAGCAGCACATAACACTACAATGACAGAACTAGGGAAACAAACTGTGACGTGGACTTAAATACACCAAACTAATAAGGACAACCCGGAAACAGCTGATAAACACTGGGAATCCACACGAGGTTAACGAGGGGGGGGCGTGGCACTGGAGGATCGGCACGATCAGGATATGACACTTTACACTTTATTGTTAGTCTGAGTACCTGAGACAGCTTATGTAATTTGGAAGAGACCATCCACTCAATACCAAAAGTAAGCAAACACGATTATGACTTTAGCAGGGTGGAGGACTTTTCATACCTTAATGATCACAGAGCTATTTTGCATGCAGTTCAAATTCCTTAGATAGGAAGCAGCGAGTAGTTATAAGAGGCACAATGTCACAGTGGGCCTGCGTTCATAGTGGGGTACCGCAGGGT